>OU342745.1:255030179-255062616 GCA_910589775.1 Avena eriantha | reverse complement strand
TTTGACACAAATGGAGATCCTAAAGATCCAGGCATTTGTGTTATGTAGTCTCAAAAGCCACACGTTGATGATCCACACACACTCTAGTTGGGTGTGGTGATGCAACTGCTTCTATCACATTGGTTCACCCATCTCCATCCGGCAGTTGCATATTGTAGGGGCTCTCTGGGCTTTCTGTCCAACATGGTTGTTTGACACAAATGGAGTCCATAGATATCAGCGCATTTGTGGTATGTAGTCTCAGAAGCCACACCTTGATGATCCACACGCACTCCAGTTGGGTGTGGTGATGCAACTTCTTCTGTCACACTACAGGTTCACCAACTCCATGTGGAATTTGCATATTCTGGGGGCTCTACGTACTTTCTGTCTAACATGGTTATTTGACACAAATGGAGTCCCTACAGATCAATGCATTTGCGTTATGGAGTCTAAAAAGCCACACCTTGATGACCCACACACAATCAAGTTGGGTGTGGTGTCGCAACTGCTTCTGTCACACTAGTTCACCCATCTCCATGTGGTAGTTGCATATTCTAGGGGCTCTCTGGGCTTTCTGTCCAACATGGTTGTTTGACACAAATGGAGTCCCTAAAGATCCATGCATTTGTGTTATGTAGTCTCAAAAGCCACACCTTGATGATCCACACACACTCCAGTTGGGTGTGGTGATGCAACTGCTTCTGTCACACTGCAGGTTCAGCATCTCCATGTGGAAGTTGCATATTCTAGGGGCTCTCCGGGCTTTCAGTCCAACATGGTTATTTGACACAAATGGAGTCCCTACAGATCAATGCATTTGTGTTATGGAGTCTCAAAAGCCACACCTTGATGACCCACACACACTCAAGTTGGGTGTGGTGATGCAACTTCTTCTGTCACACTAGTTCACCCATCTCCATGTGGTAGTTGCATATTTTAGGGGCTCTCTGGGCTTTCTATCCAACATGTTTGTTTGGCACAAATGTTGTCCCTAAAGATCAATGCATTTGTGTTATGTAGTAACAAAAGACACACCATGATGATCCGCACAGACTCCAGTTGGGTGTGGTGGTCCAACTACTTCTGTCACAACCGGTCCACCCATCTCCATCTGGCAGTTGCATATTCTAGGGGCTCTCTGGGCTTTCTATCCAACATGGTTTTTTGACACAAATGCAGTCCCTACAGATCAATGCATTTGCATTATGGAGTCTGAAAAGCCACACCTTGATGACCCACACACACTCCAGTTGGGTGTGGTGATGCAACTGCTACTGTCACACTGCAGGTTCACACATCTCCATGTGGCAGTTGCATATTCTAGGGGTTCTCTGGGCTTTCTGACCACCATGATTGTTTGACAGAAATGGAGTCCCTACAAATCAATGCAATTGTGTGATGGAGTCTGAAAAGCCACACCTTGATGACCCACACACACTCAAGTTGGGTGTGGTGATGCAACTGCTTCTATCGAACTGGTTCACCCATCTCCATGTGGCAGTTGCATATTCTAGGGGCTCTCTGGCTTTCTGTCCAACATGTTTGTTTGACACAAATGTAGTCCCTACAGATCAATGCATTTGTGTTATGGAGTCTCAAAAGCCACACCTTGATGACCCACACACACTCTAGTTGGGTGATGTGATGCAACTGCTTCTATCACACTAGTTCACCCATCTCCATGTGGCAGTTGCATATTCTAGGGGCTCTCTGGGCTTTCTGACCAACATGGTTGTTTGACACAAATGGAGTCCCTAGATATCAATGCTTTTGTAATATGTATTCTAAAAAGCCACACCTTGATGATCCACACACACTCCAATTGGGTGTGTTGATGCAACTACTTCTGTCACACTACAGGTTCACCATCTCCATGTGGCAGTTGCATATTCTAGGGGCTCTCTGGGCTTTCTGTCTAACATGGTTATTTGACACAAATGGAGTCCCTACAGATCAATGCATTTGTGTTATAGATTCTCAAAAGACACACTTTGATGACCCACACACACTCAAGTTGGGTGTCATGATGCAACTGCTTCTATCACACTTCAGGTTCACCATCTCCATGTGGAAGTCGCATATTCTAGGGGTTGTCTAGGCTTTCTGTCCCACATGGTTATTTGACACAAACGGAGTCCCTACAGATCAATGCATTTGTGTTATGGAGTCTCAAAATCCACACCTTGATGACCCACACACACTCAAGTTGGGTGTGGTGATGCAACTGCTTCTATCACACTGGTTCACCCATCTCCATGTGGCAGTGGCATATTCTAGGGGCTCGCTGGACTTTCTTTCCAACATGGTTGTGTGACACAAATGGAGTCCTTACAGATCAATGCATTTGTGTTATGGAGTCTCAAAAGCCACATCTTGATGACCCACACACAATCTAGTTGGGTGTGGTGATGCAACTGCTTCTATCACACTAGTTCACCCATCTCCATGTGGCCGTTGCATATTCTAGGGGCTCTCTGGGCGTTTTGACCAACATGGTTGTTTGACACAAATGGAGTCCCTAGATATCAATGCATTTGTGTTATGTAGTCTCAAAAGCCACACCTTGATGATCCACACACACTCCAGTTGGGTGTGGTGATGCAACTGCTTCTGTCACACTGCAGGTTCACCCATCTCCATGTGGGAGTTGCATATTCTAGGGGCTCTCTGGGCTTTCTGACCACCATGGTTATTTGACACAAATGGAGTCCCTACAAATCAATGCATTTGTGTTATGGAGTCTGAAAAGCCACACCTTGATGATCCACACACACTCAAGTTGGTTGTGGTGATGCAACTGTTTCTGTCACACTGGTTCAACCATCTCCATGTGATATTTGCATATTCTAAGGGCTCTCTCGGCTTTCTGTCCAACATGGTTATTTGACACAAATGGAGTCCCTACAGATCAATGCATTTGTGTTATGGAGTCTCAAAAGCCACACCTTAATGACCCACACACACACTCAAGTTGGGTGTGGTGATGCAACTGCTTCTGTCACACTAGTTCACCCATATCCATGTGGCAGTTGCATATTCTAGGGCCTCTCTGTGCATTCTGTCCAACATGGTTGTTTGACACAAATTGAGTCCCTAAAGATCAATGCATTTGTGTTATGTAGTCTCAAAAGCCACACCTTGATGATCCACACACACTCTAGTTGGGTGTGGTGATGCAACTACTTCTCTCACACTGGTTCACCCATCTCCATGTGGCAGTTGCATATTCTAGGGGCTCTCTGGGCTTTCTGTCCAACATGGTTGTTTGACACAAATGGAGTCCCTAGATATCAATGCGTTTGTGTTATGTAGTCTCAAAAGCCACACCTTGATGATCCACACACACTCTAGTTGGGTGTGGTGATGAAACTGCTTTTGTCACACTACAGGTTCACCATCTCCATGTGGCAGTTGCATATTCTAGGGGCTCTCTAGGCATTCTATCCAACATGGTTATTTGACACAAATGGATACCCTACAGCACAATGTATTTTTGTTATGGAGTCTCAAAAGCCACACCTTTATGACCCACACACACTCTAGTTGGGTGTGGTGATGCAACTGCTTCTGTCACACTAGTTCACCCATCTCCATGTGGAAGTTGCATATTCTAGGGGCTCTCTGGGCTTTCTGTCCAACATGGTTGTTTGACACAAATGGAGTACCTACAGATCAATACATTTGTGTTATGGAGTCTCAAAAGCCACACCTTGATGACCCACACAAACTCTAGTTGGGTGGGGTGATGCAACTGCTTCTGTCACACTAGTTCACCCATCTCCATGTGGTAGTTGCCTATTCTAGGGGCTCTCTAGGGGTTTCTGACCAACATGGTTGTTTGACACAAATGGAGTCCCTACAGATCAATGCATTTGTGTTATGGAGTCTCAAAAGCCACACCTTAATGACCCACACACACTCTAGTTGGGTGTGGTAATGCAACTGGCAGTTGCATATTCTAGGGGCTCTCAGGGCTTTCTGTCCAACATGGTTATTTGACACAAATGGAGTCCCTAAAGATCAATGAATTTGTGTTATGGAGACTCAATAGCCACACCTTGATGACCCACACACACTCAAGTTGGGTGTGGTGATGCAACTGCTTATGTCACACTGGTTCACCCTTCTCCATGTGGCAGTTGCATATTCTGGGGGCTCTCTGGGCTTTCTGACCACCATGGTTGTTTGACACAAATGGAGTCCCTAGAGATCAATTAATTTGTTTGATGTAGTCTCAAAACCCACACCTTGATGATCCACACACACTCAAGTTGGGTGTGGTGATGCAACTGCTTCTATCACACTGGTTCACCCATCTCCATGTGGCAGTGGCATATTCTAGGGGCTCGCTGGACTTTCTTTCCAACATGGTTGTGTGACACAAATGGAGTCCTTACAGATCAATGCATTTGTGTTATGGAGTCTCAAAAGCCACATCTTGATGACCCACACACAATCTAGTTGGGTGTGGTGATGCAACTGCTTCTATCACACTAGTTCACCCATCTCCATGTGGCCGTTGCATATTCTAGGGGCTCTCTGGGCGTTTTGACCAACATGGTTGTTTGACACAAATGGAGTCCCTAGATATCAATGCATTTGTGTTATGTAGTCTCAAAAGCCACACCTTGATGATCCACACACACTCCAGTTGGGTGTGGTGATGCAACTGCTTCTGTCACACTGCAGGTTCACCCATCTCCATGTGGGAGTTGCATATTCTAGGGGCTCTCTGGGCTTTCTGACCACCATGGTTATTTGACACAAATGGAGTCCCTACAAATCAATGCATTTGTGTTATGGAGTCTGAAAATCCACACCTTGATGATCCACACACACTCAAGTTGGTTGTGGTGATGCAACTGTTTCTGTCACACTGGTTCAACCATCTCCATGTGATATTTGCATATTCTAAGGGCTCTCTGGGCTTTATGACCACCATGGTTGTTTAACACAAATGGAGTTCCTACAAATCAATGCATTTGTGTCATGGAGTCTGAAAAGCCACACCTTCATGACCCACACACACTCAAGTTGGGTGTGGTGATGCAACTGCTTCTATCACACTGGTTCACCCATCTCCATGTGGCAGTTGCATATTCTAGGGGGTCTCTGGGCATTTTGACCAACATGGTTGTTTGACACAAATGGAGTCCCTTGATATCAATGCATTTGTGTTATGTAGTCTCAAAAGCCACACCTTGATGATCCACACACACTCCAGTTGGGTGTGGTGATGCAACTGCTTCTGTCACACTGCAGGTTCACCCATCTCCATGTGGAAGTTGCATATTCTAGGGGCTCTCTAGGCTTTCTGTCCCACATGGTTATTTGACACAAATGGAGTCTCTACAGATCAATGCATTTGTGTTATGGAGTCTCAAAATCCACACCTTGATGATCCACACACACTCCAGTTGGGTGTGGTGATGCAACTGCTTTTGTCAAACTACAGGTTCACCCATCTCCATGTGGGAGTTGCATATTCTAGGGGCTCTCTGGGCTTTCTGACCACCATGGTTTTTTGACACAAATGGAGTCCCTACAAATCAATGCATTTGTGTTATGGAGTCTGAAAAGCCACACCTTGATGATCCACACACACTCAAGTTGGTTGTGGTGATGCAACTGTTTCTGTCACACTAGTTCACCCATCTCCATGTGACATTTTCATATTCTAGGGGCTCTCTCGGCTTTATGACCACCATGGTTGTTTGACACAAATGGAGTTCCTACAAATCAATACATTTGTGTTATGGAGTCTGAAAAGCCACACCTTCATGACCCACACACACACAAGTTGGGTGTGGTGATGCAACTGCTTCTATCACACTGGTTCACCCATCTCCATGTGGCAGTTGCATATTCTAGGGGCTCTCTAGACTTTCTGTTCAACATGGTTGTTTGACACAAATGGAGTCCCTACAAATCAATGCATTTGTGTTATGGAGTCTCAAACGCCACACCTTGATGACCCACACAAACTCTAGTTGGGTGGGGTGATGCAACTGCTTCTGTCACACTACTTCACCCATCTCCATGTGGTAGTTGCCTATTCTAGGGGCTCTCTAGGGGTTTCTGACCAACATGGTTGTTTGACACAAATGGAGTCCCTACAGATCAATGCATTTGTGTTATGGAGTCTCAAAAGCCACACCTTAATGACCCACACACACTCTAGTTGGGTGTGGTAATGCAACTGGCAGTTGTATATTCTAGGGGCTCTCAGGGCTTTCTGTCCAACATGGTTATTTGACACAAATGGAGTCCCTAAAGATCAATGAATTTGTGTTATGGAGACTCAATAGCCACACCTTGATGACCCACACACACTCAAGTTGGGTGTGGTGATGCAACTGCTTATGTCACACTGGTTCACCCTTCTCCATGTGGCAGTTTCATATTCTAGGGGTTCTCTAGGCTTTCTGTCCAACATGGTTGTTTGACACAACTGGAGTCCCCGGATATCAATGCATTTGTGTTATGTAGTCTCAAAGGCCACACCTTGATGATCCACACACTCTAGTTGTGCTTGGTGATGCAACTGCTTCTGTCACACTGCAGGTTCACCATCTCCATGTGGCAGTCTCATATTCTAGGGGATCTTTGGGCTTTCTATCCAACATGGTTGTTTGACACAAATGGAGTCCCTACAGTTCAATGCATTTGTGTTATGAAGTCTCAAAAGCCACACCTTGATGACACACACACACTCAAGTTGGGTGTGGTGATGCAACTGCTTCTTTCACAATTCAGGTTCACCATCTCCATGTGGCAGTTGCATATTCTAGGGAATCTCTGGGCTTTCTGTCCAACATGGTTGTTTGACATAAATGGGGTCCCTAGATATCAATGCATTTGTGTTATGTAGTCTCAAAAGCCACAGCTTGATGATCCACACACACTCTAGTTGGGTGTGGTGATGCAACTGCTTCTGTCACACTAGTTCACCCATCTCCTGTGGCAGTTGCATATTCTAGGGGCTCTCTGGGCTTTCTGTCCATTATGGTTGTTTGACACAAATGGAGTCCCTAGATATCAATACATTTGTGATATGTAGTCTCAAAAGCCACACCTTTATGATCCACACACACTCCAGTTGGGTGTGGTGATGCAACTGCTTCTGTCACACTAGTTCACCCATCTCCTGTGGCAGTTGCATATTCTAGGGGCTCTCTGGGCTTTCTGACCACCATTGTTGTTTGACACAAATGGAGTCCCTATAGATCAATGCATTTGTGTTATGGAGTCTCAAAAGCCACAACTTGATGACCCACACACTCAAGTTGGGTGTGGTGATGCAGCTGCTTCTGTCACACTGCAGGTTCACCATCTCCATGTGGAAGTTGCATATTCGAGGGGCTCTCTGAGCTTTCTGTCCAACATGGTTGTTTGACACAAATTGAGTCCCTACAGATCAATGCATTTGTGTTATGGAGTCTCAAAAGTCACACCTTGATGACCCACACACACTCCAATTGGGTGTGGTGATGCAACTGCTTCTACCACACTGGTTCACCCATCTCCATGTGGCAGTTGGATATTCTAGGGGCTCTCTGGGCTTTCTGTCCAACATGGTTGTTTGACACAAATGGAGTCCCTAGAGATCAATGCATTTGTGTTATATGGTCTCAAAAGCCACACCTTGATGATCCACACACACTCCAGTTGGGTGTGGTCATGCAACTGCTTCTGTCACACTGCAGGTTCACCATCTCCATGTGGTAGTTGCATATTCTAGGGGCTCTACGGGCTTTCTGTCCAAGATGGTTGTTTGACACAAATGGAGTCCCTAGATATCAATGCATTTGAGTTATGTAGTCTCAAAAGCCACACCTTGATGATCCACACACACACTCCAGTTGGGTGTGGTGATGCAACTGCTTCTGTCACACTTCACGTTCACCATATTCTAGGGGCTCTCTAGGCTTTCTTTCCACCATGGTTGTTTAACACAAATGGAGTCCCTAGATATCAGTGCATTTGTGTTATGGAGTCTCAAAAGCCACACCTTGATGACCCACACACTCTCTAGTTGGGTGTGGTGATGCAACTGCTTCTGTCACACTTCATGTTCACCATCTCCATGTGGCAGTTGCATATTCTAGGGGCTCTTTGGCTATCTGACCATCATGGTTGTTTGACACAAATGGAGTCCCTACAAATCAATGCATTTCTGTTAGGAGTCTCAATAGCCACACCTTGATGACCTACACACACTCAAGTTGGGTGTGGTGATGCAACTGCTTATGTCACACTGGTTCACCCATCTCACTGTGGCAATTTCATATTCTAGGGGTTCTCTAGGCTTTATGTCCAACATGGTTGTTTGACACAAATGGAGTCCCTGGATACCAAGGAATTTGTGTTATGTAGTCTCAAAAGCCACACCTTGATGATCCACACACACTCCAGTTGTGTCTGGTGATGCAACTGCTTCTGTGACACTGCAGGTTCACCATCTCCATGTGGCAGTTGCATATTCTAGGGGATCTTTGGGCTTTCTATCAAACATGGTTGTTTGACACAAATGGAGTCCCTACAGATCAATGCATTTGTGTTATGAAGTCTCAAAAGCCAAACCTTGATGACCCACACACACTAAAGTTGGGTGTGGGGATGCAACTGCTTCTGCCACACTTCAGGTTCACCATCTCCATGTGGCAGTTGCATATTCTCGGGAATCTCTGGGTTTTCTGTCCAACATGGTTGTTTGACACAAATGAGGTCCCTAGATATCAATGCATTTGTGTTATGTAGTCTCGAAAGCCACACCTTGATGATCCACACACACTCTAGTTGGGTGTGGTGATGCAACTGCTTCTGTCACACTAGTTCACCCATCTCCTGTGGCAGTTGCATATTCTAGGGGCTCTCTAGGCTTTCTGAACATTATGGTTGTTTGACACAAATGGAGTCCCTAGATATCAATGCATTTGTGATATGTAGTCTCAAAAGCCACACCTTTATGATCCACACACACTCCAGTTGGGTGTGGTGATGCAACTGCTTCTGTCACACTTCACGTTCACCATCTCCATGTGGTAGTTGCATATTCTAGGGGATCTCTGGGATTTCTGACCACCATTGTTTGACACAAATGGAGTCCCTATAGATCAATGCATTTGTGTTATGGAGTCTCAAAAGCCACACCTTGATGACCCACACAATCAAGTTGGGTGTGGTGATGCAACTGCTTCTGTCACAATGCAGGTTCACCATCTCCATGTGGAAATTGCATATTCTAGGGGCTCTCTGAGATTTCTATCCAACATGGTTGTTTGACACAAATCGAGTACCGACAGATCAATGCATTTGTGTTATGGAGTCTCAAAAGTCACACCTTGATGACCCACACACACTCCAATTGGGTGTGGTGATGCAACTGCTTCTGTCACACTGGTTCACCCATCTCCATGTGGCAGTTGCATATTCTAGGGGCTCTCTAGGCTTTCTGTCCAACATGGTTGTTTGACACAAATGGAGTCCCTAGAGATCAATGCATTTGTGTTATATAGTCTCAAAAGCCACACCTTGATGATCCACACACACTCCAGTTGGGTGTGGTGATGCAACTGCTTCTGTCACACTGCAGGTTCACCATCTCCATGTGGTAGTTGCATATTCTAGGGGCTCTGTGGGCTTTCGGTCCAAGATGGTTGTTTGACACGAATGGAGTCCCTAGATATCAATGCATTTGAGTTATGTAGTCTCAAAACCACACCATGATGATCCACACACACTCTAGTTGGGCGTGGTGATGCAACTGCTTCTATCACACTACAGGTTCACCATATTCTAGGGGCTCTCTAGGCTTTCTTTCCACCTTGGTTGTTTAACACAAATGGAGTCCCTAGATATCAGTGCATATGTGTTATGGAGTCTCAAAAGCCACACCTTGATGACCCACACACTCTCTAGTTGGGTGTGGTGATGCAACTGCTTCTGTCACACTTCAGGTTCACCATCTCCATGTGGCAGTTGCATATTCTAGGGGCTCTCTGGCTATCTGACCATCATGGTTGTTTGACACAAATGGAGTCCCTACAAATCAATGCATTTGTGTTATGGAGTCTCAATAGCCACACCTTGATGACCCACACACACTCAAGTTGGGTGTGGTGATGCAACTGCTTATGTCACACTGGTTCACCCATCTCCATGTGGCAGTTTCATATTCTAGGGGTTCTCTAGGCTTTATGTCCAACATGGTTGTTTGACACAAATGGAGTCCCCGGATATCAATGCATTTGTGTTATGTAGTCTCAAAAGCCACACCTTGATGATCCACACACATTCCAGTTGTGTCTGGTGATGCAACTGCTTCTATCACACTGCAGGTTCACCATCTCCATGTGGCAGTTGCATATTCTAGGGGATCTTTGGGCTTTCTATCCAACATGGTTGTTTGACACAAATGGAGTCCCTACAGATCAATGCATTTGTGTTATGAAGTCTCTAAAGCCACACCTTGATGACCCACACACTCAATTTGGGTGTGGTGATGCAACTGCTTCTGTCACACTTCAGGTTCACCATCTCCATGTGGCAGTTGCATATTCTAGGGAATCTCTGGGATTTTTGTCCAACATGGTTGTTTGACACGAATGGGGTCCCTAGAGATCAATGCATTTGTGTTATGTAGTCTCAAAAGCCACACCTTGATGATCCACACACACTCAAGTTGGGCGTGGTAATGCAATTGCTTCGATCACAGTAGTTAACCCATCTCCTGTGGCAGTTGCATATTCTAGGGGCTCTCTGGCTTTTTGTCTAACATGGTTGTTTGACACAAATGGAGTCCCTAGATATCAATGCATTTGTGTTATGTAGTCTAAAAAGCCACACCTTGATGATCCCCACACACTCCAGTTGGGTGTGGTGATGCAACTGCTTCTGTCACACTTCACGTTCACCATCTCCATGTGGTAGTTGCATATTCTAGGGGATCTCTGGGCTTTCTGACCACCATTGTTGTTTGACACAAATGGAGTCCCTATAGATCAATGCATTTGCGTTATGGAGTCTCAAAAGCCACACCATGATGACCCACACAATCAAGTTGGGTGTGGTGATGCAACTGCTTCTGTCACACTGCAGGTTTACCATCTCCATGTGGAAGTTGCATATTCTAGGGGCTCTCTGAGCTTTCTGTCCAACATGGTTGTTTGACACAAATTGAGTCCCTACAGATCAATGCATTTGTGTTATATAGTCTCAAAAGCCACACCTTGATGATCCACACACACTCCAGTTGGGTGTGGTGATGCAACTGCTTCTGTCACACTTCAGGTTCACCATCTCCATGTGGTAGTTGCATATTCTAGGGGCTCTCTAGGCTTTCTGTCCAACATGGTTGTTTGACACAAATGGAGTCCCTAGAGATCAATGCATTTGTGTTATATAGTCTCAAAAGCCACACCTTGATGATCCACACACACTCTAGTTGGGTGTGGTGATGCAACTGCTTCTGTCACACTGCAGGTTCACCATCTCCATGTGGTAGTTGCATATTCTAGGGGCTCTGTGGGCTTTCTGTCCAAGATGGTTGTTTGACACAAATGGAGTCCCTAGATATCAATGCATTTGAGTTATGTAGTCTCAAAAGCCACACCTTGATGATCCACACACACACTCCAGTTGGGTGTGGTGATGCAACTGCTTCTGTCACACTTCACGTTCACCATCTCCATGTGGTAGTTGCATATTCTGGGGGATCTCTGGGCTTTCTGACCACCATTGTTGTTTGACACAAATGGAGTCCCTATAGATCAATGCATTTGTGTGATGGAGTCTCAAAAGCCACACCTTGATGACCCACACAATCAAGTTGGGTGTGGTGATGCAACTGCTTCTGTCACACTGCAGGTTCACCATCTCCATGTGGAAGTTGCATATTCTAGGGGCTCTCTGAGATTTCTATCCAACATGGTTGTTTGACACAAATCGAGTACCGTCAGATAAATGCAGTTGTGTTATGGAGTCTCAAAAGTCACACCTTGATGACCCACACACACTCCAATTGGGTGTGGTGATGCAACTGCTTCTGTCACACTGGTTCACCCATCTCCATGTGGCAGTTGCATATTCTAGGGGCTCTCTAGGCTTTCTGTCCAACATGGTTGTTTGACACAAATGGAGTCCCTAGAGATGAATGCATTTGTGTTATATAGTCTCAAAATCCACACCTTGATGATCCACACACACTCCAGTTGGGTGTGGTGATGCAACTGCTTCTGTCACACTGCAGGTTCACCATCTCCATGTGGTAGTTGCATATTCTAGGGGCTCTGTGGGATTTCGGTCCATGATGGTTGTTTGACACGAATGGAGTCCCTAGATATCAATGCATTTGAGTTATGTAGTCTCAAAAGCCACACCATGATGATCCACACACACTCTAGTTGGGCGTGGTGATGCAACTGCTTCTATCACACTACAGGTTCACCATATTCTAGGGGCTCTCTAGGCTTTCTTTCCACCTTGGTTGTTCAACACAAATGGAGTCCGTAGATATCAGTGCATATGTGTTATGGAGTCTCAAAAGCCACACCTTGATGACCCACACACTCTCTAGTTGGGTGTGGTGATGCAACTGCTTCTGTCACACTTCAGGTTCACCATCTCCATGTGGCAGTTGCATATTCTAGGGGCTCTCTGGCTATCTGACCATCATGGTTGTTTGACACAAATGGAGTCCCTACAAATCAATGCATTTGTGTTATGGAGTCTCAATAGCCACACCTTGATGACCCACACACACTCAAGTTGGGTGTGGTGATGCAACTGCTTATGTCACACTGGTTCACCCATCTCCATGTGGCAGTTTCATATTCTAGGGGTTCTCTAGGCTTTATGTCCAACATGGTTGTTTGACACAAATGGAGTCCCCGGATATCAATGCATTTGTGTTATGTAGTCTCAAAAGCCACACCTTGATGATCCACACACATTCTAGTTGTGTCTAGTGATGCAACTCCTTCTATCACACTGCAGGTTCACCATCTCCATGTGGCAGTTGCATATTCTAGGGGATCTTTGGGCTTTCTATCCAACATGGTTGTTTGACACAAATGGAGTCCCTACAGATCAATGCATTTGTGTTATGAAGTCTCTAAAGCCACACCTTGATGACCCACACACTCAAGTTGGGTGTGGTGATGCAACTGCTTCTGTCACACTTCAGGTTCACCATCTCCATGTGGCAGTTGCATATTCTAGGGAATCTCTGGGCTTTTTGTCCAACATGGTTGTTTGACACGAATGGGGTCCCTAGAGATCAATGCATTTGTGTTATGTAGTCTCAAAAGCCACACCTTGATGATCCACACACACTCAAGTTGGGTGTGGTAATGCAATTGCTTCGATCACAGTAGTTAACCCATCTCCTGTGGCAGTTGCATATTCTAGGGGCTCTCTGGCTTTTTGTCCAACATGGTTGTTTGACACAAATAGAGTCCCTAGATATCAATGCATTTGTGTTATGTAGTCTAAAAAGCCACACCTTGATGATCCCCACACACTCCAGTTGGGTGTGGTGATGCAACTGCTTCTGTCACACTTCACGTTCACCATCTCCATGTGGTAGTTGCATATTCTGGGGGATCTCTGGGCTTTCTGACCACCATTGTTGTTTGACACAAATGGAGTCCCTATAGATCAATGCATTTGTGTTATGGAGTCTCAAAAGCCACACCATAATGACCCACACAATCAAGTTGGGTGTGGTGATGCAACTGCTTCTGTCACACTGCAGGTTTACCATCTCCATGTGGAAGTTGCATATTCTAGGGGCTCTCTGAGCTTTCTGTCCAACATGGTTGTTTGACACAAATTGAGTCCCTACAGATCAATGCATTTGTGTTATATAGTCTCAAAAGCCACACCTTGATGATCCACACACACTCCAGTTGGGTGTGGTGATGCAACTGCTTCTGTCACACTTCAGGTTCACCATCCTCATGTGGTAGTTGCATATTCTAGGGGCTCTCTAGGCTTTCTGTCCAACATGGTTGTTTGACACAAATGGAGTCCCTAGAGATCAATGCATTTGTGTTATATAGTCTCAAAAGCCACACCTTGATGATCCACACACACTCTAGTTGGGTGTGGTGATGCAACTGCTTCTGTCACACTGCAGGTTCACCATCTCCATGTGGTAGTTGCATATTCTAGGGGCTCTGTGGGCTTTCTGTCCAAGATGGTTGTTTGACACAAATGGAGTCCCTAGATATCAATGCATTTGAGTTATGTAGTCTCAAAAGCCACACCTTGATGATCCACACACACACTCCAGTTGGGTGTGGTGATGCAACTGCTTCTGTCACACTTCACGTTCACCATCTCCATGTGGTAGTTGCATATTCTGGGGGATCTCTGGGCTTTCTGACCACCATTGTTGTTTGACACAAATGGAGTCCCTATAGATCAATGCACTTGTGTGATGGAGTCTCAAAAGCCACACCTTGATGACCCACACAATCAAGTTGGGTGTGGTGATGCAACTGCTTCTGTCACACTGCAGGTTCACCATCTCCATGTGGAAGTTGCATATTCTAGGGGCTCTCTGAGCTTTCTGTCCAACATTGTTGTTTGACACAAATTGAGTCCCTACAGATCAATTCATTTGTGTTATATAGTCTCAAAAGCCACACCTTGATGATCCACACACACTCCAGTTGGGTGTGGTGATGCAACTGCTTCTATCACACTGCAGGTTCACCATCTCCATGTGGTAGTTGCATATTCTAGGGGCTCTCTGGGCTATCTGTCCAACATGGTTGTTTGACACAAATGGAGTCCCTAGAGATCAATGCATTTGTGTTATATAATCTCAAAAGCCACACCTTGATGATCCACACACACTCCAGTTGGGTGTGGTGATGGAACTGCTTCTGTCACACTGCAGGTTCACCATCTCCATGTGGTAGCTGCATATTCTAGGGGCTCTGTGGGCTTTCTGTCCAAGATGGTTGTTTGACACAAATGGAGTCCCTAGATATCAATGCATTTGAGTTATGTAGTCTCAAAAGCCACACCTTGATGATCCACACGCACTCTAGTTGGGCATGGTGATGCAACTGCTTCTATCACACTACAGGTTCACCATCTCCATGTGGCAGTTGCATATTCTAGGGGTTCTCTAGGCTTTATTTCCACCATGGTTGTTTAACACAAATGGATTCCCTACATATCAGTGCATTTGTGTTATGGAGTCTCAAAAGCCACACCTTGATGATCCACACACTCTCTAGTTGTGTGTGGTGATGCAACTGCTTCTGTCACACTGCAGGTTCACCATCTCCATGTGGAAGTTGCATATTCTATGGGCTCTCTGGGTTTTCTAACCACCATGGTTGTTCGACACAAATGGAGTCCCTAGAGATCAATGCATTTGTTTTATGTAGTCTCAAAACCCACACCTTGATGATCCACACACACTCTAGTTGGGTGTGGTGATGCAACTGCTTCTGTCACACTGCAGGTTCAGCATCTCCATGTGGCAGTTGCATATTCTAGGGGCTCTCTGGGCTTTCTGACCACCATGGTTGTTTGACTCAAACGGAGTCCCTAGAGATCAATGCATTTGTTTTATGTAGTCTCAAAAGCCACACCTTGATGATCCACACACACCAGTTGGGTGTGGTGATGCAACTGCTTCAGTCACACTGCAGGTTCACCATCTCCATGTGGCAGTTGCATATTCTAGGGGATCTCTGGGCTTTCTGACCACCATGGTTGTTTGACACAAATGGAGTCCCTATAGATCAATGCATTTGTGTTATGGAGTCTGAAAAGCCACACCTTGATGACCCACACACTCAAGTTGGGTGTGGTGATGCAACTTCTTCTGGCACACTGCAGATTCACCATCTCCATGTGGAAGTTGCATATTCTAGGGGCTCTCTGGGCTTTCTGTCCACCATGGTTGTTTGACACAAATGGAGTCCCTAGAGATCAATGCATTTGTGTTATGTAGTCTCAAAACCCACACCTTTATGATCTACACACACTCTAGTTGGGTGTGGTGATACAAATGCTTCTGTCACATACAGGTTCACTATCTGCATGTGGCAGTTGCATATTCTAGGGGCTCTCTGGGGTTTCTAACCACCATGGTTGTTTGACACAAATGGAGTCCCTATAGATCAATGCTTTTGTGTTATGGAGTCTCAAAAGCCACACCTTGATGACCCACACACACTCAAGTTGGGCGTGCTGATGCAACTGCTTCTGTCACACTGCAGGTTCACCATCTCCATGTGGAAGTTGCATATTCTAGGGGCTCTCTGGCTTTTTGTCCAAGATGATTGTTTGACACTAATGGAGTCCCTACAGATCAATTCATTTCTGTTATGGAGTCTCAAAAGCCACACCTTGATGACCCACACATACTCTAGTTGAGTGTGGTGATGCAACTGCTTCTGTCACACTGGTTCACCCATCTCCATGTGGTAGTTGCATATTCTAGGGGCTCTCTGGACTTTCTGACCACCATGGTTGTTTCACACAAATGGAGTCCCTAGAGATCAATGCATTTGTGTTATGTTTTTCTCAAAACCCACACATTCACTACAAGAAATGTGCTCACTAGTGACATTTTCTTAACGACGATGAGTTTTTTGGTCATAGATCTATGATCATTAGGAACCAAATGATCGTAGGGCATTTAGGAGGGTCCAAACCTTGAAGAATGATGACCAATTTTGTCAACAAAGTCATAATTTTCTAATAAAAAAGGTCATGAATGGACAATGCTGGTTTAGGGAATGAGAAATACAAGGAAAGCCGTTGGATCATAGAAGAATGGATGGAAGGGATTGCAATCTGGGTCATTCGAGCGCAGATCAGGGACATGGCGTCCAAGCTGTCCACTCCCCCCAACGAAACAGCCGCCGCCACAACCACTCCAAACCCTAATCTCCTCAGCCACTTCATCCTCTTTCACGCCGCCAGCACCAAATCCCACTGCTCTCTCTGCTTCGCCTTCTAGCTCACCGCATCACCTCTGTAGCTCCGCCTCCCACCCATCTCCCATGGCGATGGGACCTCCAGCCGCACACCCGGATACCTAACGCTAGGATAGATCCCACCAGAGAGCATCGGAACCGAGGAGCCTTTCTCTGACCACCTTACCCATGGATGTGGGAAGTAGCAGCGTGCGGACGGTGGCAGCGTCTGTGATCGATGGCATCGCACTGAGTGCTTCACTGGGAGCGCTCCATCATGGCTTGGAGCCTGCAGGTGCTCGAGGCCCTCAACAGCAGTTCCTCCACCATCGCTGCCGCATCCCCATCTGTCCCGTCACCGGCCTCCTACTCAAGGCCCTTCCCCTAGACGGAGCAAGCGCAACGCCCTCTCACTTCTCGAATTCCCCACCTATGTCGCCATCCTGAATGCCCAATTGCGCCTCCGCAAGCAAACCCTACCCGTACAACTTCCGGGCAGCGATACAACCCCGGCGTCGGGCGGCTTCTCCTGACATCTCCCGCCGGATTGACTCCTGGCCACAGGACATGGCGGCCATGATGGGATGAATACGACGCCCTAGCAGCACTAGTAGGGGCCAAGGCTAGTGCTGGAGCCGGCGTTGGACATCCTCCACTGCTTCGACCTGCCCGCGTCGAGCTCAACACGGCAAGGTAAGACCCTGATCTACCCTCCTTTCCTTGTTTAGACCTAACAATGCAAGATTTTAGCTTCTTCATGATCATGTTCATGCTCATGTAGATTATAAGAAGTTCTTGCTTAAGCCTAATCTCATGTATTTGGTTATCTGGATTAGTGTTGATGATTATAGGATCGGTTTAGTGGCTACTTGGATATATTTGTCAATGGATTATGTTTCTTTCATATTTTTGGCTGTATTAATTGGAGATATACTATACCCCTTAGGTTTTATATGGACAAATGAGAGATATCGTCTTACACTTCAATGTAGCTTCTTATATTGTAGTCTTACACTTCTATGCCTGAAACATTACTTGTTGCTTGCAGTTGTTACTACCTAGTATTCCAGTATGGTAACCAGTTTTTTCACAAGAGCACTATAGCAACCTTTTATATTCTATTTGAACTTGATGGCTGCCGAGCTATTTCATGTGTCAATTACTTGATCGGTATCAAGAACTTGCTATTTTATTGATATTTGAAGTTATTGATTTGTCTCTATGAGAAATATAGCACGAGTGTAATTGTTTATTGAATTATTACTTGCTTATATGCAATGTAAAACTGTGGAGATACATCAACTGAATCCTTATCTGACTCAGTTATTGCTTATTTATTTGGAGGTAGCAGTTTTTTTCAGGAAGACACATGCAAAATATAGTTGTTTATCCTTCAATCTAACATTTTTCTTGTACACATGAACCTCATCCTCTACTTTTAACTTCCAGGACCAGCAGCGCCCTGTCTTTCCTTCTCCTAGATCAGCGCGAGTGGAGCAGCCTGCAACGAGGAAAGTGTCCCTGTTGGCCACCCGCCACCGAAAGTTCACCCCTCCGCCTGCCCTTATCCACAGCCCCTGCTTGAAGCCCGAGGATCCGTAGCCCTAGCATGTGGACTCTGGCAACAGCTCCCTCTCGGGCTGCTCCGATGACCTCAGGCCCTCCTCGTCTCCTCTTGGTGCTTGCACTTGCTCGACAAGCTGCTGCTAACTGGTGAGCCCCCTCTCTTCCTCCTCCATCTATTCTTGCTAAAATTATCTTTCATTGCTATTATATTTTCTCCTAAATCCATTCAGTACATGGTTTCTGTGATTTGCAAACCCATTTTAAGTGTAGATGGAATTGTTTCTGTAGCTGAACATGACAACAAATTAGTGAGCAATACTACCTAAGGTTGAGAAATCATTTGCTTATCCCTGGAGTTCTTCTTGCATTGATATACTAATGTAATAGTATGACGTTTAATTATTTGGTTCCCCACCTCTCTCTTACATCTGTACTGAAAGTTTCAGTAACTAAGGCAATATATATATATATATATATATATATATATAATCTCTATTGGTAATCTATAACTTAACTAGAATTTGCTAAAAGTGTTTGTCACATTCTTGTGCAATTATCCAAGGAGTATATATACTCAAGGTCATCACATTAAACCATCAGAAATTATTGTAACCATGGCCAATGGTGAATAAATGTCTTGTTTTATAGATATATATCCATCCCGCGTCAGCTTATCGTGCCAATAGAACCAGGTTCCATGTCATGCTCATGCCATCCAGTACAGATGCATTTGGTTGAGTTAACAAGAAAACTGCATGTTACATCTTTGACAATATATAGTGGCCTGTGTTCTGTATATTTAAATTGGCAATATATATGGCGATATGAGTACAGACTCCCAAGTCATAAAACTGAACCATGATATTCATGATGTTTTCTCGCAGCCGTCTGTAGCAGTAGTGTTTGTTTCTTTTAGGGTTCTTCCTTTTTTATTGCCATAGAGTAGACACACATATGATTAGGATGTTACCTTGCATGAACATCAGATTGTCCATGCCATTTTGCATATGTACTATAAGGCTGCTAGGAGTATTGGAATATATGAATAGCCAATGCAGTTAGGTGTCATTTCCTTACATCACATTTGCAGCAAGCTGGTTTTATATCTTTTCGGATCATGACTATAACAAACATATTAGTTTTTCTTACTCTCTCTAGTCCATATTAATGGTCTCAACTTTTTCTAGATTCTTACATATCTTAGTTAAATATTTGGACCTTAATTTCCCCAACTATATTTTCTGTTTGTTTGGGAGCACTACTAGCAGCTAGCTAGCTGACTAATTAAGTTAGTTTGGCGAGACTGCAGATCGCAAGAGTAAGTGGCTAGTTAGAAATCCATCAGGCTGCTTAGTGAGCTTGTACGTGCACGCGCTGCCGGATCAAACATTACCAAGAAAGTTAATTAGTCTATGTTAACTAAGGTAGCGTCTCTAGTGATCATCATACAGACATGCATCTAGTAGTTGGCTGACGAGCTGGATATGGAATTCTATGTCGAATGAGTTAAAGAATTAGAAGTGTACGATGATGAGAAGACAAGAAGGTGCAAGTGTGGCAGAGATACATGCTCGGCCATGAGTTGGGTTGGCCCTGCTGACCCAATGGGTAACTTAATGCTGGCTCTTTTGATCCAAATCTGATTCAAGGCCAACCCACCTAACCCATCGATAGGGATGCAGGCGGACGTCTGCTTCGATATCCTAGATCAACTTAGTACTTCATAAAATTTGTTCCTTATTTGCCATGCACTACTTCAGCGGAGAGTCCGCCGGACTGGCCGCCTGCATCCATACCCATCCTTCTATTATTGTATGCATGCATCCTTGTTTAATCCTACATGTAGTTATTTTTTTATATATTTCCCTAGCTGATATGTTTTGTTGCTAGCAGGTGCTACCTTAATTGAAGACGGAAGTGGTCTTCCCTTTTTTACAAGAGCTCGAAGCTGAAGAATTTCTAAGCATCAAGCCCTAGTTAGTTAGTAAATTGTAGATAATATTTTGTATCTTGTAGTATTGTGATTGAAAGATCTATGAAAAGATCGTAATAGAAGTAGTTTGGCAGCCAGCTAAATTATTTTGTTTGTTTTCTCTGAAAATGTTGATTGTTTGTTGTCTAAAATAAATGAAATCTGCGGTATTTTGAAATAAATAAACAATTTAAAAGGCCGAAAATAAGTATAGATCGAGTTTGAAAAGGCGAAAGCCCAAAATTGAAATGTACCAAAGAAAACTCGAAAGCCCAAAAAAGAAATGCCCAGTAAAAGGCAGGATCTAGATAAGAAAAGGCCAATGATGTTGGTCTTGGCCCATGTAGCCTGACAACCTGAACTGGGCTGAATTTGATCAACAATCATTTGATTTGGCCATAGATTTGCCACGTAGGATCCAACGTGGATAGTTTAGATAGCTTGCGACCAAAACATTTGGTCATAGAGTCCATGACCAACCATTTTGGTCATAAACGTCAATGACCAATTCAGAAAAAAAGGTCAAGGTGTTTAACTAGTGACACTCAGTTTTTGACCAAGTGTTTTTGTCACAGAAAGGTCACAAATCAAAAACTATGACCTTTCAGTGACCAATAGGGAGGGTCATGTATCACCATATTTCTGGTAGTGATTGATGATCCACGCACACTCCAGCCAGGTGTGGTGATGCAACTGCTTCGGTCACACTGCAGGTTCACCATCTCCATATGGCAGTTGCATATTCTAGGGGCTCTCTGAGCTTTCTGACCACCATGGTTGTTTGATACAAATGGAGTCCCTACAGATCAATGCATTTGTGTTGTAGAGTCTCAAAATCCACACCTTGATGACCCACACACACTCAAGTTGGGTGTGGTGATGCAATTGCTTCTGTCACACTACAGGTTCACCATCTCCATGTGGAAGTTGCATATTCTATGGGCTCTCTGGGGGTTTTGCCCAACATGGTTGTTTGACACAAATGGAGTCCCTACAGATCAATGCATTTGTGTTATGGAGTCTCAAAAGCCGAAACTCGATGACCCACACACACTATAGTTGGGTGTTGTGATGGAACTGCTTCTGTCACACTAGTTCACCCATCTCCATGTGGCAGTTGCACATTCTAGGGGCTCCCTAGCTTTCTGACGACCATGGTTCTTTGACACAAATGGAGTCCCTAGAAATCAATCCATTTGTGTTATGGAGTCTCAAAAGCCACACCTTGATGACCCACACACACTCAAGTTGGGTGTGGTGATGCAACTGCTTCGGTCACACTGGTTCACCCATCTCCAAGTGATAGTTGCATATTCTAGGGGCTCTTAGGGCTTTCTGTCCAACATGATTGTTTGACACCAATGGAGTCCCGAGATATCAATGCATTTGTGTTATGTAGTCTCAAAAGCCACACCTTGATGATCCACACACACTCTAGTTGGGTGTGGTGATGAACTACTTCTGTCACACTCCAGGTTCACCATCTCCATGTGGCAGTTGCATATTCTAGGGGATCTCTAGCCTTTCTGTCCAACATGGTTGTTTGGCATAAATGGAGTCCCTGCAGATCAATACATTTCTGTTATGGAGTCTCAAAAGCCACACCTTGATGACCCACACACACTCCAGTTGGGTGTGGTGATGCAACTGCTTCTGTCACACTACAGGTTCACCATCTCCATGTGGCAGTTGCATATTCTAGGGGCTCTTTGGGCTTTCTGTCCAACATGGTTGTTTGACACAAATGGAGTCCCTAGATATCAGTGCATTTGTGTTCTGTAGTCTCAAAAGCCACACATTGATGATCCAACCACACACTCCAGTTGGGAGTGGTGATGCAACAGCTTCTGTCACACTTCAGGTTCACCATCTACATGTGGAAGTTACATATTCTAGGGGCTCTCTAGGATTTCTGTCCAACATGGTTATTTGACACAAATGGAGTCCCTATAGATCAATGCATTTGTGTTATGGAGTATCAAAATCCAAACCTTGATGACCCACACACACTCTAGTTGGGGTGTGGTGATGCAACGGCTTCTGTCACACTGGTTCACCCATCTCCATGTGGCAGTTGCATATTGTAGCGCTCTCTAGGCTTTCTGTCCAACATGGTTATTTGCCACAAATTGAGTCCTTACAGATCAATGCATTTGTGTTGTGGAGTCTCAAAGGCCACACCATGATGACCCACACACACTCCAGTTGGGTGTGGTGATGCAACTGCTTCTGTCACACTACAAGTTACCCATGTCCATGTGGCAGTTGCCTATTCTAGGGGCTCTCTGGGCTTTCTGTCCAACATGGTTGTTTGACACAAATGGAGTCCCTAGATATCAGTGCATTTGTGTTATGTAGTCTCAAAAGCCACACCTTGATGATCCACACACACTCCAGTTGGGTGTGGTGATGCAACTGCTTCTGTCACACTGCACGTTCACCATCTCCATGTGGAAGTTGCATATTCTAGGGGCTCTCTGAGCTTCCTGTCCAACATGGTTGTTTGACACAAATTGAGTCCCTACAGACCAATGCATTTGTGTTATGGAGTCTCAAAAGCCACACCTTCATGACCCACACACACTCCAATTGGGTGTGGTGATGCAACTGCTTCTGTCACACTGGTTCACCCATCTCCATGTGGCAGTTGCATATTCTAGGGGCTCTTTTGGCTTTCTGTCCAACATGGTTATTTGACACAAATGGAGTCCCTAGAGATGAATGCATTTGTTTTATATAGTCTCAAAAGCCACACCTTGATGATCCACACACACTCCAGTTGGGTGTGGTCATGCAACTACTTCTGTCACACTGCAGGCTAACCATCTCCATGTGCAAGTTGCATATTCTAGGGGCTCTCTAGGCTTTCTGTCCAACAGGGTTATTTGACACAAATTGACTACTTACAGATCAATGCATTTGTGTTTTGGAGTCTCAAAAGCCACACCTTGATGACCCACACACACTCAAGTTGGGTGTGGTGATGCAACTGCTTCTGTCACACTGCAGGTTCACCATCTCCATGTGGAAGTTGCATATTCTAGGGGCTCTCTGAGCTTTCTGTCCAACATGGTTGTTTGACACAAATTGAGTCCCTACAGATCAATGCATATGTGTTATGGAGCCTCAAAAGCCACACCTTGATGACCCACACACACTCCAATTGGGTGTGGTGATGCAACTGCTTCTGTCAAACTGGTTCACCCATCTCCATGTGGCAATTGCATATTCTAGGGGCTCTCTAGGCTTTCTGTCCAACATGGTTGTTTGACACAGATGGAGTCCCTAGAGATGAATGCATTTGTGTTATATAGTCTCAAAAGCCACAACTTGATGATCCACACACACTCCAGTTGGGTGTGGTGATGCAACTGCTTCTATCACACTGCAGTTTCACCATCTCCATGTGGTAGTTGCATATTCTAGGGGCTCTGTGGGATTTCTGTCCAACATGGTTGTTTGACACAAATGGAGTCCCTAGATATTAATGCATTTGAGTTATGTAGTCTCAAAAGCCACACCTTGATGATCCACACACACTCCAATTGGGTGTGGTGATGCAACTACATTTGTCACACTACAGGTTCACCATCTCCAAGTGGCAGTTGCATATTCTAGGGGCTCTCTAGGCTTTTTGTCCATAATGGTTGTTTGACACAAATGGAGTCCCTACAGATCAATGCATTTGTGTTATGCAGTCTAGAAAGCCACACCTTGATGACCCACACACACTCCAGTTGGGTGTGGTGATGCAACTGATTCTGTCACACTGGTTCACCCATCTCCATGTGGGAGTTGCATATTCTAGGGGCTCTCTGGGCTTTCTAACCACCATGGTTGTTTGACACAAATGGAGTCCCTAGAGATCAATGCATTTGTTTTATGTAGTATCAAAACCCACACCTTGATGATCCACACACACTCCAGTTGGTTGTGGTGATGCAAGTGCTTCTCACACACTTCAGGTTCACCATCTCCATGTGGCAGTTGCATATTCTAGGGGATCTCTGGGCTTTTTGACCACCATAGTTGTTTGACACAAATGGAGTCCCTATAGATCAATGCATTTGTGTCATGGAGTCTCAAAAGCCACACCTTGATGACCCACACACTCAATTTGGGTGTGGTGATACAACTGCTTCTGTCACACTTCAGGTGCACCATCTCCATGTGGAAGTTGCATATTCTAAGGGCTCTCTGGGCTTTCTGTCCAACATGGTTATTTGACACAAATGGAGTCCCTACAGATCAATGCATTTGTGTTATGGAGTCTCAAAAGCCACACCTTAATGACCCACACACACACTCAAGTTGGGTGTGGTGATGCAACTGCTTCTGTCACACTAGTTCACCCATATCCATGTGGCAGTTGCATATTCTAGGGCCTCTCTGTGCATTCTGTCCAACATGGTTGTTTGACACAAATGGAGTCCCTAAAGATCAATGCATTTGTGTTATGTAGTCTCAAAAGCCACACCTTGATGATCCACACACAGCCTAGTTGGGTGTGGTGATGCAACTACTTCTGTCACACTGGTTCACCCATCTTCATGTGGCAGTTGCATATTCTAGGGGCTCTCTGGGCTTTCTGTCCAACATGGTTGTTTGACAGAAATGGAGTCCCTAGATATCAATGCGTTTGTGTTATGTAGTCTCAAAAGCCACACCTTGATGATCCACACACACTCTAGTTGGGTGTGGTGATGAAACTGCTTCTGTCACACTACAGGTTCACCATCTCCATGTGGCAGTTGCATATTCTAGGGGCTCTCTAGGCTTTCTATCCAACATGGTTATTTGACACAAATGGAGTCCCTACAGCTCAATGCATTTGTTTTATGGAGTCTCAAAAGCCACACCTTTATGACCCACACACACTCTAGTTGGGTGTGGTGATGCAACTGCTTCTGTCACACTGGTTCACCCATCTCCATGTGGCAGTTGCATATTCTAGGGGCTCTCTAGGCTTTCTATCCAACATGGTTGTTTGACACAAATGGAATCCCAAGATATCAGTGCATTTGTGTTATGTAGTCTCAAAAGCCGAACCATGATGATCCACACACACTCCAGTTGGGTGTGGTGATGCAACTGCTTCTGTCACACTTCAGGTTCACCATCTCCATGTGGAAGTTGCATATTCTAGGGGCTCTCTGGCTTTTTGTCCAACATGGTTATTTGACACAAATGGAGTCCCTATAGATCAATGCATTTGTGTTATGCAGTCTCAAAAGCCACACCTTGATGACCAACACACACACTCAAGTTGGGTGTGGTGATGCAAATGCTTCTGTCACACTAGTTCACCCATCTCCATGTGGCAGTTGCATATTCTAGGGGTTCTTTGTGCATTCTATCCAACATGGTTGTTTGACACAAATGGAGTACCTAAAGATCAATGCATTTGTGTTATGTAGTCTCAAAAGCCACACCTTGATGATCCACACACACTCCAGTTGGGTGTGGTGATGCAACTACTTCTATCACACTGGTTCACCCATCTCCATGTGGCAGTTGCATATTCTAGGGGCTCTCTGGGTTTCTGTCCAACATGGTTGTGTGACACAAATGGAGTCCCTAGAGATCAATGCATTTGTGTTATGTAGTCTAAAAAGCCACACCTTGATGAACCACACACACAGCAGTTGGGTGTGGTGATGCAACTGCTTCTGTCATACTGCAGGTTCACCATCTCCATGTGGCAGTTGCATATTCTAGGGGCTCTCCGGGCTTTCTGTCCAACATGCTTGTTTGACACAAATGGACTCCTTAGATATCAACGCATTTGTGTTATGTAGTCTCAAAAGCCATACCTTGATGATCCACACACACTCCAGTTGGGTGTGGTGATGAAATTGCTTCTATCACACTACAGGTTCACCATCTCCATGTGGCAGTTGCATATTCTAGGGGCTCTCTAGGCTTTCTATCCAACATGGTTATTTGACACAAATTGAGTCCCTACAGATCAATGCATTTGTGTTATGGAGTCTCAAAAGCCACACCTTTATGACCCACACACACTCTAGTTGGGTGTGGTGATGCAACTGCTTCTGTCACACTGGTTCACCCATCTCCATGTCGCAGTTGCATATTCTAGGGGCTCTTTGGGCTTCCTATCCAACATGGTTGTTTAACACAAATGGAATACCTAGATATCAGTGCATTTGTGTTATGTAGTCTTAAAAGCCGCACATTGATGATCCACACACACTCCAGTTGGGTGTGGTGATGCAACTGCTTCTGTCACACTTCAGGTTCACCATCTCCATGTGGATGTTGCATATTCTAGGGGATCTCTGGCTTTCTCTCCAACATGGTTATTTGACACAAATGGAGTCCCTACAGATCAATGCATTTGTGTTATGGAGTCTCAAAAGCCACACCTTGATGACGCACACACACACTCAAGTTGGGTGTGGTGATGCAACTGCTTCTGTCACACTAGTTCACCCATCTCCATGTGGCAGTTGCATATTCTAGGGGCTCTTTGTGCATTCTGTCCAACATGGTTGTTTGACACAAATGGAGTCCCTAGAGATCAATGCATTTGAGTAATGTATTCTCAAAAGCCACACCTTGATGATCCACACACACTACAGTTGGGTGTGGTAAGGCAACTACTTCTGTCACACTTTAGGTTCACCATCTCCATGTGGCAGTTGCATATTCTAGGGGCTCTCTGGGCTTTCTGTCCAACATGGTTCTTTGACACAAATGGAGTCCCTAAATATCAATGCATTTGAGTTATGTAGTCTCAAAAGCCACACCTTGATGATCGACACACACTCCAGTTGGGTGTGGTAAGGCAACTACTTCTGTCACACTTTAGGTTCACCATCTCCATGTGGCAGTTGCATATTCTGGGGGCTCTCTGGCCTTTCTGTCCAACATGGTTGTTTGAGACAAATGGAGTCCCTAGATATCAATGCATTTGAGTTATGTAGTATCAAAAGCCACACCTTGATGATCCACACACACTCTAGTTGAGTGTGGTGATGCAACTGCTTCTGTCACACTGCAGGTTCACCATCTCCATGTGGTAGTTGCATATTCTAGGGGCTCTTAGGGCTTTTTGTTCAACATGGTTGTTTGACACAAATGGAGTCCCTAGAAATCAATGCATTTGTGTTATGGAGTCTAAAAAGCCACACCTTGATGACCCACACACACTCCAGTTGGTTGTGGTGATGCAACTGCTTCTGTCACACTGGTTCACCCATCTCCATGTGGCAGTTGCATATTCTAAGGGCTCTCTGGGCTTTCTGTCCAACATGGTTGTTTGACACAAATGGAGTCCCTAGAGATCAATGCATTTGTGTTATGTAGTCTCAAAAGCCACACCTTGATGAGGCACACACACTCTAGTTGGGTGTGGTGATGCAACTGCTTCTGTCACACTGCAGGTTCACCATCTCCACGTGGCACTAGCCTATTCTAGGGGCTCTCTGGGCGTTCTGTCCAACATGCTTGTTTGACACAAATGGAGTCCTTAGATATCAATGCATTTGTGTTATGTATTCTCAAAAGCCACACCTTGATGATCCACACACACTCCAGTTGGGTGTGGTGATGAAACTGCTTCTGTCGCACTATAGGTTCACCATCTCTAGGTGGCAGTTGCATATTCTAGGGGCTCTCTAGGATTTCTATCCAACATGGTTATTTGACACAAATTGAGTCCCTACAGATCAATGCATTTGTGTTATGGAGTCTCAAAAGCCACACCTTTATGACCCACACACACTCTAGTTGGGTGTGGTGATGGAACTGCTTCTATCACACTGGTTCACCCATGTCCATGTGGCAGTTGCATATTATAGGGGCTCTCTGGGTTTTCTATCCAACATGGTTGTTTGACACAGATGGAATCCCTAGATATCAGTGCAATTGTGTTATGTAGTCTTAAAAGCCGCACATTGATGATCCACACACACTCCAGTTGGGTGTGGTGATGCAACTACTTCTGTCACACTTCAGGTTCACCATCTCCATGTGGAAGTTGCATATTCCAGGGGCTCTCTGGCTTTCTGTCCAACATGGTTATTTGACACAAATGGAGTCCGTACAGATCAATGCATTTGTGTTATGGAGTGTCAAAAGCCACACCTTGATGACCCACACACACACTCAAGTTGGGTGTGGTGATGCAACTGCTTCTGTCACACTAGTTCACCCATCTCCATGTGGCAGTTGCATATTCTAGGGGCTCTTTGTGCATTATGTACAACATGGTTGTTTGACACAAATGGAGTCCCTAGAGATCAATGCGTTTGAGTTATGTAGTCTCAAAAGCCACACCTTGATGATCCACACACACTCCAGTTGGGTGTGGTAAGGCAACTGCTTCTGTCACACTTTAGGTTCACCATCTCCATGTGGCAGTTGCATATTCTAGGGGCTCTCTGGGCTTTTTGACCACAATAGTTGTTTGACACAAATGGAGTCCCTATAGATACATGCATTTGTGTCATGGTGTCTCAAAAGCGACACCTTGATGACCCACACACTCAATTTAGGTGTGGTAATGCAACTGCTTCTGTCACACTGCAGGTTCACCATCTCCATGTGGAAGTTGCATATTCTAGGGGCTCTCTAGGCTTTCTGTCCAACATGGTTATTTGACACAAATTGAGTCCCTACAGATGAATGCATTTGTGTTATGGAGTCTCAAAAGACACACCTTAATGACCCACACACACTCCAGTTGGGTGTGGTGATGCAACTGCTTCTGTCGCACTGCAGGTTCACCATCTCCATGTGGCAGTTGCATATTCTAGGGGGTCTCTAGGCTTTCTGTCCAACATGGTTGTTTGACACAAATGGAGTCCCTAGAGATCAGTGCATTTGAGTTATGTAGTCTCAAAAGCCACACCTAGATGATCCACACACACTCCAGTTGGGTGTGGTAATGCAACTGCTTCTGTCACACTTTAGGTTCACCATCTCCATGTGGCAGTTGCATATTCTAGGTGCTCACTGGGCTTTCTGTCCAACATGGTTGTTTGACACAAATGGAGTCCCTAGATATCAATGCATTTGAGTTATGTAGTCTCAAAAGCCACACCTTGATGATTCACACACACTCTAGTTGGGTGTGGTGATGCAACTGCTTCTGTCACACTGCAGGTTCACCATCTCCATGTGGTAGTTGCATATTCTAGGGGCTCTCTGGGATTTTTATTCAACATGGTTGTTTGACACAAATGGAGTCCCTAGAAATCAATGCATTTCTGTTATGGAGTCTGAAAAGCCACACGTTGATGACCCACACACACTCAAGTTGCATGTGGTGATTCAACTGCTTCTGTCACACTGCAGGTTCACCATCTCCATGCGGCAGTTGCATATTCTAGGGGCTCTCTGGGCTTTCTGTCCAACATGGTTGTTTGACATAAATGGAGTCCCTACAGATCAATGCATTTGTGTTATGGAGTCTCAAAAGCCACACCTTGATGACCCACACACACTCCAGTTGGGTGTGGTGATGCAACTGCTTCTGTCACACTACAGGTTCACCATCTCCATGTGGAAGTTGCATATTCTAGGGGCTCTCTAGGATTTCTGTCCAACATGGTTGTTTGACAAATGGAGTCCCTAGATATCTGTGCATTTGTGTTATGTAGTCTCAAAAGACACACCTTGATGATCCACACACACTCCAGTTGGGTGTGGTGATAAAACTTCTTCTGTCACACTTCAGGTTCACCATCTCCATGTGGAAGTTGCATATTCTAGAGGCTCTCTATGCTTTCTGTCCAACCTGGTTATTTCACACAAATGGAGTCCCTAGATATCTGTGCTTTTGTGTTATGTAGTCTCAAAAGACACACCTTGATGATGCACACACACTCCAGTTGGGTGTGGTGATACAACTGCTTCTGTCACACTTCAGGTGCACCATCTCCATGTGGAAGTTGCATATTCTAAGGGCTCTCTGGGCTTTCTGTCCAACATGGTTATTTGACACAAATGGAGTCCCTACAGATCAATGCATTTGTGTTATGGAGTCTCAAAAGCCACACCTTAATGACCCACACACACACTCAAGTTGGGTGTGGTGATGCAACTGCTTCTGTCACACTAGTTCACCCATATCCATGTGGCAGTTGCATATTCTAGGGCCTCTCTGTGCATTCTGTCCAACATGGTTGTTTGACACAAATTGAGTCCCTAAGATCAATGCATTTGTGTTATGTAGTCTCAAAAGCCACACCTTGATGATCCACACACACTCTAGTTGGTGTGGTGATGCAACTACTTCTGTCACACTGGTTCACCCATCTCCATGTGGTAGTTGCATATTCTAGGGGCTTCTCTAGGCTTTCTATCCAACATGGTTGTTGACAAATGGAGTTCCCTAGGTAGCTGTGCATTTGTGTTATGTAGTCTCAAAAGACACACCTTGATGATCCACACACACTCCAGTTGGGTGTGGGGATACAACTGCTTCTGTCACACTACAGGTTCACCATCTCCATGTGGCAGTTGCATATTCTAGGGGTCTGTAGGCTTTCTATCCAACATGGTTATTTGACACAAATTGAGTCCCTACAGATCAATGCATTTGTGTTATGGAGTCTCAAAAGCCACACCTTTATGACCCACACAAACTCTAGTTGGGTATAGTGATGCAACTGCTTCTGTCACACTGGTTCACCATCTCCATGTCGCAGTTGCATATTCTAGGGTCTCTTTGGGCTTTCTATCCAACATGGTTGTTTGACACAAATGGAATACCTAGATATCAGTGCATTTGTGTTATGTAGTCTTAAAAGCCGCACATTGATGATCCACACCACTCCAGTTGGGTGTGGTGATGCAACTGCTTCTGTCACACCTTCAGTTCACCATCTCCATGTGGAAGTTGCATATTCTACGGGATCTCTGGCTTTCTATCCAACATGGTTATTTGACACAAATGGAGTCCCTACAGATCAATGCATTTGTGTTATGGAGTCTCAAAAGCCACACCTTGATGACCCACACACACACTCAAGTTGTGTGTGGTGATGCAACTGCTTCTGTCCAACGTAGTTCACCCATCTCCATGTGGCAGTTGCCTATTCTAGGGGCTCTTTGTGCATTCTGTCCAACATGGTTGTTTGACACAAATGGAGTCCCTAGAGATCAATGCATTTGAGTAATGTATTCTCAAAGCCACACCTTGATGATCCACACACACTACAGTTGGGTGTGGTAAGGCAACTACTTCTGTCACACTTTAGGTTCACATCTCCATGTGGCAGTTGCATATTCTAGGGGCTCTCTGGGCTTTCTGTCCAATATGGTTGTTTGACACAAATGGAGTCCCTAGATATCAATGCATTTGAGTTATGTAGTCTCAAAAGCCACACCTTGATGATCCACACACACTCCAGTTGGGTGTGGTAAGGCAACTACTTCTGTCACACTTTAGGTTCACCATCTCCATGTGGCAGTTGCATATTCTAGGGGCTCTCTGGCCTTTCTGCCCAACATGGTTGTTTGAGACAAATGGAGTCCCTAGATATCAATGCATTTGAGTTATGTAGTCTCAAAGCCACACCTTGATGATCCACACACACTCTAGTTGAGTGTGGTGATGCAACTGCTTCTGTCACACTACAGGTTCTCCATCTGCATGTGGTAGTTGCATATTCTAGGGGCTCTTCAGGGCTTTTTGTTCAACATGGTTGTTTGACACAAATGGAGTCCCTAGAAATCAATGCATTTGTGTTATGGAGTCTAAAAAGCCACACCTTGATGACCCACACACACTCCCAGTTGGGTGTGGTGATGCACTGCTTCTCTTCACACTGTTTCACCCATCTCCATGTGGCAGTTGCATATTCTAGGGGCTCTCTGGGCTTTCTGTCCAACATGGTTGTTTGACACAAATGGAGTCCCTAGAGATCAATGCATTTGTGTTATGTAGTCTCAAAAGCCACACCTTGATGACGCACACACACTCTAGTTGGGTGTGGTG
>OU342745.1:255000845-255030079 GCA_910589775.1 Avena eriantha | reverse complement strand
AACGTGAAGCTCTCAACGAAGTTTTTAGTGAGCATAGCGTATTGCTCACTCTTATCTTGCATATATGAGGTCAAACCAACCCTCTAATCAGTAGCAAGAAATCATCAAGAATACCTACAGCTTGTAAGAAAGTAAACAAGGAAAAGTGGAAGGGTGAGCATCCCCATCATCCCTTTCATTACCAATACGAGTTGCAATGAGATCTTTGTTGTATGATGGCCTAAACTGAGAGGCCGATCTTGAGGGCCTCGACCTCCTAGGTGCATCACTCTTAAATATCTCTCCAAAGGTATGGTTGTTCATGTTGGTATTCTGAAATTTAAACACTTATTAAACAAGTGATTGCAAAGTAAATATAATGAAAGATTCTACTCATAGGGACTTTTAAGAGGCCTAAACATGCATCAAGACTATATCTCTAAGCATCAAACAAGCTTACAAGCTCTCATAACCAGTCACCTATAGCAGCAAATACTCAATATATAATCCACTAACCTCAAATCTACTTGGACAAGGAGAGGAGTCACATACCAGGTAACAAATGCTCCAAATTTCAGCAAGAGAGATGGGCTGAGCAAGGAGATCAAAAAAATCGAGAGCAAGCACAGCAAGAACGCGATTTTGAGCAATGAACTGGAGCTTACTCAGGAGAGAGAAGAAAGTGGCAGGTGAGAGAGTTAGTGGGGGGGGGGAGCCAGGGGTGGCCCACACCAAAGCATGGCGCCTCCCAGGGCAGGCCGCACCACCAGGTGGTGTGCCTGCCTGGTGGGTTCCCCTGGTACCTCCCAGGTACTCCTCTGCGCCTTTTTTCATGTAGAAATTTAATATGAATTTTCTGGAATTTTTCGAGATACTTTATTTTTGGGCATTTTCAGGCATAGAAGAATGATTTTTGATAGAAAACTAAACGAAAGAAAAACTAAAATGGATAGAAAAGATGTAAACGGAAATAATCATAGTGAAAACATTGTTTTGTTCAATCAAATCCTTTAGTTAACAAGGTTGATCAGGTCTTGCTACCAAAACAATTCCATACGAGACAAAACTTTGTATTCCACTAATGATTATGTCACCTCAACCTTGCTAGCAATAGTCCCAATCATAATAGTTTCAAATTTTTCTCTTGGTATGGGACAATATATTTCTCCAACTTGAATGCCCTCAACATGTTCAATTGAATTCAAACCATAAGTCCTTTCAATCTTCTTGGGGAAATAGATAGTATGTTCCTTGTCATTCACATTGTAAGTCACCTTTCCTTGATTACAATTCATAACAGCTCCTGCAGTATTAAGAAAAGGTCTCCCAAGAATAATAGACATATTATCAACTTCAGGCATTTCAAGCACAAAAAAATCAGTTAATATCAAGCAATTATGAACCACTTGAATAGGTACATCCTCACATATACCCACAGGAATAGTGGTAGATTTATCAGCCATTTGCAAAGATGTATCAGTTGGTATTAATTTTTCTAGTTGAAGCCTCTTATATAGAGAGAGAAAGGCATAACACTAACTCCAGCTCCCAAATCACACAAAGTAGTTCTAACATAACTGTTCTTAAGAGAGCAAGGGATAGTTGGAATCCCTAGGTCTCCAAGTTTCTTAGGAACCTTACCATTGAAGGAATAATTAGCAAGTAGGGTAGAAAGTTCTTCATTAGGGATCTTCCTTTTATTCGAGACAATATCCTTCATATACTTTGAGTAAGGAGGCAATTTAATAGCATCAGTCAAAGGAATTTGCAGGAATAAAGGTTTCATCCAATAACAAAACTTATTATAGTGTTCATCTTGTTTGACTTGTGTTTTTTATTAGGGAAAGACATAGGTTTTTGGACCCAAGGTTCTCTTTCACTACCATGTTTCTTAGCAATAAAATCTTCTTTGGTGTATTTAGTATTCTTAGTGTGATTTTCAGGTTCTTCCTCAACTTTCTCTTCATTAGGAGCTTCATTTTCTTCTTTACCACTTTTAGTTTTCATCATCAAAGATATATATACTATTAGGATCTAAAGCAGGTTCAGAGGGTTCTACAACAGTTTTATGTTTCTTTTTCCTTTTCTTACGAGTAGAACCACTATTTTCAGCTTGTTGAGAATCCTGCTCAATTCTTTTGGGACGCCCCTCAGGATATAGAGGATCCTGGGTAGCAGCTCCACTTCTAGTTCTAATTTCATAAGCATGTTTTTTTAGCAGCATTAACTAGCAAGTCATTTTACACTTTAACGAGTTGATCTATTTGAGTTTGAACCATTTGAAAGTGTTTAACAATCATTTTAACATCATTAGAGGTTCTTTCCACAATATCTTTCAACTCAACAATAGCTCTTGTGTTTTCCATTAGATAATTTTGCACCCTTTTATTAAAATTATCTTGCTTAACAATAAAGATATCGAATTCTTCTAAGCATTGATCAGAAGGTTTAGAGTAAGGGATATCACCTTCATCAAAGTGTTTGAGAGAGTCTACCTCAATAGTGGGTGAGTAGGGAATAGGCTTACCTAATTTTTCTATAGGAGGTAAATTCTTAACATCTGCAAATTTAATTCCCTTCTCCTTAAGACATTTCTTAGCTTCCTTCATCACTTCATCATTTAATTCAATAACTCCCCTCTTCTTTGATGTTGGAATAGGCACAGGAATAGTTGGTTCAGGTACAATTACTTCAGGTATAGCTTGTTCAGGAGGAGTCCAATCTTCATAATTCTTACTTATTTTAGCCATTAATTCCTCAACTTCCTTAGGAGTCCTATTCCTGAAAACACAATCAACACAACTATCTAGGTATGTCCTAGATTCTTCGGTTAGTCCATTATAAAATATATCAAGAAGCTCATTCTTAGGTAATGGACTTCTAGCTTGTGCATGAATCAAAGCACAAAACCTTGCCCAAGATTCAGGCAATACCTCTTTTTCTCCCTGTTTAAAATCAAAAAGTTCCTGCAAAATAGCATGTCTAGCACTAGGAGGAAAATATTTCTGCAGGAAAGTACTAATCAAGCACTCAGGGCTATCAATAGATCCAGGAGGTAAATTACTAAACCAAGTTTTAGCTTCTCCTTTCAGTGAAAAGGGGAAAATCTTAGCAACAAAGTAAGTACACATCTTAATATCATCAGAAAACAAGCCACCCATGGTAGAATGTTCATTCATATGTCTAGCACTTTCATTCTAGTCCCACAAAAAGGTTCTTTCTCGACAATAGCTATGTAAGATAGATCGAGAGAGAAATCAAAATCTTCATCTATAATGTTTATGGGAGAAGCAGCAAACTTAGCAACAGGAGACAATTTGGGTCTAATAGTACGCCTCTCAAGGAGAATCTTAGCAGCGCTCCTATCATGGGTGTTTTTACATTCTTTAATAAAATCATCGGTCATCTGAACATAACCATCTTCAATATCATAACTTTCACTAGACTCAGGTGAACTAACAGGTGTGGTAGTGTCTTCATTAGGAGTTTCGGTATTTCCAGCTATAGTTCTAGCAATCGTAGCATCTAGGAAAGGACCTAATGAACAACTCTTATCAAGCACAGTAGAAGCAACATCATAAGCATCAGAAGTTTCAGAATCAACAGTAGTAGCAGTGTGTGTAGCATGTGTATGTGGTGGTGTAATGAGCTTACTTATAATAGATGGTGAATCAAGAGCATCAGAGGTGTTCAGAACCGTACCTCTTCTTGTAGTGGATGGTAAAATAGGAAACTTGCCATCACGAGACTTACCCATGATGGATGGATAGCAGCGAACAATAGAGAATCCAAGTGAACTTGATAAATAAAGCTATGCTCCCCGGCAATGGCGCCAGAAAATAGTCTTGATGACCCACAAGTATAGGGGGTGTATCGCAGTATTTTCGAGGGAAGTGAAACCCAATTTATTGATTCGACACAAGGGGAGCCAAACAATACTTATAAGCCTTAACAACTGAGTTGTCAATTCAGCTGCACCTGGAAACAATCCTGCTCACATCAGTTTATCAGTAGCAACAATTTTGTAGTAGGAATAGCAAAGTAGCAGCAGTAGTAAAGTAAAGATAGTAGTAACAATAGCAGTAACAATAGGATTCGAGCGCGGTAGGCATAGGGATGGATGGACGGGCGTTGCATGGACAAGAGAATTCACATAGCAATCAGAACATAGGGCAATTGCAGATAAATAAGATAAAGCATCCAAGTACTAGATAATCCTAGGCATGTGTTCCATATATAGTCATACTTGCTCGCAATGAGAACTTGCACAACATCTTTTGTCCTGCCAGCTCGTTTGCAGCGGGGCCTCAAGGGAACTACCGACAATTAAGGTGCTCCTTTTAATAGAGCACCGGAGCAAAGCATTAACACTCCGTGACCACATGTGATCCTCACATCAAAGCCATTCCCTCCGGTTATCCCGATTTCTGTCACTTCGGGGCCATTGGTTCCGGACAACAACGTGTGTATACAACTTGTAGATAAGACCATAAACAATACTATCATAATGAATCAATAACATGTTCAGATCTGAAATCATGGCACTCGGGCCCTAGTGACAAGCATTAAGCACAACAAGTCGCAACAAAGTCATAAATCACTAATAAAAGATACTAGGCACCATGCCCTAACAATCTGATGCCATTACATGAACGATCTCATCCAATCCCTACCATCCCCATAACCTACAGCGGGGGATTACTCACTCATAGATGGGGGAAACATGGATGGTCGATGGAGAAGCGATGGTGATGATGATGGCGATGATCTCCTCCAATTCCCGTCCCAGCAGGGTGCCAGAACGGAGTTTCTGGTGCTGTTTTGTGGAATCTGGTGGTGGCGGCGGAGCGGAACTCCTTCCAGAAAAACGTCGACCCCCCCTGGAGTTTTTAGGTCAGAAGGCTTCTTATAGGCGAAGAGGGAGACTGAGGGGGTACCTGGGGGGCCCACACCACCCCCTGGCGTGGCCTGGCCCGGCCCGCGCCACCAGGTGGGGTGGCCACCCCCTAGCTCTTCTCCGTCTCGTATTCTGGCTCTTGGAGTCTTCAGGTGAAATAGGATTTTTGGCATATTTTCTAGGATTTTTCCTGATAGTTGATTTTCTGCACAAAAAGTAGACACCAAGGCAATTATGCTGAAAACAGTGTCAGTCCGCGTTAGTTGCATCCAAATCACACAAGTTTAGAGGAGAAACAATAGCAAAAGTGTTCGAGAAAGTAGATACGTTTTGGACGTATCAATCACCGGCGCAGAGGAGCCCTTCGTTCTCCACGCCACGAAGTTTCTTGTCATCAAGGAGACACTAGATCTAAACCCCACGGTTGCTTTGTTTCTCCACCGCCGCCACCGTCGCTGCCGCTGTGAAGCTAGCCAAGCCGGACAATGAAGAGGAATCCATTTCTCCGGTGCACCGGTGACCTTGGATGGGTGGCGCTGGGAATCTGGGAAGAGCTCTGTGCGCCAGGGAGAAGTGGAGGAGAAGAAACGGCAAGGGAATAGGTGAAGATGAGGAAAAGTAAATCCTCACCCCTTATAACCACCTAACCACGCTAAGATTCGTGCAAATAGCATAGTGTAACTGCCACGCCTCGTGGAAGTAACTGGGAAGGTCCCACGCGATGATTACATCGCCTCAATCTCTTTGTACGCATTGAAACGACGCCTCGGTTCCACGAACGGCGGACCCAGCAATGGTCGTGCTGACAGGATGTTTGTCAGATGACGTGACTTTACCATAACTCGCATCAGGTGACATCAGAGACCAAGTTCCGACTTAGTTTGAATATCAAGTTGGAAATTCGAATAACGTACTGATAGGTCTGACTTATTTTTGAGACCCGGATAGTATCTTTTGTTTTCAAGTTTCAGGAATTCTTCAAGATTCTGCAAGGCGAAGATCAAGCTAGACAATGATGAATCCAACTTTAGATCTTGGAGACTTCCGGGGGCTGCTGTTGGGGATATACTTTCCGGGTATCCTTACAGTTCCTCGCTGACCAGGGTGGCCCACTTTGGGTTAGAGCTTTGCTTCACGGGCGACCCAGTCAGAGAGAAGAGACAGAGTCCAATCCGGCAATGGGAAGGCCCAGAAGACTTACCGACTTAGGCCCATAGTGTTACTTGTAGTTCAAGATGTACCTTGTAACCGACTCTTAGTCGTAGCCGGATAGATCTTTCCGGTAAACCCTAGGCTAGATATCTATATAACCCGTCCTAGGGAGAGCCTTTAGGGCACCCTCAATAGTCTAGAATCTCAATTCGCACAGGCGAACCCTTGTAACCCATATTCCGGCTGTGCCGTATTACTCGATTGCTAGCAGGAGTAGGATCCGTCTTAAGCTGGCGGATTCGAACCTGGGTAAACTTGTGTGCTCACCGTCCCGGAACACTGTACGTCTCACACCCCTCTCTTTCACACGCCCCGAGGACCCCCTCATGGCGTACTTGTCATCAATCCAACGACAACCACACCCAACTAGAGTGTGTGTGGGTCATCAAGGTCTGGATTTTGAGACTCCATAACACAAATGCATTGATTTGTAGGGACTCCATTTGTGTCAAACAACCATGGTGGTCAAAAAGCCAGAGCGACCCTAGAATATGCAACTACCACATGGAGATGGGTGAACCACACCCAACTAGAGTGTGTGTGGGTCATCAAGGTGTGGCTTTTGAGACTCCATAACAAAAATGCAATGATCTGTAGGGACTCCATTTGTGTCAAACAACCATGTTGGACATAAATCCAGAGAGCCCCTAGAATATGCAACTTCCACAGGGAGATGGTGAACCTACAGTGTGACAGAAGCAATTGCATCACCACACCCAACTTGAGTGTGTGTGGGTCATCAACGTGTGGCTTTTGAGACTCTATAATACAAATGCATTGATCTGTAGGGACTCCATTTGTGTCAAACAACCATGGTGGTCAGAAAGCCTAGAGAGCCCCTAGAATATGCAACTTCCACATGGAGATGGTTAACCTGCATTGTGACCAAAGCAGTTGCATCACTAGACCTAGCTGGAGTGTGCGTGGATCATCAAGGTGTGGGTTTTGAGACAACATAACACAAATGCATCGATCTCTAGGGACTCCATTTGTGTGAAACAACCATGGTGGTCAGAAAGGCCAGAGAGCCCCTAGAATATGCAACTACCACATGGAGATGGGTGAAAGTCTGACAGGAGAAGTTGCATCACCACACTCAACTAGAGTGTGTGTGGGTCATCAAGGTGTGGCTTTTGAGACAACATAACACAAATGCATTGATCTGTAGGGACTCCATTTGTGTCAAAGAATCATGTTGGAAAAAAAGCCTAGAGAGCCCCTAGAATATGCAACTTCCACATGGAGATGGTGAACCTGGAGTGTGACAAAAGAAATTGCATCACCACACCCAACTTGAGTGTGTGTGGGTCATCAAGGTGTGGATTTTGAGACTTTATAACACAAATGTATTGATCTGTAGGGACTCCAATTGTGTCAAACAACCATGGTGGTCAGAAAGCCCAAAGAGTCCCTAGAATATGCAACTACCACATGGAGATGGTGAACCAGAAGTGCGACAAAAGCTGTTCCATCACCACACCCAACTGGAGTGTGCATGGATCATCAAGGTGTGGGTTCTGAGACCACATAACACAAATGCATTGATCTCTAGGGACTCCATTTGTGTGAAACAACCATGGTGGTCCGAAAGCCCGAAGAGCCCCTAGAATATGCAACTGCCACATGGACATGGGTGAACCAGTGTGACAGAAGCAATTGCATCACCACACCCAACTAGAGTGTGTGTGGGTAATCAAGGTGTGGCTTTTGAGACTCCATAACACAAATGCATTGATTCGTAGGGACTCCATTTGTGTCAAACAACCATGGTGGTCAAAAAGCCAGAGCGCCCCTAGAATATGCAACTGCCACATGGAGATGGTGAACCAGCAGTGTGACAGAAGCAGTTGTATCACCACACCCAACTTGAGTGTGTGTGAGTCATCAAGGTGTGGATTTTATGACTACATAACACAAATTCATTGATCTCTAGGGACTCCATTTGTGTCAAACAACCATATTGGACAGAAAGCCCAGAGAGCCCCTAGAATATGCAACTGCCACATGGAGATGGGTGAACCAGTGTGACAGAAGCAATTGCATCACGACACCCAAATTGAGTGTGTGTGGGTCTTCAAGGTGTGGCTTTTGAGACTCCATAACACAAATGGATTCATTTGTAGGGACTCCATTTGTGTAAAACAACCATGGTGGTCAAAAATCCAGGGACCCTTAGAATATGCAACTGCCACTTGGAGATGGGTGAACCAGTGTGAGAGAAGCAGTTGCATCACCACACCCAACTAGAGTGTGTGTGTGAGTCATCAAGGTGTGGATTTTGAGACTCCATAACACAAATACATTGATCTGCAGGGACTCCATTTGTGTTAAACAACCATGTTGGACAGAAAGCCCAGAGAGCCCTTAGAATATGCAACTTCCACATGGAGGTGGTGATCCTGGAGTGTGACAAAAGCAGTTGCATCACCACGCCTAACTTGAGTGTGTGTGGGTCACCAATTTGTGGATTTTGAGACTATGACACAAATGCATTGATCTGTAGGGACTCCATTTATGTCAAACAACCATCATGGTCAAAAAGCCCAATGAGCCCCTAGAATATGCAACTGCCACATGGAGATGGTGAACCTGCAGTGTGACAGAAGCAGTTGCATCACCACACCCAACTTCAGTGTGTGTGGGTCATCAAGGTGTGGATTTTATGACTACATAACACAAATTCATTGATCTCTAGGGACTCCATTTGTGTCAAACAACCATGTTGGACAGAAAGCCCAGAGAGCCCCTAGAATATGCAACTTCCACATGGAGATGGGTGAACCAGTGTGACAGAAGCAATTGCATCACCACACCCAAATTGAGTGTGTGTGGGTCATCAAGGTGTGGATTTTGAGACTCCATAACACAAATGGATTGATTTGTAGGGACTCCATTTGTGTAAAACAACCATGGTGGTCAAAAAGCCAGGGAGCCCCTAGAATATGCAACTGCCACTTGGAGATGGGTGAACCAGTGTCAGAGAAGCAGTTGCATCACCACACCCAACTAGAGTGTGTGTGTGGGTCATCAAGGTGTGGCTTTTGAGACTCCATAACACAAATGGATTCATTTGTAGGGACTCCATTTGTGTAAAACAACCATGGTGGTAAAAAATCCAGGGAGCCCCTAGAATATGCATCTGCCACTTGGAGATGGGTGAACCAGTGTGAGAGAAGCAATTGCATCACCACACCCAACTAGAGTGTGTGTGTGTGAGTCATCAAGGTGTGGCTTTTGAGACTCCATAACACAAATACATTGATCTGCAGGCACTCCATTTGTGTTAAACAACCATGTTGGATAGAAAGCCCAGAGAGCCCTTAGAATATGCAACTTCCACATGGAGATGGTGAACCTGGAGTGTGACAAAAGCAGTTGCATCACCACGCCTAACTTGAGTGTGTGTGGGTCACCAAGTTGTGGATTTTGAGACTACATAACACAAATGCATTAATCTGTAGGGACTCCATTTATGTCAAACAACCATGGTGGTCAAAAAGCCCAATGAGCCCCTAGAATATGCAACTTCCACAGGGAGATGGTGAACCTGCAGTGTGACAGAAGCAATTGCATCACCACACCCAAATTGAGTGTGTGTTGGTCATCAAGGTGTGGATTTTATGACTACATAACACAAATTCATTGATCTCTAGGGACTCCATTTGTGTCAAACAACCATGTTGGACAGAAAGCCCAGAGAGCCCCTAGAATATGCAACTGGCACATGGAGATGGGTGAACCAGTGTGACAGAAGCAATTACATCACCACACCCAAATTGAGTGTGTGTGGGTCATCAAGGTGTGGCTTTTGAGACTCCATAACACAAATGGATTGATTTGTAGGGACTCCATTTGTGTAAAACAACCATGGTGGTCAAAAAGCCAGGGAGCCCCTAGAATATGCAACTGCCACTTGGAGATGGGTGAACCAGTGTGAGAGAAGCAGTTGCATCACCACACCCAACTAGAGTGTGTGTGTGGGTCATCAAGGTGTGGCTTTTGAGACTCCATAACACAAATGCATTGATCTGCAGGGACTCCATTTGTGTCAAACAACCATGTTGGATAGAAAGCCCATAGAGCCCTTAAAATATGCAACTTCTACATGGAGATGGTGAACCTGGAGTGTGACAAAAGCAGTTGCATCACCACACCCAACTTGAGTGTGTGTGGGTCATCAAGGTGTGGATTTTCAGACTCTATAACACAAATGCATTGATCTGTAGGGACTCCATTTGTGTCAAACAACCATGGTGGTCAGAAAGCCCAGAGAGCCCCTAGAATATGCAACTTCCACATGGAGATGGTGAACCAGCAGTGCGATAGAGGCAGTTCCATCACCACACCCAACTAGAGTGTGCGTGGATCATCAAGGTGTGGGTTCTGAGACTACATAACACAAATGCATTGATCTCTTGGGACTCCATTTGTGTGAAACAACCATGGTGGTCAGAAAGCCCAGAGAGCCCCTAGAATATGCAACTGCCACATGGAGATGGGTGAACTAGTGTGACAGAAGCAATTGCATCACCACACCCAACTAGAGTGTGTGTGGCTCATCAAGGTGTGGCTTTTGAGACTCCATGACACAAATGCATTGATTTGTAGGGACTCCATTTGTGTCAAACAACCATGGTGGTCAAAAAGCCAGAGCGCCCCTAGAATATGCAACTGCCACATGCAGATGGTGAACCTACAGTGTGACAGAAGTAGTTGCATCACCACACTCAACTAGAGTGTGTGTGGGTCATCAAGGTGTGGCTTTTGAGACTCCATAACAACAATATCCACACTATCAAAAGCTGGCTTATGGTGTGTTCTTAGCATCTCGTAAGATACGACATTATTTTCAGGAGCATCCAATTAACATGGTGAGCACAGCTCCCATGAGAGATATAATCAACAACAGTGACGCCAATTGACGCGTCACCAAATGAGGCATAGAGCTCTCAACTTTTGATATTGAGTACAAACCTCAGACAACAATCAAATCCCAAATCCTTGCCGACTTTGTTAGTGATTGGACAGAGACGAAAGAGAATATGACCCTCCATGAGTCAGAATATTGGACCCTATATTTTGATGAGTCTAAGGCTCGCAGGGGCTCGGGGGCTGGCGTGGTGCTCAAATCACCCCAAGGAGATAAACTTCTATACGTGTTGTAGATCCACTTCACTACGACAAATAATATTACCGAGTATGAAGCACTGCTGCATGGAATCTGGATAGCTAAGGATATCGGCATCCGACGTTTGATGTGTTACGGAGATTCGGATCCTATTGCTCAGCAAGTGTCGGATATTTGTAATGCAAATAAACACATGGCAGCATATAAAGCTGTCGTGGATGATCTATCTAAATCGTTCGAAGGGTTTGAGGTTCAACACATCCCTTGAGCAGAAAATAAGGAAGCAGATGCATTATCTCGAATAGGCTCTGCACGAAAAGAGGTCCCGGATGGCGCTTTTTTAGAGCACCTCAAAGTTACCTCAATAAAGGGAGTGGACGAGGAATATCCGACCAAATCCGACTCACATTTGATAGCAGTTCTGGCTGTAATTCCTAACTAGAATCAACCCTACCTAGACTTTCTGGTAGAAGGCAAATTACCCGAAGATGAGATTTTGAGCCGGCAGATCGTCCGACGAGCAAAAAACCTACACTGTGGTTAGTGGTGAGCTCTATAAGTGGAGTGTGTCTGGGGTTTTTCAGCGCTGCGTATCTCCGGAAGAAGGAGTGGAAATCTTAAGAGAAATCCACGAAGGCGAGTGTGGTCACCATGCTGCAGCCAAATCTTTAGTGGCAAAAGCTTTTAGACATGATTTTTTCTAGCTTACAGCCAAGGCAGATGCCGAACGGCTGGTTAAGACATGCAAGGGCTGCCAAAAATACGCCAAACAAGCTCATGTTCCGGCTGATCAGCTGCGAACAATACCTATAACATGGCCTTTCGCGGTCTGGGGGCTTGACATGGTAGGACCGTTTAAACGAGCTCCAAGTGGATTTACTCACCTCTTATTGATGGTGGATAAATTCACCAAATGGATTGAGGCTAAACCCGTCACTAGTTGTGATGGAGTAACATCCAAAAGATTTGTCGAGGATGTTATAATCCGGTATGGTTATCCACATAGTATTATCATGGACAACGAGAGTAATTTCTCTATGGGAGAATTGACCGAATTCTGCAACGAGCAAAATATCCGGCTTGACATTGCGTCAGTCGCACATCAACAGGCTAATGGACAAGTCGAAAGAGCAAATGGTTTAATCCTACAAGGCCTAAAACCGAGACTCGAAGCACCACTACGGCATGCTGCGGGGGCTTGGGCAGAGGAATTACCCTCTGTAATATGGAGTTTACGGACAACTCCGAACAGGTCAACCAGATACACACCTTTCTTCTTGGTCTATGGCGTAGAAGTAGTTCTTCCTAGTGATCTGATTCACACTTCTCCTAGAGTGGCCGCATATATTGAAGAGGATGCCGAGATTTCTCAACAAAATGATCTCGACTTAGTCGAAGAAGTTCGTGTCGTTGCTGAAATGAGATCAACAGCCTATCAACAGAAGTTACGCAAGTATCATAGCCAGAGAGTTAGAAACAGATCTTTCAATAAAGGCGATTTGGTTCTCCGACTTATGCAACAAAGAAAGCACATACTTTCCCCAATATGGGAAGGGACCTTTTTAGTTAGTCGAGTATTGCACAATGGTTCATACTACTTAACTGATATGAGGCCAGTCAAAGAGAGACCTGCTACTAAGAAGAGAAAGAGAGCTGGAGGCAGTACAAATCCGGATGAGTTAGACAGGCCGTGGAATATTGCTCAGCTACGTCCCTTTTATTCTTAGTTTATCCTTCCTTGTAATCATATATATGTACACGTTCTGTGAGAAATAAAAGTTTTGGTCGCGTCAAGTTTTTTCTGAGAAGTTTTTACCATCTTATTTCTGAATGATCATGTCATAGTCGAAAATCCCAGAATACTTGAAAGTACTTTATGCTCATGTTGGTTCTAGTTTAGATTTCCGATTCTAAAAATGCTGCCTTCGGGTATAACTCTAAAGTTTCTAGTCTATACTTTGGTTATTTGTCTGATTGCCGGATGCAGGCATTTTCCGAGTAATGAATTTTTGGTACTGGAAGCCGACTTTTTTTCCGAGTTTAAATTGGTTTAGCAATTGAGCTCTGTTGCTCGGCAAAGTTTCCGTGCAAAAAGTTTAGCCGGCTCACGAAAGGGACGAGGCAGAAAGCTAGATAAACAATAAGTATAGACGAAAAAGTATAAGTGCTTATGCAAACATTTCAGGCACACAAAAATTTAAAAGCCAAAAGTGCTGAATAAATTAAAGCTTAGCACTAGCAAAAGTATAGTACTGCATATTACAGACCCATAATGTTTCTCAGAATAATACAACTGTTTCTTATAATCTATGATGCAGGAGAGGAGGTAGGAGCCGCCGGCTCGCTGGACACATCAGCCGCACCCTGATAGCAATCCGAGATGTCCAAATCAGATATGGTTTGTCCATCCTCAGAAACATCGGCTGCTTCTTCTAGAGGCGGAGGCGACGTGTCCACACGGGTGAAGAAGGGAGTGTCGTAGCTGGTTAAGTCAGCTACATGACACCCATATCCGGCGCAGGAGTCCATGATGGCCTTGATGTTTTGCTCCTGTCTGTCTTCATCCACAGTAGAGTACCCTCTGGTCACTTGCCAGATTTCCATGCTTCCACGGTGGATCATGACCATGGTGAGGGCATTCTGCGCTGCTGATCACGCGTAGGATATGTTCCAGTCCCAGACGAGTTGCGACATCTCCTTCGCCTTGTCTCGCACCTGAAAGTCGGACATGCTATGCATGTCCAGAACCTTGAGAGCTTCGCCAATATCCTCAATGGATTGGCAGAAGTCATGAAGCAAATCACCTACTTGGGTAAGTCGGTGGGTGCGAGGCTCGGTAGAAGCAGAGTCCGTCAAGTTCAGAGGACCTATACATATAAAACAAAAACGGTTAAATAAATCCGACATCGAAAAAGTCGAAGAATGTAGACAAGTCAGAAAGATGGAAACATACTGAAGATGACGTCATCAACTTTGGTCTTCTCTTCTCGAAGACTCCAGAGTTCAGCTCGGAGTGCCTCGGAAAGGTCCCTCTCTCTGCAAAGCTCGTCGTTGAGATCCGAGATTTTCTTCTCGTGGAGTGCAATCTTGGGATCACGCTCCACGGTGGCCATGGAGGAGTATTCAAGAACTTGAGCTATGCTCTTCTCATGATCTGCCTTAAGCTGGTCTAGCTCTTGGTGGAGATACTTGTTTTCCACCAGCAAGGTCTTCAAATTCTCGGCCTCTTCGATCATACCACAGGGCTGCTTAACCAGTACTAAAAGTCAAAAAGAACAATAGTTCAGCAAAAATTATTCGACTATGAAAACACAAGACAAGGTTTGAGTCTCGAAATGTTTACCTTCGGCCTCATCCTTGGAAACCTTAAGCTCAACATTATCAAGCCAGAGAGCTTTGACCTCTCTCCGCTTGTTGCAGATATTCTTCAACAAATCCTTGTTATATGAATTAACTTTCTGTAAGTCAGAATACCCAGAGTCAGAAGTCTATTGAAGACTCGGGCTAATATTGTTACTAATATCAGCATGAGCCTTGGGGGCTACATTAGTTCGTTCTTTGGCATCCTAAGGAAGCATAAACCCAGATTATATATCCTACTTCATGCTTGGGGTCTAGTTGATATGATATAAAGTACAATAAAGAAAACGTGAGTTGGAATTCCGACTTACATGATGTTCATGTGTGAGCTTGCTTAGGCACATGTTCACGTCGGTGGTAACCTTCTCGGCGAGGGTGAGTGGAATAACCGGAGGTGGTGGAAGCACACCAACTCTAAGTCTCTCTTCGTGAAGGCGGACTTGTTCAAGAAGGTCGGAGTACTTGATGTCCTCCGCTTCTTGTGCTTCTTCTTTGGCAGAGAGATTTCGGCCTTCCAGGCATTGTCAGGCCAGCCGCTGGATTTCCTCCGCAGATTTCCGAGACAGGCCAAATTTGCCAAGTCCTGGATTATTCAGGAGGTTCTCGGTGAAGGTCTCTGCCGAGGGATCATTACCCGAAGAGGGTTCACCCTTATCTAAACCTGAGCCACCCATGGTGGCATTAGTTTGCGACTCAAGGGTCGCTGGCCCCGTTGAAGGAGCTGGATCTTCTGCAACAACCGGCGATGGAGTAATCACCGACGTTGTAGAAGGTTGAGGAGCAGGAGTCGGAGGAGCCGCGGCAGGAGAAGCCATAGTCAGCTTCGTCTGCCGCAGGGGCTTCGAAGAAGTTCCCTTCCCCTTCCCCTGGATGAGCTGCTTAGCTCTAAGAATGTAATAGAATGGAAAACATTACATCTCGGAAGAAAATATGAATAAAGTACAAAGGCGAAAGTTGTGTTGAAAGTTACCTCTTCACAACTGGCACCTCCTTTGTACCGACGGCCACTATCGGAGCTTTGCGCTTCCTAGGCACAACGTCCGGCAGTGGGACCAGTTCCTCCTCCTGAGAAAACTCTAGAGGATACCCCTCGATAGGAGCTAGCTCCGACTCGGGGAGGTCGGCAAGTTAAAAAGAAGATAATAGATCAGTATTGCGAAACAATTTAAAGGTGGAACACATAAAAAGGGTTTATTGCTAAAGCTTACCGGAACTACAGGGTCTTCCACTGTGTGCATGTCCAGAGACAAGTCCGGAACCTTTCTCTCAATCCGCTCCTTGATCAGCCATTTGATCTGGCTTATGTAATCCTGTGGCTTTAAAGCCCTAGGGATAATGTGGAGGGAGTCATCTTTCGACGCCATGATGGAATGCATCAGTCGGTCGCCGTGGTGCTGGAGAGGCTGGATCCGGCGTGCCACGCAGCACTGGACCAGGTTAGATCCTCTCAAGGCCTTGTGCTTCATCAGGTATTCAATCCGCATCTAGGCGAGGATCAGATCGTCACTGAGAGCCGGAGGGCCCTCGTCCCAAGATGGAAGGGCCGTGGCTCCTCCGTCGATGAAAGCCGGCAAAGCAGTAGCTTTGCTAGGAGCAGGAATATCCTTATGATAAAAGAAGGTGGCCGGCCACTGTTTGACCGACTCACTAGCTAAAATGCGAGGATAAACACGCTCGTGTCTAACTAAAAGGCTAATAGTGCCTGTAATATAAGGATTACCGGCAGTGATAGAGTTTCTTCGGACATGAAAGTAAAACCGGAACAAAGTGAGACTCGGCCTAATGCTGAGGTATCCCTCACACAACGCTGCATAAGAGCTCATCTCTAAGATGGAGTTGGGAGGAAGATGGTGAAGCTAAACGCCATAGTGAGCAATCACCTCGGAAAAGAATTCCGAGGGAGGAAAAGACAAACCTCTGTCGAGGTGGGTACCGAAGTGTACCCGCTCATCGGCGTGTGGGTTGGGGATGGTTTCACCGAAACCGCTCCGCCAGTCACTGATGACCCACAAGTATAGGGGGTGTATCGCAGTATTTTCGAGGGAAGTGAAACCCAATTTATTGATTCGACACAAGGGGAGTCAAAGAATACTTATAAGCCTTAACAACTGAGTTGTCAATTTAGCTGCACCTGGAAACAATCTTGCTCACAACAGTTTATCAGTAGCAACAGTTTTGTAGTAGGAATAGCAAAGTAGCAGCAGTAGTAAAGTAGAGACAGTAGTAACAATAGTAGTAACAATAGGATTCGAGTGCGGTAGGCATAGGGATGGATGGAACGGCGTTGGATGGACAAGACAATTCACATAGCAATCAGAACATAGGGCAATTGCGGTTAAATAAGATAAAGCATCCAAGTACTAGATAATCCTAGGCATGTGTTCCATATATAGTCATACTTGCTCGCAATGAGAACTTGCACCACATATTTTGTCCTGCTAGCCCGTTTGCAGCGGGGCCTCAAGGGAACTACTGGCAATTAAGGTGCTCCTTTTAATAGAGCACCGGAGCAAAGCATTAACACTCTGTGAACACATGTGATCCTCACATCAAAGCCATTCCCTTCGGTTATCCCAATTTCTGTCACTTCGGGGCCATTGGTTCCGGACAACAACGTGTGTATACAACTTGTAGATAAGACCATAAACAATACTATCATAATGAATCAATAACATGTTCAGATCTGAAATCATGGCACTCGGGCCCTAGTGACAAGCATTAAGCACAACAAGTCGCAACAAAGTCATAAAGCACTAATAAAATATACTAGGCACCATGCCCTAACAATCTGATGCCATTACATGAACGATCTCATCCAATCCCTACCATCCCCATAGCCTAAAATGGGGGATTACTCACTCATAGATGGGGGAAACATGGATGGTCGATGGAGAAGCGATGGTGATGATGATGGCGATGATCTCCTCCAATTCCCCGTCCTGGCAAGGTGCCAGAATGGAGTTTCTGGTGCTGTTTCGTGGAATCTGGTGGTGGTGGCGGAGCGGAACTCCTTCTAGAAAAACGTCGAACCCCAGGAGTTTTTAGGTCAGAAGGCTTCTTATAGGCGAAGAGGGAGACCAAGGGGGTGCCTGGGGGGCCACACCACCCCCTGGCGCGGCCTGGCCTGCGCCACCAGGTGGTATGGCCACCCCTGGCTCTTCTCCGTCTCGTATTCTGGCTCCTGGAGTCTTCGGGTGAAATAGGATTTTTGGCATATTTTCCGAGATTTTTCTGATAGTTGATTTTCTGCACAAAAAGTAGACACCAAGTAAATTCTGCTGAAAACAGCGTGAGTCCGCGTTAGTTGTATCCAAATCACACAAGTTTAGAGGAGAAACAATAGCAAAAGTGTTCGGGAAAGTAGATACATTTTGGACGTATCAACTCCCCAAGCTTCGCTTATTGCTTGTCCTCAAGCAATTCAGTTGGAAACTGAGTGCGATAAAAGAACTTTCACGAACACTTTTGCTTCATATGATGTAAATATTCTCAGCATGTGATCAACTACTTAGACAATTCATAATAAGGAGTATGCAACTAAGTTTACTTAATAGGCATTGCAAGCTATGAAGATATCCAACTCAAAAATAATAAGTAGCATGAAGCATAAACATAAGCAACATTACAATGCTCATAAAAAGGTATGATAGAGTGGTATCTCGCTTGCCTTTGATTATGAATGTCAAGGCACCTCTGAAGTTCAAGTGAGGACTAGAAGTAAAGATATCAAAGATACAAGCATCAAAGTCATAACACAAATAATCAAGTAATGGGACAAGCACAAAGAATGACAACTATGCTCTCAAGAAGGTGCTCGAAGAATATATGGAGACTCAACAAGTAAAGGAAAAGGTTTTGAATAATTTTGAAAGGCTTCCAAATGCTAAAAGTATGATACTCATTAGCTTTGAGCTCTCATTGCCCCTATCATAAGCATATTTAATGTCGTTAAGGTGAAAGTGAGGTCCAATCTGAGTTATATGCTTGACAGACTATAAACTAAAAATCCCATGTCCCTTGATTACGAGGGCCGTTCCTCATGCTACTCAACTTTAGTTACCGGTAAGTTCTTGACATCATAAATATGTGCGTATCATAGAGAACCGCCAACGGGGTACCCCTTGCCCGATGATACGGAAGAATCCCCATATCAAAATGACAAGGCAAGCAGACAATGAGTATCTCAACAATCTTCTTATTTACCATGGGAAAATGGTGCTTTTTTCTCTCTTTCCTCTTTTCATAAATATCTTTTTTTCTTTTTCTCAATAGCTATCTCTCTTTTTTTATAAGAAGAATGCTTCATAGATATCATTATGGTTACGCTGCAGGTTTCCACCATGTCAGCATGGATTAGACCAGCGGCCTAGGCGTTTCTCTAACACACATACATAACTCCATGGACTTACAAGCTCCCCTTTTATTTCACACCGACGACATCCGCAAAAAAAAGAGCAAGGTATCAACTGGGTATATATTTACAAGTGTTGAAAGCGTTCCCCGTGACAACACGGTTCTGCTAATCCCCAGCCTATAATTTGCAAGCATATAACTTTCATGGAGAGTCACAATGGTTCAGGTTTATTAAGTGCAGGAAATAAAGTGTGCCATCAAGTTCGTGAGAGCTTTACGAACTAACTTTCTCATAACAAGCAAACATTTTATTCGGAAGAAAACAAGGCATATTGAATATGCACGGAAGTAGCAAATGATGCTAATAGGTAGGTATGGTGGACACTTTGGCAATATTTGGTTTAGGGAGTTGGAAACTTGAGTAAAACATACTCAGTGTAAGTGAAGGCTAGCAATAGTAAGGGAGCGACAAACGAGAGAGCAATAGCTGTCATAATCATGCTTACAACAAAACAAGACTAATCATGGCATGAAAGTGATTCAAGATCCTCAAGGCAAAATAACTCATCAAGGCTTAACTTATTATTACAGTCATGTGCATGCGTGAGCATGTGCCAAATCAATTCAAATGAAACATTCAGAGGAGGATACCACGGTGTCATACCAAGTTATGAATAGAATAATGCAAGCAAACATTCATAAAACATGCTACAAACTATTAGCGAGATGGAGCTAATCATAAGAAAGCAAGAAATACTAAGCATCCAAAGATAACATACACCCTACACGAACAGGCTAAGCAAGCCCACAATGATGAGTATATGTACAAAAATGAAAACAAATAGAGTTCGTTACCAGCCTCTTACCACGCCTCAAGTTGTCATTAATCTTCAGTATTGCTCTTCACTTGTGTGGCTTGAATAATAATATGAAACCAATATCCACTGAGGAGTGATGAGCCATGTAGCAAACTCACAAAACCAAAGAAGAACGGCAAATATTTTTGGTGTTTTCAATTTTTTTAAAACAAGAACCAAAGGGGAAAAACAAGCAAAGAAAAATCTTTTTGGGTTTTTCGAATAGTTCAAATAAAGCAAAAAGGAAAAACAAACCAAGGAAAAAGAAGAAGCAAACCAAAGAGAAACAACAAAAATATTTTTGGTCTTTTCGTGTTTTTAGAAAGCAAAAGCAAAGAAAGAACAAAAACTAAAAAGATAACGAAACATGAATATACAAAGTACTGATGCAACATGATAAGGAGATGAGTATGATGTCGGCGTACCTCCCCCAAGCTTAGGCTTTTGGCCTAAGTGGGTATCAATCCCAAGCTGGCCAGGATGAAGTATCACCGTGCTACGACGAAGAGGTCCCCTCGTCCTGGTGCGAGCTCGAGTATGTCCCTCCGTAATGTGCGGAGTAATCATAGGAGGGCACATCCTCCTGGTGCTGCTCGTGGAAACCCAGCAAGCAAAGCTGTTTGTCCACCTCCTCCTTGGAGCGTGACCACGGTCTCTTGTGAACACTAAACAAAGAAGGCTGTGGCAAAAGGATCTCCCTTTTGTCCCCGTCAGTGAAAAGCATCCTATATACTAGACTGTTCAAATCAGAAGTAGCAGTGACAAAGTGATGAGTTTTCATAGCAACAAGGTCAAGCCTCTGTGGTGCCAGTATAGCATCATTGGGATCCACTAAAAGACCTAATGCATTGACTATACACGAGGCAATGATGCCCCCATAGATAGACCCCCTAGCAGCTAGGCGGCGAGCGATAAGCGAGCCAAGATTGTACCGAGTATCATTGCTAAGCGCAGCAGCAAGGAAAGCTAAATGATAGTTGGAGATATTACTTGTGTTCTCCCTACCAATTATGCTAGTAGCAAGATAATATGCAAAGTATCTAAGAGCAAGGAGTTGGATATTTCTTATCTTTCTGCGCTGCACCACGCGGTCATCATCATTGGTCACCCCTCGGTAAAGCTCCAACAAATCAGCGGGTCGCACTTGAATTTTCTTCAAGGTCCCTATCATGCGTACACCTACAATACTGCAAAATCTCTCCAAAGGCATGGTGAAGGGCAGATTATAAATTTTGAAAGAGACAATCGACTGATAAGATGTGTTAGTAAACGTGAAGCTCTCAACGAAGGTTTTAGTGAGCATAGCATATTGCTCACTCTTATCTTGCATATATGAACTCAAACCAACCCTCTAATCAGTAGCAAGAAATCATCAAGAATACCTACAGCTTGTAAGAAAGTAAAACAAGGAAAAGTGGAAGGGTGAGCATCCCCATCATCCCTTTCATTACCAATACGAGTTGCAATGAGATCTTTGTTGTATGATGGCCTAAACTGAGAGGCTGATCTTGAGGGCCTCGACCTCCTAGGTGCATCACTCTCAAATATCTCTCCAAAGGTATGGTTGTTCATGTTTGGTATTCTGAAATTTAAACACTTATTAAACAAGTGATTGCAAAGTAAATATAATGAAAGATTCTACTCATAGGGACTTGTAAGAGGCCTAAACATGCATAAAAACTATATCTCTAAGCATCAAACAAGCTTACAAGCTCTCATAACCAGTCACCTATAGCAGCAAAATACTCAATATATAATCCACTAACCTCAAATCTACTTGGACAAGGAGAGGAGTCACATACCAGGTAACAAATGCTCCAAATTTCAGCAAGAAAGATGGGCTGAGCAAGGAGATCAAAAAAATCGAGAGCAAGCACAGCAAGAACGCGATTTTGAGCAATGAACTGGAGCTTACTCAGGAGAGACAAGAAAGTGGCAGGTGAGAGAGTTAGTGGGGGGGGGGGGCTAGGGTGGCCCACACCAGAGCATGGCGCCTCCCAGGGCAGGCCGCGCCACCAGGTGGTGTGCCTGCCTGGTGGGTCCCCCTGGTACCTCCCAGGTACTCCTCTACGCCTTTTTTCATGTAGAAATTTAATATGAATTTTCTGGAATTTTTCGAGATACTTTATTTTTGGGGCATTTTCAGGCATAGAAGAGTGATTTTTTGATAGACAGATTTTTTTGGAAACATGATGCAAGGACAAAACAAAGCTAGAACTATAGAAGTTCTAAGACACTCTAACATGCAAGCAACTAACAACAAAAAGAAAACTAAACGAAAGAAAAAACTAAAATGGATAGAAAAGATGTAAACGGAAATAATCATAGTGAAAACATTGTTTTGTTCAATGAAATCCTTTTGTTAACAAGGTTGATCAGGTCTTGCTACCAAAACAATTCCATACGAGACAAAACTTTGTATTCCACTAATGATTATGTCACCTCAACCTTGCTAGCAATAGTCCCAATCATAATAGTTTCAAAATTTTCTCTTGGTATGGGACAATATATTTCTCCAACTTGAATGCCCTCAACATGTTCAATTGAATTCAAACCATAAGTCCTTTCAATATTCTTGGGGAAATAGATAGTATGTTCCTTGTCATTCACATTGTAAGTCACCTTTCCTTGATTACAATTCATAACAGCTCCTGCAGTATTAAGAAAAGGTCTCCCAATAATAATAGACATATTATCAACTTTAGGCATTTCAAGCACAACAAAATCAGTTAATATCAAGCAATTATGAACCACTTGAATAGGTACATCCTCACATATACCCACAGGAATAGTGGTAGATTTATCAGCCATTTGCAAAGATGTATCAGTTGGTATTAATTTTTCTAGTTGAAGCCTCTTATATAGAGAGAGAAAGGCATAACACTAACTCCAGATCCCAAATCACACAAAGTAGTTCTAACATAACTGTTCTTAATAGAGCAAGGGATAGTTGGAATCCCTAGGTCTCCAAGTTTCTTAGGAACCTTACCATTGAAGGAATAATTAGCAAGTAAGGTAGAAACTTCTTCATTAGGGATCTTCCTTTTATTCGAGACAATATCCTTCATATACTTTGAGTAAGGAGGCAATTTAATAGCATCACTCAAAGGAATTTGCAGGAATAAAGGTTTCATCCACTCACAAAACTTATTATAGTGTTCATCTTGTTTTGACTTGTGTTTTTTATTAGGGAAAGACATAGGTTTTTGGACCCAAGGTTCTCTTTCACTACCATGTTTCTTAGCAATAAAATCTTCTTTGGTGTATTTAGTATTCTTAATGTGATTTTCAGGTTCTTCCTCAACTTTCTCTACATTAGGAGCTTCATTTTCTTCATTACCACTTTTAGTTTCAGCATCAGAGATATATATACTATTAGGACCTAAAGCAGGTTCAGAGGGTTCTACAACAGTTTTATGTTTCTTTTTCCTTTTCTTACGAGTAGAATCACTATTTTCAGCTTGTTGAGAATCCTGCTCAATTCTTTTGGGACGCCCCTCAGGATATAGAGGATCCTGGGTAGCAGCTCCACTTCTAGTTCTAATTTCATAAGCATGTTTTTTTTAGCAGCATTAACTAGCAAGTCGTTTTGCACTTTAACGAGTTGATCTATTTGAGTTTGAACCATTTGAAAGTGTTTAACAATCATTTTAACATCATTAGAGGTTCTTTCCACAATATCTTTCAACTCAACAATAGCTCTTGTGTTTTCCATTAGATAATTTTGCACCTTTTTATTAAAATTATCTTGCTTAACAATAAAGATATCGAATTCTTCTAAGCATTGATCAGAAGGTTTAGAGTAAGGGATATCACCTTCATCAAAGTGTTTGAGAGAGTCTACCTCAATAGTGGGTGAGTAGGGAATAGGCTTACCTAATTTTTCTATAGGAGGTAAATTCTTAACATCTGCAAATTTAATTCCCTTCTCCTTAAGACATTTCTTAGCTTCCTTCATCACTTCATCATTTAATTCAATAACTCCCCTCTTCTTTGATGTTGGAATAGGCACAGGAATAGTTGGTTCAGGTACAATTACTTCAGGTATAGCTTGTTCAGGAGGAGTCCAATCTTCATAATTCTTACTTATTTTAGCCATTAATTCCTCAACTTCCTTAGGAGTCCTATTCCTAAAAACACAATCAACACAACTATCTAGGTATGTCCTAGATTCTTCGGTTAGTCCATTATAAAATATATCAAGAAGCTCATTCTTAGGTAATGGACTTCTAGCTTGTGCATGAATCAAAGCACAAAACCTTGCCCAAGATTCAGGCAATACCTCTTTTTCTCCCTGTTTAATATCAAAAAGTTCCTGCAAAATAGCATGTCTAGCACTAGGAGGAAAATATTTCTGCAGGAAAGTACTAATCAAGCACTCAGGGCTATCAATAGATCCAGGAGGTAAATTACTAAACCAAGTTTTAGCTTCTCCTTTCAGTGAAAAGGGGAAAATATTAGCAACAAAGTAAGTACACATCTAAATATCATCAGAAAACAAGCCACTCATGGTAGAATGTTCATTCATATGTCTAGCACTTTCATTCTAGTCCCACAAAAAGGTTCTTTCTCGACAATAGCTATGTAAGGTAGATCGAGAGAGAAATCAAAATCTTCATCTATAATGTTTATGGGAGAAGCAGCAAACTTAGCAACAGGAGACAATTTAGGTCTAATAGTACGCCTCTCAAGGAGAATCTTAGCAGCGCTCCTATCATGGGTGTTTTTACATTCTTTAATAAATTAATCGGTCATCTCAACATAACCATCTTCAATATCATAACTTTCACTAGACTCAGGTGAACTAACAGGTGTGGTAGTGTCTTCATTAGGAGTTTCGGTATTTCCAGCTATAGTTCTAGCAATCGTAGCATCTAGGAAAGGATCTAATGAACAACTCTTATCAAGCACAGTAGAAGCAACATCATAAGCATCAGAAGTTTCAGATTCAACAGTAGTAGCAGTGTGTGTAGCATGTGTATGTGGTGGTGTAATGAGCTTACTTATAATAGATGGTGAATCAAGAGCATCAGAGGTGTTCAGAACCGTACCTCTTCTTGTAGTGGATGGTAAAATAGGAAACTTGCCATCACGAGACTTACCCATGATGGATGGATAGCAGCGAACAATAGAGAATCCAAGTGAACTTGATAAATAAAGCTATACTCCCCGGCAACGGCGCCAGAAAATAGTCTTGATGACCCACAAGTATAGGGGGTGTATCGTAGTATTTTCGAGGGAAGTGAAACCCAATTTATTGATTCGACACAAGGGGAGCCAAAGAATACTTATAAGCCTTAACAACTGAGTTGTCAATTCAGCTGCACCTGGAAACAATCTTTCTCACATCAGTTTATCGGTAGCAACAATTTTGTAGTAGGAATAGCAAAGTAGCAGCAGTAGTAAAGTAAAGACAGTAGTAACAATAGCAGTAACAATAGGATTCGAGCGCGGTAGGCATAGGGATGGATGGACGGGCGTTGCATGGACAAGACAATTCACATAGCAATCAGAACATAGGGCAATTGCAGATAAATAAGATAAAGCATCCAAGTACTAGATAATCCTAGGCATGTGTTCCATATATAGTCATACTTGCTCACAATGAGAACTTGCACAACATCTTTTGTCCTGCCAGCTCGTTTGCAGCGGGGCCTCAAGGGAACTACTGGCAATTAAGGTGCTCCTTTTAATAGAGAACCGGACCAAAGCATTAACACTCCGTGACCACATGTGATCCTCACATCAAAGCCATTCCCTCCGGTTATCCCGATTTCTGTCACTTCGGGGCCATTGGTTCTGGACAACAACGTGTGTATACAACTTGTAGATAAGACCATAAACAATACTATCATAATGAATCAATAACATGTTCAGATCTGAAATCATGGCACTCGGGCCCTAGTGACAAGCATTAAGCACAACAAGTCGCAACAAAGTCATAAATCACTAATAAAAGATACTAGGCACCATGCCCTAACAATCTGATGCCATTACATGAACGATCTCATCCAATCCCTACCATCCCCATAGCCTACAGCGGGGGATTACTCACTCATAGATGGGGGAAACATGGATGGTCGAGGGAGAAGCGATGGTGATGATGATGGCGATGATCTCCTCCAATTCCCGTCCCGGCAGGGTGCCAGAACGGAGTTTCTGGTGCTGTTTCGTGGAATCTGGTGGTGGCGGTGGAGCAGAACTCCTTCTAGAAAAACGTCGACCCCGCCCGGAGTTTTTAGGTCAGAAGGCTTCTTATAGGCGAAGAGGGAGACCGAGGGGGTACCTGGGGGAGCCCACACCACCCCTGGCGTGGCCTGGCCCGGCCCGCGCCACCAGGTGGTGTGGCCACCCCCTAGCTCTTCTCCGTCTCGTATTCTGGCTCCTGGAGTCTTCAGGTGAAATAGGATTTTTGGCATATTTCTAGGATTTTTCCTGATAGTTGATTTTCTAAACAAAAAGTAGACACCAAGGCAATTCTGCTGAAAACAGCGTCAGTCCATGTTAGTTGTATCAAAATCACACAAGTTTAGAGGAGAAACAATAGCAAAAGTGTTCGAGAAAGTAGATACGTTTTGGACGTATCAGTCACCGGCGCAGAGGAGCCCTTCGTTCTCCACGCCGCGGAGTTTCTTGTCGTCAAGGAGACACGAGATCTAAACCCCACGGTTGCTTTGTTTCTCCACCGCCGCCACCGCCGCCACTGTCGCTGCCGCTGTGAAGCTAGCCAAGCCGGACAATGAAGAGGAATCCATTTCTCCGGTGCACCGGTGACATTGGATGGGCGGCGCTGGGAATCTGGGAAGAGCTCTGTGCGCCATGGAGAAGTGGAGGAGAAGAAACGGCAAGGGAATAGGTGAAGATGAGGAAAAGTAAATCCTCACCCCTTATAACCACCTAACCACGCTAAGATTCGTGCGAATAGCATAGTGTAACCGCCACGCGTCGTGGAAGTAAATGGGAAGGTCCCACGCGATTATTACATCGCCTCAATCTCTGTGTACGCATTGAAACGGCGCCTCGGTTCCACGAACAGCGGACCCAACAATGGTCGTGCTGACAGGATGTTTGTCAGATGACGTGACTTGACCATAACTCGCGTCAGGTGACATCAGAGACCAAGTTCCGACTTAGTTTGAATATCAAGTTGGAAATTCGAATAACGTACTGATAGGTCTGACTTATTTTTGAGACCCGGATAGTATCTTTTGTTGTCAAGTTTCAGGAACCCTTCAAGATTCTGCAAGCCGAAGATCAAGCTAGACAATGATGAATCCGGCTTTAGATCTTGGAGACTTCCGGGGGCTGCTGTTGGGGATATACTTTCCGGGTATCCTTACAGTTCCTCGCTGACCAGGGTGGCCCACTTTGGGTTAGAGCTTTGCTTCACGGGCGACCCAGTCAGAGAGAAGAGACAGAGTCCAATCCGGCAATGGGAAGGCCCAGAAGACTTACCGACTTAGGCCCATAGTGTTACTTGTAGTTCAAGATGTACCTTGTAACCGACTCTTAGTCATAGCCGGATAGATCTTTCCTGTAAACCCTAGGCTAGATATCTATATAACCCGTCCTAGGGAGAGCCTTTAGGGCACCCTCAATAGTATACAATCTCAATTCGCACAGGCGAACCCTTGTAACCCATATTCCGGTTGTGCCGTATTACTGGATTGCTAGCAGGAGTAGGATCTGTCTTAAGCCGGCGGATTCGAACCTCGGTAAACTTGTGTGCTCACCGTCCCGGAACACTGTACGTCTCACACCCCTCTCTTTCACACGCCCCGAGGACCCCCTCATGGCGTACTTGTCATCAATCCAACGACAACCACACCCAACTTGAGTGTGTGTGGGTCATCAAGGTGTGGCTTTTGAGACTCCATAACACAAATGGATTGATTTGTAGGGACTCCATTTGTGTCAAACAACCATGGTGGTCAGAAATCTAGGGAGCCCCTAGAATGCGCAACTGCCACACGGAGATGGGTGAACCAATGTGATAGAAGCAGTTGCATCAACACACCCAACTAGAGTATGTGTGGGTCATCAAGGTGTGGCTTTTGAGACTCCATAACACAAATGCATTGATCGGTAGGGACTCAATTTGTGTCAAACAACGATGTTGGACATCAATCCTAGAGAGCCCCTAGAATATGCAACTTCCACATGGAGATGGTGAACCTGCAGTGTGACAGAAGCAATTGCATCACCACACCCAACTTGAGTGTGTGTGGGTCATCAAGGTGTGGATTTTGAGACTCTATAACACAAATGCATTGATCTGTAGGGAGTCCATTTGTGTCAAACAACCATGGTGGTCAGAAAGCCCAGAGAGCCCCTAGAATATGCAACTTCCACATGGAGATGGTGAACCTGCATTGTGACCAAAGCAGATGTATTACCAGACCTAGCTGGAGTGTGCGTGGATCATCAAGGTGTGGGTTTTGAGACAACATAACACAAATGCATCGATCTCTAGGGACTCCATTTGTGTGAAACAACCATGGTGGTCAGAAAGGCCAAAGAGCCCCTAGAATATGCAACTACCACATGGAGATGGGTGAACCAGTGTGACAGAAGCAGTTGCATCACCACACTCAACTGGAGTGTGTGTGGGTCATCAAGGTGTGGCTTTTGAGACTCCATAACACAAACGCATTGATCTGTAGGGACTCCATTTGTGTCAAACAATCATGTTGGAAAAAAAGCCCAGACCGCTCCTAGAATATGCAACTTCCACATGGAGATGGTTTTCCTGGAGTGTAATAGAAGCAGTGGCATCACCACACCGAACTTCAATGTGTGTGGGTCATCAAGGTGTGGCTTTTGAGACTCCATAACACAAAAGCATTGATCTGTAGGGAGTCCATTTGTGTCAAACAACCATGGTGGTCAGAAAGCCCAGAGAGCCCCTAGACAATGGAACTGCCATATGGAGATGGTGAACCTGCAAGTGTCACAAGAAGCATGTTGCATCACCACACCCAATGGAGTGTATGTAGATCATACAGGTGTGGGTTTTGAGACTACATAACACAAATGCATTGATCCCTAGGGACTCCATTTTTGTCAACAACCATGGTGGTCCAGAAAGCCCAGAGAGCCCCTAGAATATGCAACTGCCACATGGAGATGGGTGAACCAGTGGGACAGAAGCAGTTGCATCACCACACCCAACTAGAGTGTGTGTGGGTCATCAAGGTGTGGCTTTTGAGACTACATAACACGAATGCATTGATATCTTAGGGAGTCCATTTGTACAAACAACCATGTAGGACAGAAAGCCGAGAGAGCCCCTAAAATATGCACCTGCCACATGGAGATGGTGAACCTGTAGTGTGACATAAGAAGTTGCATCACCACACCCAACTGGAGTGTTTGTGGCTCATCAAGGGGTGGATTTATGACTACATAACACAAATTCATTGATCTCTAGGGACTCCATTTGTGTCAA
>OU342745.1:254963728-254999845 GCA_910589775.1 Avena eriantha | reverse complement strand
TTTGAGACTCCATAATACAAATGCATTGATATCTAGGGACTCCATTTGTGTCAAACAACCATGGTGGACAGAAATCCTAGAGACCCCTAGAATATGCAACTGCCACATGCAGAGGGTGAACCTACAGTGTGATAGAAGCCGTGCATCACCACACACCAACTGTGGTGTGTGTGGATCATCAAGGTGTGGCTTTTGAGACTACATAAACACAAATGCATTTGATCTCTAGGACTCAATTTGTTCAGACACCCATGGTAATTAGAAAGCCAGAGAGCCCCTAGAATATGCAAGTGCCACATGGAGATGAGGGGTGAACCTGGAGTGTGACAGAACCAGTTGCATCACCACACCAACTGGAGTGTGTGTGGCTCATCAAGGTGTGGTATTTGAGACTACATACACAAATGCATTGAATCTCTAGGGACTCCATTTGTGTCAAACAAGCATGGTGGTCAGAAGCCAGGAGCCCCTAGAATATGCCACCTGCCACATGGAGATCGATGGGTGAACCTGGAGTGTGACAGGACCAGTTGCATCACCACACACAACTGGAGTGTGTGTGGCTCATCAAGGTGTCGCTTTTAAGACTGCATAACACAAATGCATTAATCTCTAGGAACTCCATTGGTGTCAAACAACCATGTTGGACAGAAAGCCCAGAGAGCCCCTAGAATATGCAACTGCCACATGGAGATGGGTGAACTAGTGTGACAGAAGCAGTTCCATCACCACACCCAACTAGAGTATGTGTGGGTCATTAAGGTGTGGCTTTTTTAGACTCCATGACACAAATGCACGGATCTGTAGGCACTCCATTTGTGTCAAACAACCATGGTCGTCAGAAAGCCCAGAGAGCCCCTAAAATATGCACTGCCACATGGACATGGATGGGTGAACCTATTGTGTGACAGAAGCATTGCATCACCACACCAAACTAGAGTGTGTGTGGGTCATCAAGGTGTGGCTTTTCAGACGATATAACACAAATGAATTTATCTGTAGCGACTCCATTTGTGTCATACAACCATGGTGGACAGAAAGCACATAGAGCCCCTAGAATATGCAACTACCACATGGAGATGGTCGAACTTGTGTGACAGAAGAAGTTGCATCACCACACCCAACTGGAGTGTGTATGGATCATCAAGGTGTGGCTTTTGAGACTCCATAACACAAATGCATTGATCCCTAGGGACTCCATTTGTGTCAAACAAGCATGGCGGTCAGAAAGCCCAGAGAGCCCCTAGAATATGCAACTGCCATGGAGATGGGTGAACCAGTGTGACACAAGCAGTTGCATCACCACACCCAACTGGAGTGTGTGTGGGTCATAAAGGTGTGGATTTTAAGACTACATAGCACAAATGCATTGATCTGTAGGGACTCCAATTGTGTCGAAGAACCATGGTGGTTAGAAAGCCTATAGAGTCCCTCGAATATGCAACTGCCACATGGAGATGGATGGGTGAACCTGGATTGTGACAGGACCAGTTGCATCACCACACACAACTGGAGTGTGTGTGACTCATGAAGGTGTCGCTTTTAAGACTACATAACACAAATGCATTAATCTCTAGGAACTCCATTTGTGTCAAACAACCATGGGCGGTCAGAAAGCCCACAGAGTCCCTAGAATATGCAACTGGCACATGGAGATGGGTGAACCAGTGTGACAGAAGCAGTTGCATCACCTCAACCAACTGTAGTGTGTGTGGATCATCAAGGTGTGTATTTGAGACTCCATAATACAAATGCCTTGATATCTAGGGACTCCATTTGTGTCAAACAATCATGATGGACAGAAAGCCGAGAGAGCCCCTAGAATATGCAACTACCACATGGAGAGGGGTGAACAAGTGTGACAGAAGCAGTTGCATCACCACACCCAACTAGAGTGTGTGTGGGTCATCAAGGTGTGGCTTTTGAGAGTACATAAAACACATGATTTGATTTGTAGGGACTCCATTGTGTCAAAACCATGGTGGTCAGAAAGCCCATAGAGCCCTTAGAATATGCAACTACCACATGGAGATGGGTGAACTAGTGTGACAGAAGCAGTTGCATCACCACACCCAACTAGAGTGTGTGTGGATCATCAAGGTGTGTCTTCTGAGACTCCATACAACAAATTAATTGATCTCTAGGGACTCCATTTGTGTCAAACAAGCATGGTGGTCAGAAAGCCTAGAGTGCCCCTAGAATATGCAACTGCCACATGGAGATCGATGGGTGAACCTGGAGTGTGACAGGACCAGTTGCATCACCACACACAACTGGAGTGTGTGTGGCTCATCAAGGTGTCGCTTTTAAGACTGCATAACACAAATGCATGAATATCTAGGAACTCCATTTGTGTCAAACAACCATGTTGGACAGAAAGCCCAGAGAGCCCCTAGAATATGCAACTGCCACATGGAGATGGGTGAACTAGTGTGACAGAAGCAGTTCCATCACCACACCCAACTAGAGTATGTGTGGGTCATTAAGGTGTGGCTTTTTAGACTCCATGACACAAATGCACGGATCTGTAGGGACTCCATTTGTGTCAAACAACCATGGTCGTCAGAAAGCCCAGAGAGCCCCTAAATATGCAACTGCCACATGGAGATGGATGGGTGAACCTATTGTGTGACAGAAGCAATTGCATCACCACACCCAACTAGAGTGTGTGTGGGACATCAAGGTGTGGCTTTTCAGACGATATAACACAAATGAATTTATCTGTAGCGACTCCATTTGTGTCATACAACCATGGTGGACAGAAAGCCCATAGAGCCCCTAGAATATGCAACTACCACATGGAGATGGTCGAACTTGTGTGATAGAAGAAGTTGCATCACCACACCCAACTGGAGTGTGTATGGATCATCAAGGTGTGGCTTTTGAGACTCCATAACACAAATGCATTGATCCCTAGGGACTCCATTTGTGTCAAACAAGCATGGCGGTCAGAAAGCCCAGAGAGCCCCTAGAATATGCAACTGCCATGGAGATGGGTGAACCAGTGTGACACAAGCAGTTGCATCACCATACCCAACTGGAGTGTGTGTGGGTCATAAAGGTGTGGATTTTAAGACTACATAACACAAATGCATTGATCTGTAGGGACTCCAATTGTGTCAAACAACCATGGTGGTTAGAAAGCCTATAGAGTCCCTCGAATATGCAACTGCCACATGGAGATGGATGGGTGAACCTGGAGTGTGACAGGACCAGTTGCATCACCACACACAACTGGAGTGTGTGTGACTCGTCAAGGTGTCGCTTTTAAGACTACATAACACAAATGCATTAATCTCTAGGAACTCCATTTGTGTCAAACAACCATGGTGGTCAGAAAGCCCACATAGTCCCTAGAATATGCAACTGGCACATGGAAATGGGTGAACCAGTGTGACAGAAGCAGTTGCATCACCTCAGCCAACTATAGTGTGTGTGGATCATCAAGGTGTGTATTTTGAGACTCCATAATACAAATGCCTTGATCTCTAGGGACTCCATTTGTGTCAAACAATCATGGTGGTCAGAAAGCCGAGAGAGCCCCTAGAATATGCAACTACCACATGGAGAGGGGTGAACAAGTGTGACAGAAGCAGTTGCATCACCACACCCAACTGGAGTGTGTGTGGGTCATCAAGGTGTGGCTTTTGAGACTACATAAAACAAATGAATTGATTTGTAGGGACTCGATTTGTGTCAAACAACCATGGTGGTCAGAAAGCCCATAGAGCCCTTAGAATATGCAACTGCCACATGGAGATGGGTGAACTAGTGTGACAGAAGCAGTTGCATCACCACACCCAACTCGAGTGTGTGTAGATCATCAAGGTGTGTCTTTTGAGACTCCATAAAACAAATGCATTGATCTCTAGGGACTCCATTTGTGTCAAACAAGCATGGTGGTCAGAAAGCCCAGAGATCCCCTAGAATATGCAACTGCCATGGAGATGGGTGAACCAGTGTGACAGAAGCAGTTGCATCACCACACCCAACGGGAGTGTGTGTGGGTCATAAAAGTGTGGATTTTAAGACTACATAACACAAATGCATTGATCTGTAGGGACTCCATTTGTGTCAAACAACCATGGTGGTTAGAAAGCCTATAGAGTCCCTGGAATATGCAACTGCCACATGGAGATGGATGGGTGAACCTAGAGTGTGACAGGACCAGTTGCATCACCACACACAACTGGAGTGTGTGTGACTCATGAAGGTGTCGCTTTTAAGACTACATAACACAAATGTATTAATCTCTAGGAACTCCATTTGTGTCAAACAACCATGGCGGTCAGAAAGCCCACAGAGTCCCTAGAATATGCAACTGGCACATGGAGATGGGTGAACCAGTGTGACAGAAGCAGTTGCATCACCTCAACCAACTGTAGTGTGTGTGGATCATCAAGGTGTGTATTTTGAGACTCCATAATACAAATGCCTTGATCTCTAGGGACTCCATTTGTGTCTAACAATCATGGTGGTCAGAAAGCCGAGAGAGCCCCTAGAATATGCAACTACCACATGGAGAGGGGTGAACAAGTGTGACAGAAGCAGTTGCATCACCACACCCAACTGGAGTGTGTGTGGGTCATCAAGGTGTGGCTTTTGAGAGTACATAAAACACATGATTTGATTTGTAGGGACTCCATTTTGTCAAACAACCATGGTGGTCAGAAAGCCCATAGAGCCCTTAGAATATGCAACTACCACATGGAGATGGGTGAACTAGTGTGACAGAAGCAGTTGCATCACCACACCCAACTAGAGTGTGTGTGGATCATCAAGGTGTGTCTTTTGAGACTCCATACAACAAATGCATTGATCTCTAGGGACTCCATTTGTGTCAAACAAGCATGGTGGTCAGAAAGCCCAGAGAGCCCCTAGAATATGCAACTGCCACATGGAGATCGATGGGTGAACCTGGAGTGTGACAGGACCAGTTGCATCACCACACACAACTGGAGTGTGTGTGGCCCATCAAGGTGTCGCTTTTAAGACTGCATAACACAAATGCATTAATCTCTAGGAACTCCATTTGTGTCAAACAACCATGTTGGACAGAAAGCCCAGAGAGCCCCTAGAATATGCAACTGCCACATGGAGATGGGTGAACTAGTGTGACAGAAGCAGTTCCATCACCACACCCAACTAGAGTATGTGTGGGTCATTAAGGTGTGGCTTTTTAGACTCCATGACACAAATGCACGGATCTGTAGGCACTCCATTTGTGTCAAACAACCATGGTCGTCAGAAAGCCCAGAGAGCCCCTAAAATATGCAACTGCCACATGGACATGGATGGGTGAACCTATTGTGTGACAGAAGCAATTGCATCACCACACCCAACTAGAGTGTGTGTGGGTCATCAAGGTGTGGCTTTTCAGACGATATAACACAAATGAATTTATCTGTAGCGACTCCATTTGTGTCATACAACCATGGTGGACAGAAAGCACATAGAGCCCCTAGAATATGCAACTACCACATGGAGATGGTCGAACTTGTGTGACAGAAGAAGTTGCATCACCACACCCAACTGGAGTGTGTATGGATCATCAAGGTGTGGCTTTTGAGACTCCATAACACAAATGCATTGATCCCTAGGGACTCCATTTGTGTCAAACAAGCATGGCGGTCAGAAAGCCCAGAGAGCCCCTAGAATATGCAACTGCCATGGAGATGGGTGAACCAGTGTGACACAAGCAGTTGCATCACCACACCCAACTGGAGTGTGTGTGGGTCATAAAGGTGTGGATTTTAAGACTACATAACACAAATGCATTGATCTGTAGGGACTCCAATTGTGTCGAAGAACCATGGTGGTTAGAAAGCCTATAGAGTCCCTCGAATATGCAACTGCCACATGGAGATGGATGGGTGAACCTGGAGTGTGACAGGACCAGTTGCATCACCACACACAACTGGAGTGTGTGTGACTCATGAAGGTGTCGCTTTTAAGACTACATAACACAAATGCATTAATCTCTAGGAACTCCATTTGTGTCAAACAACCATGGCGGTCAGAAAGCCCACAGAGTCCCTAGAATATGCAACTGGCACATGGAGATGGGTGAACCAGTGTGACAGAAGCAGTTGCATCACCTCAACCAACTGTAGTGTGTGTGGATCATCAAGGTGTGTATTTTGAGACTCCATAATACAAATGCCTTGATCTCTAGGGACTCCATTTGTGTCAAACAATCATGGTGGTCAGAAAGCCGAGAGAGCCCCTAGAATATGCAACTACCACATGGAGAGGGGTGAACAAGTGTGACAGAAGCAGTTGCATCACCACACCCAACTAGAGTGTGTGTGGGTCATCAAGGTGTGGCTTTTGAGAGTACATAAAACACATGATTGGATTTGTAGGGACTCCATTTGTATCAAACAACCATGGTGGTCAGAAAGCCCATAGAGCCCTTAGAATATGCAACTACCACATGGAGATGGGTGAACTAGTGTGACAGAAGCAGTTGCATCACCACACCCAACTAGAGTGTGTGTGGATCATCAAGGTGTGTCTTTTGAGACTCCATACAACAAATTAATTGATCTCTAGGGACTCCATTTGTGTCAAACAAGCATGGTGGTCAGAAAGCCCAGAGAGCCCCTAGAATATGCAACTGCCACATGGAGATCGATGGGTGAACCTGGAGTGTGACAGGACCAGTTGCATCACCACACACAACTGGAGTGTGTGTGGCTCATCAAGGTGTCGCTTTTAAGACTGCATAACACAAATTCATGAATCCCTAGGAACTCCATTTGTGTCAAACAACCATGTTGGACAGAAAGCCCAGAGAGCCCCTAGAATATGCAACTGCCACATGGAGATGGGTGAACTAGTGTGACAGAAGCAGTTCCATCACCACACCCAACTAGAGTATGTGTGGGTCATTAAGGTGTGGCTTTTTAGACTCCATGACACAAATGCACGGATCTGTAGGGACTCCATTTGTGTCAAACAACCATGGTCGTCAGAAAGCCCAGAGAGCCCCTAAATATGCAACTGCCACATGGAGATGGATGGCTGAACCTATTGTGTGACAGAAGCAATTGCATCACCACACCCAACTAGAGTGTGTGTGGGACATCAAGGTGTGGCTTTTCAGACGATATAACACAAATGAATTTATCTGTAGCGACTCCATTTGTGTCATACAACCATGGTGGACAGAAAGCCCATAGAGCCCCTAGAATATGCAACTACCACATGGAGATGGTCGAACTTGTGTGATAGAAGAAGTTGCATCACCACACCCAACTGGAGTGTGTATGGATCATCAAGGTGTGGCTTTTGAGACTCCATAACACAAATGCATTGATCCCTAGGGACTCCATTTGTGTCAAACAAGCATGGTGGTCAGAAAGCCCAGAGAGCCCCTAGAATATGCAACTGCCATGGAGATGGGTGAACCAGTGTGACACAAGCAGTTGCATCACCACACCCAACTGGAGTGTGTGTGGGTCATAAAGGTGTGGATTTTAAGACTACATAACATAAATGCATTGATCTGTAGGGACTCCAATTGTGTCAAACAACCATGGTGGTTAGAAAGCCTATAGAGTCCCTTTAATATGCAACTGCCACATGGAGATGGATGGGTGAACCTGGAGTGTGACAGGACCAGTTGCATCACCACACACAACTGGAGTGTGTGTGACTCGTCAAGGTGTCGCTTTTAAGACTACATAACACAAATGCATTAATCTCTAGGAACTCCATTTGTGTCAAACAACCATGGTGGTCAGAAAGCCCACATAGTCCCTAGAATATGCAACTGGCACATGGAAATGGGTGAACCAGTGTGACAGAAGCAGTTGCATCACCTCAGCCAACTATAGTGTGTGTGGATCATCAAGGTGTGTATTTTGAGACTCCATAATACAAATGCCTTGATCTCTAGGGACTCCATTTGTGTCAAACAATCATGGTGGTCAGAAAGCCGAGAGAGCCCCTAGAATATGCAACTACCACATGGAGAGGGGTGAACAAGTGTGACAGAAGCAGTTGCATCACCACACCCAACTGGAGTGTGTGTGGGTCATCAAGGTGTGGCTTTTGAGACTACATAAAACAAATGAATTGATTTGTAGGGACTCGATTTGTGTCAAACAACCATGGTGGTCGCAAAGCCCATAGAGCCCTTAGAATATGCAACTGCCACATGGAGATGGGTGAACTAGTGTGACAGAAGCAGTTGCATCACCACACCCAACTAGAGTGTGTGTGGATCATCAAGGTGTGTCTTTTGAGACTCCATAACACAAATGCATTGATCTCTAGGGACTCCATTTGTGTCAAACAATCATGGTGGTCAAATAGGCGAGAGAGCCCCTAGAATATGCAACTACCACATGGAGAGGGGTGAACAAGTGTGACAGAAGCAGTTGCATCACCACACCCAACTGGAGTGTGTGTGGGTCATCAAGGTGTGGCTTTTGAGACTACATAAAACAAATGAATTGATTTGTAGGGACTCGATTTGTGTCAAACAACCATGGTGGTCAGAAAGCCCTTAGAGCCCTTAGAATATGCAACTACCACATGGAGATGGGTGAACTAGTGTGACAGAAGCAGTTGCATCACCACACCCAACTAGAGTGTGTGTGGATCATCAAGGTGTGTCTTTTGAGACTCCATACAACAAATTAATTGATCTCTAGGGACTCCATTTGTGTCAAACAAGCATGGTGGTCAGAAAGCCCAGAGAGCCCCTAGAATATGCAACTGCCACATGGAGATCGATGGGTGAACCTGGAGTGTGATAGGACCAGTTGCATCACCACACACAACTGGAGTGTGTGTGGCTCATCAAGGTGTCGCTTTTAAGACTGCATAACACAAATGCATGAATCTCTAGGAACTCCATTTGTGTCAAACAACCATGTTGGACAGAAAGCCCAGAGAGCCCCTAGAATATGCAACTGCCACATGGAGATGGGTGAACTAGTGTGACAGAAGCAGTTCCATCACCACACCCAACTAGAGTATGTGTGGGTCATTAAGGTGTGGCTTTTTAGACTCCATGACACAAATGCACGGATCTGTAGGGACTCCATTTGTGTCAAACAACCATGGTCGTCAGAAAGCCTAGAGAGCCCCTAAAATATGCAACTGCCACATGGAGATGGATGGGTGAACCTATTGTGTGACAGAAGCAATTGCATCACCACACCCAACTAGAGTGTGTGTGGGTTATCAAGGTGTGGCTTTTCAGACGATATAACACAAATGAATTTATCTGTAGCGACTCCATTTGTGTCATACAACCATGGTGGACAGAAAGCCCATAGAGCCCCTAGAATATGCAACTACCACATGGAGATGGTCGAACTTGTGTGATAGAAGAAGTTGCATCACCACACCCAACTGGAGTGTGTATGGATCATCAAGGTGTGGCTTTTGAGACTCCATAACACAAATGCATTGATCCCTAGGGACTCCATTTGTGTCAAACAAGCATGGTGGTCAGAAAGCCCAGAGAGCCCCTAGAATATGCAACTGCCATGGAGATGGGTGAACCAGTGTGACACAAGCAGTTGCATCACCACACCCAACTGGAGTGTGTGTGGGTCATAAAGGTGTGGATTTTAAGACTACATAACATAAATGCATTGATCTGTAGGGACTCCAATTGTGTCAAACAACCATGGTGGTTAGAAAGCCTATAGAGTCCCTTGAATATGCAACTGCCACATGGAGATGGATGGGTGAACCTGGAGTGTGACAGGACCAGTTGCATCACCACACACAACTGGAGTGTGTGTGACTCGTCAAGGTGTCGCTTTTAAGACTACATAACACAAATGCATTAATCTCTAGGAACTCCATTTGTGTCAAACAACCATGGTGGTCAGAAAGCCCACATAGTCCCTAGAATATGCAACTGGCACATGGAAATGGGTGAACCAGTGTGACAGAAGCAGTTGCATCACCTCAGCCAACTATAGTGTGTGTGGATCATCAAGGTGTGTATTTTGAGACTCCATAATACAAATGCCTTGATCTCTAGGGACTCCATTTGTGTCAAACAATCATGGTGGTCAGAAAGCCGAGAGAGCCCCTAGAATATGCAACTACCACATGGAGAGGGGTGAACAAGTGTGACAGAAGCAGTTGCATCACCACACCCAACTGGAGTGTGTGTGGGTCATCAAGGTGTGGCTTTTGAGACTACATAAAACAAATGAATTGATTTGTAGGGACTCGATTTGTGTCAAACAACCATGGTGGTCAGAAAGCCCATAGAGCCCTTAGAATATGCAACTGCCACATGGAGATGGGTGAACTAGTGTGACAGAAGCAGTTGCATCACCACACCCAACTAGAGTGTGTGTGGATCATCAAGGTGTGTCTTTCGAGACTCCATAACACAAATGCATTGATCTCTAGGGACTCCATTTGTGTCAAACAATCATGGTGGTCAGAAAGCCCAGAGAGCCCCTAGAATATGCAACTACCACATGGAGAGGGGTGAACAAGTGTGACAGAAGCAGTTGCATCACCACACCCAACTGGAGTGTGTGTGGGTCATCAAGGTGTGGCTTTTGAGACTACATAAAACAAATGAATTGATTTGTAGGGACTCGATTTGTGTCAAACAACCATGGTGGTCAGAAAGCCCATAGAGCCCTTAGAATATGCAACTACCACATGGAGATGGGTGAACTAGTGTGACAGAAGCAGTTGCATCACCACACCCAACTAGAGTGTGTGTGGATCATCAAGGTGTGTCTTTTGAGACTCCATACAACAAATTAATTGATCTCTAGGGACTCCATTTGTGTCAAACAAGCATGGTGGTCAGAAAGCCCAGAGAGCCCCTAGAATATGCAACTGCCATATGGAGATCGATGGGTGAACCTGGAGTGTGACAGGACCAGTTGCATCACCACACACAACTGGAGTGTGTGTGGCTCATCAAGGTGTCGCTTTTAAGACAGCATAACACAAATGCATGAATCTCTAGGAACTCCATTTGTGTCAAACAACCATGTTGGACAGAAAGCCCAGAGAGCCCCTAGAATATGCAACTGCCACATGGAGATGGGTGAACTAGTGTGACAGAAGCAGTTCCATCACCACACCCAACTAGAGTATGTGTGGGTCATTAAGGTGTGGCTTTTTAGACTCCATGACACAAATGCACGGATCTGTAGGGACTCCATTTGTGTCAAACAACCATGGTCGTCAGAAAGCCTAGAGAGCCCCTAAAATATGCAACTGCCACATGGAGATGGATGGGTGAACCTATTGTGTGACAGAAGCAATTGCATCACCACACCCAACTAGAGTGTGTGTGGGTTATCAAGGTGTGGCTTTTCAGACGATATAACACAAATGAATTTATCTGTAGCGACTCCATTTGTGTCATACAACCATGGTGGACAGAAAGCCCATAGAGCCCCTAGAATATGCAACTACCACATGGAGATGGTCGAACTTGTGTGACAGAAGAAGTTGCATCACCACACCCAACTGGAGTGTGTATGGATCATCAAGGTGTGGCTTTTGAGACTCCATAACACAAATGCATTGATCCCTAGGGACTCCATTTGTGTCAAACAAGCATGGCGGTCAGAAAGCCCAGAGAGCCCCTAGAATATGCAACTGCCATGGAGATGGGTGAACCAGTGTGACACAAGCAGTTGCATCACCACACCCAACTGGAGTGTGTGTGGGTCATAAAGGTGTGGATTTTAAGACTACATAACACAAATGCATTGATCTGTAGGGACTCCAATTGTGTCAAACAACCATGGTGGTTAGAAAGCCTATAGAGTCCCTTGAATATGCAACTGCCACATGGAGATGGATGGGTGAACCTGGAGTGTGACAGGACCAGTTGCATCACCACACACAACTGGAGTGTGTGTGACTCGTCAAGGTGCCGCTTTTAAGACTACATAACACAAATGCATTAATCTCTAGGAACTCCATTTGTGTCAAACAACCATGGTGGTCAGAAAGCCCACATAGTCCCTAGAATATGCAACTGGCCTATGGAAATAGGTGAACCAGTGTGACAGAAGCAGTTGCATCACCTCAGCCAACTATAGTGTGTGTGGATCATCAAGGTGTGTATTTCGAGACTCCATAATACAAATGCCTTGATCTCTAGGGACTCCATTTGTGTCAAACAATCATGGTGGTCAGAAAGCCGAGAGAGCCCCTAGAATATGCAACTACCACATGGAGAGGGGTGAACAAGTGTGACAGAAGCAGTTGCATCACCACACCCAACTGGAGTGTGTGTGGGTCATCAAGGTGTGGCTTTTGAGACTACATAAAACAAATGAATTGATTTGTAGGGACTCGATTTGTGTCAAACAACCATGGTGGTCAGAAAGCCCATAGAGCCCTTAGAATATGCAACTGGCACATGGAGATGGGTGAACTAGTGTGACAGAAGCAGTTGCATCACCACACCCAACTAGAGTGTGTGTGGATCATCAAGGTGTGTCTTTTGAGACTCCATAACACAAATGCATTGATCTCTAGGGACTCCATTTGTGTCAAACAAGCATGGTGGTCAGAAAGCCCAGAGAGCCCCTAGAATATGCAACTACCACATGGAGAGGGGTGAACAAGTGTGACAGAAGCAGTTGCATCACCACACCCAACTGGAGTGTGTGTGGGTCATCAAGGTGTGGCTTTTGAGACTACATAAAACAAATGAATTGATTTGTAGGGACTCGATTTGTGTCAAACAACCATGGTGGTCAGAAAGCCCATAGAGCCCTTAGAATATGCAACTACCACATGGAGATGGGTGAACTAGTGTGACAGAAGCAGTTGCATCACCACACCCAACTAGAGTGTGTGTGGATCATCAAGGTGTGTCTTTTGAGACTCCATACAACAAATTAATTGATCTCTAGGGACTCCATTTGTGTCAAACAAGCATGGTGGTCAGAAAGCCCAGAGAGCCCCTAGAATATGCACCTGCCACATGGAGATCGATGGGTGAACCTGGAGTGTGACAGGACCAGTTGCATCACCACACACAACTGGAGTGTGTGTGGCTCATCAAGGTGTCGCTTTTAAGACTGCATAACACAAATGCATGAATCTCTAGGAACTCCATTTGTGTCAAACAACCATGTTGGACAGAAAGCCCAGAGAGCCCCTAGAATATGCAACTGCCACATGGAGATGGGTGAACTAGTGTGACAGAAGCAGTTCCATCACCACACCCAACTAGAGTATGTGTGGGTCATTAAGGTGTGGCTTTTTAGACTCCATGACACAAATGCACGGATCTGTAGGGACTCCATTTGTGTCAAACAACCATGGTCGTCAGAAAGCCTAGAGAGCCCCTAAAATATGCAACTGCCACATGGAGATGGATGGGTGAACCTATTGTGTGACAGAAGCAATTGCATCACCACACCCAACTAGAGTGTGTGTGGGTTATCAAGGTGTGGCTTTTCAGACGATATAACACAAATGAATTTATCTGTAGCGACTCCATTTGTGTCATACAACCATGGTGGACAGAAAGCCCATAGAGCCCCTAGAATATGCAACTACCACATGGAGATGGTCGAACTTGTGTGACAGAAGAAGTTGCATCACCACACCCAACTGGAGTGTGTATGGATCATCAAGGTGTGGCTTTTGAGACTCCATAACACAAATGCATTGATCCCTAGGGACTCCATTTGTGTCAAACAAGCATGGCGGTCAGAAAGCCCAGAGAGCCCCTAGAATATGCAACTGCCATGGAGATGGGTGAACCAGTGTGACACAAGCAGTTGCATCACCACACCCAACTGGAGTGTGTGTGGGTCATAAAGGTGTGGATTTTAAGACTACATAACACAAATGCATTGATCTGTAGGGACTCCAATTGTGTCAAACAACCATGGTGGTTAGAAAGCCTATAGAGTCCCTTGAATATGCAACTGCCACATGGAGATGGATGGGTGAACCTGGAGTGTGACAGGACCAGTTGCATCACCACACACAACTGGAGTGTGTGTGACTCGTCAAGGTGTCGCTTTTAAGACTACATAACACAAATGCATTAATCTCTAGGAACTCCATTTGTGTCAAACAACCATGGTGGTCAGAAAGCCCACATAGTCCCTAGAATATGCAACTGGCCTATGGAAATGGGTGAACCAGTGTGACAGAAGCAGTTGCATCACCTCAGCCAACTATAGTGTGTGTGGATCATCAAGGTGTGTATTTTGAGACTCCATAATACAAATGCCTTGATCTCTAGGGACTCCATTTGTGTCAAACAATCATGGTGGTCAGAAAGCCGAGAGAGCCCCTAGAATATGCAACTACCACATGGAGAGGGGTGAACAAGTGTGACAGAAGCAGTTGCATCATCACACCCAACTGGAGTGTGTGTGGGTCATCAAGGTGTGGCTTTTGAGACTACATAAAACAAATGAATTGATTTGTAGGGACTCGATTTGTGTCAAACAACCATGGTGGTCAGAAAGCCCATAGAGCCCTTAGAATATGCAACTGCCACATGGAGATGGGTGAACTAGTGTGACAGAAGCAGTTGCATCACCACACCCAACTAGAGTGTGTGTGGATCATCAAGGTGTGTCTTTTGAGACTCCATAACACAAATGCATTGATCTCTAGGGACTCCATTTGTGTCAAACAAGCATGGTGGTCAGAAAGCCCAGAGAGCCCCTAGAATATGCAACTACCACATGGAGAGGGGTGAACAAGTGTGACAGAAGCAGTTGCATCACCAGACCCAACTGGAGTGTGTGTGGGTCATCAAGGTGTGGCTTTTGAGACTACATAAAACAAATGAATTGATTTGTAGGGACTCGATTTGTGTCAAACAACCATGGTGGTCAGAAAGCCCATAGAGCCCTTAGAATATGCAACTACCACATGGAGATGGGTGAACTAGTGTGACAGAAGCAGTTGCATCACCACACCCAACTAGAGTGTGTGTGGATCATCAAGGTGTGTCTTTTGAGAGTCCATACAACAAATTAATTGATCTCTAGGGACTCCATTTGTGTCAAACAAGCATGGTGGTCAGAAAGCCCAGAGAGCCCCTAGAATATGCAACTGCCACATGGAGATCGATGGGTGAACCTGGAGTGTGACAGGACCAGTTGCATCACCACACACAACTGGAGTGTGTGTGGCTCATCAAGGTGTCGCTTTTAAGACAGCATAACACAAATGCATGAATCTCTAGGAACTCCATTTGTGTCAAACAACCATGTTGGACAGAAAGCCCAGAGAGCCCCTAGAATATGCAACTGCCACATGGAGATGGGTGAACTAGTGTGACAGAAGCAGTTCCATCACCACACCCAACTAGAGTATGTGTGGGTCATTAAGGTGTGGCTTTTTAGACTCCATGACACAAATGCACGGATCTGTAGGGACTCCATTTGTGTCAAACAACCATGGTCGTCAGAAAGCCTAGAGAGCCCCTAAAATATGCAACTGCCACATGGAGATGGATGGGTGAACCTATTGTGTGACAGAAGCAATTGCATCACCACACCCAACTAGAGTGTGTGTGGGTTATCAAGGTGTGGCTTTTCAGACGATATAACACAAATGAATTTATCTGTAGCGACTCCATTTGTGTCATACAACCATGGTGGACAGAAAGCCCATAGAGCCCCTAGAATATGCAACTACCACATGGAGATGGTCGAACTTGTGTGACAGAAGAAGTTGCATCACCACACCCAACTGGAGTGTGTATGGATCATCAAGGTGTGGCTTTTGAGACTCCATAACACAAATGCATTGATCCCTAGGGACTCCATTTGTGTCAAACAAGCATGGCGGTCAGAAAGCCCAGAGAGCCCCTAGAATATGCAACTGCCATGGAGATGGGTGAACCAGTGTGACACAACCAGTTGCATCACCACACCCAACTGGAGTGTGTGTGGGTCATAAAGGTGTGGATTTTAAGACTACATAACACAAATGCATTGATCTGTAGGGACTCCAATTGTGTCAAACAACCATGGTGGTTAGAAAGCCTATAGAGTCCCTCGAATATGCAAATGCCACATGGAGATGGATGGGTGAACCTGGAGTGCGACAGGACCAGTTGCATCACCACACACAACTGGAGTGTGTGTGACTCGTCAAGGTGTCGCTTTTAAGACTACATAACACAAATGCATTAATCTCTAGGAACTCCATTTGTGTCAAACAACCATGGTGGTCAGAAAGCCCACATAGTCCCTAGAATATGCAACTGGCACATGGAAATGGGTGAACCAGTGTGACAGAAGCAGTTGCATCACCTCAGCCAACTATAGTGTGTGTGGATCATCAAGGTGTGTCTTTTGAGACTCCATAATACAAATTAATTGATCTCTAGGGACTCCATTTGTGTCAAGCAATCATGGTGGTCAGAAAGCCGAGAGAGCCCCTAGAATATGCAACTACCACATGGAGAGGGGTGAACAAGTGTGACAGAAGCAGTTGCATCACCACACCCAACTGGAGTGTGTGTGGGTCATCAAGGTGTGGCTTTTCAGACTACATAAAACAAATGAATTGATCTCTAGGGACTCGATTTGTGTCAAACAAGCATGGTGGTCAGAAAGCCCAGAGAGCCCCTAGAATATGCAACTGCCACATGGAGATGGGTGAACTAGTGTGACAGAAGCAGTTACATCACAACACCCAACTAGAGTGTGTGTGGGTCATCAAGGTGTGGATTTTAAGACTTCATCACACAAATGCATTGATCTGTAGGTACTTCATTTTTGTCAAACAATCATGGTCGTCAGAAAGCCCAGAGAGCCCCTAGAATATGCAACTGCCACATGGAGATGGATGGGTGAACCTATACTGTGACAGAAGCAGTTGCATTACCACACCCAACTAGAGTGTGTGTGGGTCATCGAGGTGTCGCTTGTGAGACGACATAACACAAATGAATTTATCTGTAGGGAGTCCATTTGTGTCAAACAACCATGGTGGTCAGAAAGCCCATAGAGCCCCTAGAATATGCAACTACCACATGGAGATGGGTGAACCAGTGTGACAGAGGAAGTTGCATCACCGCACCCAACTGGAGTGTGTATGGATCATCAAGGTGTGGCTTTTGAGACTCCATAACACAAATGCATTGATCTCTAGGGACTCCATTTGTGTCAAACAAGCATGGCGGTCAGAAAGCCCAGAGAGCCCCTAGAATATGCAACTACCATGGAGATGGGTGAACCAGTGTGACAGAAGCTGTTGCATCACCACAGCCAACTGGAGTGTGTGTGGGTCATAAAGGTGTGGATTTTAAGACTACATAACACAAATGCATTAATCTGTAGGGACTCCATTTGTGTCAAACAACCATGGTGGTTAGAATGCCCAGAGAGTCCCTAGAATATGCAACTGCCACATGGAGATGGATGGGTGAACCTGGAGTGTGACAGGACCAGTTGCATCACCACACACAACTGTAGTGTGTGTGGCTCATCAAGTTGTCGCTTTTAAGACTACATAACACAAATGCATTAATCTCTAGGAACTCCATTTGTGTCAAACAACCATGTTGGACAGAAAGCCCAGAGAGCCCCTGGAATATGCAACTACCACATGGAGATGGGTGAACTAGTGTGACAGAAGCAGTTCCATCACCACACCCAACTAGAGTATCTGTGGGTCATTAAGGTGTGGCTTTTTAGATTCCATAACACAAATGCACTGATCTGTAGGGACTCCATTTGTGTCAAACAACCATGGTCGTCAGAAAGCCCAGAGAGCCCCTAAAATATGCAACTGCCACATGGAGATGGATGGGTGAACCTATTGTGTGACAGAAGCAGTTGCATCACCACACCCAACTAGAGTGTGTGTGGGTCATCAATGTGTGGCTTTTCAGACGATATAACACAAATGAATTTATCTGTAGTGACTCCATTTGTGTGAAACAACCATGGTGGACAGAAAGCCCATAGAGCCCCTAGAATATGCAACTACCACAAGGAGATGGTCGAACTTGTGTGACAGAAGAAGTTGCATCACCACACCCAACTGGAGTGTGTATGGATCATCAAGGTGTCGCTTTTAAGACAACATAACACAAATGCATAAATCTCTAGGAACTCCATTTGTGTCAAACAACCATGTTGGACAGAAAGCCCAGAGAGCCCCTAGAATATCCAACTGCCACATGGAGATGGGTGAACTACTGTGACAGAAGCAGTTGCATCACCACACCCAACTAGAGTATGTGTGGGTCATTAAGGTGTGGCTTTTTAGACTCCATAACACAAATGCACTGATCTGTAGGGACTCCATTTGTGTCAAACAACCATGGCCGTCAGAAAGCCCAGAGAGCCCCTAAAATCTGCAACTGCCACATGGAGATGGATGGGTGAACCTATTGTGTGATAGAAGCAGTTGCATCACCACACCGAACTAGAGTGTGTGTGGGTCATCAAGGTGTGGCTTTTTCGACGATATAACACAAATGAATTTATCTGTAGAGACTCCATTTGTGTCAAACAACCATGGTGGACAGAAAGCCCATAGAGCCCCTAGAATATGCAACTACCACATGGAGATGGGTGAACCAGTGTGACAGAAGAAGTTGCATCACCACACCCAACTAGAGTGTGTATGGATCATCAAGGTGTGGCTTTTGAGACTCCATAACACAAATGCATTGATCTCTAGGGACTCCATTTGTGTCGAACAAGCATGGCCATCAGAAAGCCCAGAGAGCCCCTAGAATATGCAACTGCCATGGAGATGGGTGAACCAGTGTGACAGAAGCAGTTGCATCACCACACCCAACTGGATTGTGTGTGGGTCATAAAGGTGTGGATTTTAAGACTACATAACACAAATGCATTGACATCTAGGGAGTCCATTTGTGTCAAACAACCATGGTGGTTAGAAAGCCTAGAGAGTCCCTAGAATATGCAACTGCCACATGGAGATGGATGGGTGAACCTGGAGTGTGACAGGACCAGTTGCATCACCACACACAACTGGAGTGTGTGTGACTCATCAAGGTGTCGCTTTTAAGAATCCATAACACAAATGCATTGATCTCTAGGAACTCCATTTGTGTCAAATAACCATGTTGGACAGAAAGCCCATAGAGCCCCTAGAATATGCAACTGCCACATGGAGATGGTGAACCTGTAGCGTGACAGAAGCAGTTGCATAACCACACCCAACTTGAGTGTGTGTGGGTCATCAAGGTGTGGCTTTTGAGACTCCATAACACAACTGCATTGATCTGTAGGGTCTCCATTTGTGTCAAACAACCATGGTGGTTAGAAAGCTCAGAGAGCCCCTAGAATATTAATATGCAACTGCCACATGGAGATGGGTGAACCAGTGTGACAGAAGCAGTTGCATCACCACACCCAATTGGAGTGTGTGTGGGTCATCAAGGTGTGGATTTTAAGACTACATAACATAAATGCATTGATTTGTAGGGACTCCATTTGTGTCAAATAACCATGGTGGTCAGAAAGCCCAAAGATCCCCTAGAATATGCAACTGCCACATGGAGATGGATGGGTGAACCTGTAGTGTGACAGAAGCAGTTGCATCACCACATCCAACTTCAGTGTGTGTGGGTCATCAAGGTGTCGATTTTAAGACTACATAACACAAATGCATTGCTCTGTAAGGACTCCATTTGTGTCAAACAACTATGGTGGTCAGAAAGCCCAGAGAGCCCCTTGAATATGCAACTGGCACATGGAGACGGGTGAACCAGTGTGACAGAAGCAGTTGCATCACCACACCCAACTGGAGTGTGTGTGGATCATCTAGGTCAGGCTTTTGAGACTCCATAACACAAATGAATTGATCTCTAGGGACTCCATTTGTGTCAAACAAGCATGGTGGTTAGAAAGCCCAGAGAGCCCCTAGAATATGCAACTGCCACATGGAGATGGGTGAACTAGTGTGACAGAAGAAGTTGCATCACTACATCCAACTGGAGTGTGTGTGGGTCATCAAGGAGTGGATTTTAAGACTACATAACACAAATGCATTGATATGTAGGGACTCCATTTGTGTCAAACAACCATGGTCGTCAGAAAGCCCAGAGAGCCCCTAGAATATGCAACTGCCACATCGAGATGGATGCGTGAACCTGTAGTCTGACAGAAGCAGTTGCATCACCACACCAAACTTGAGTGTGTGTGGGTCATTAAGGTGTGGCTTTTGAGACGACATACCACAAATGAATTTATCTGTAGGGACTCCATTTGTGTCATACAACCATGGTGGTCAGAAAGCCCCGAGTGCTCCTAGCATATGCAACTGCCACATGGAGATGGGTGAACCAGTGTGACAGAAGCAGTTGCATCACCACACCCAACTGGAGTGTGTGTGGGTCATCAAGGTGTGGCTTTTGAGACTACATAACACAATTGAATTGATCTGTAGGGCCTCCATTTGTGTCGAATAACCATGGTGGTCAGAAAGCCCTGAGAGCCCCTAGAATATGCAATTGCCACATGGAGATGGATGGGTGCACCTGCAGTGTGAAAGAAGCAGTTGCATACCACACCCAACTGGAGTGTGTGTGGGTCATCAAGGTGGGGCTTTTGAGACTACATAAGACAAATGCATTGATCTATAGGGACTCCATTTGTGTCAAACAACCATGGTGGTTAGAAAGACCAGAGAGCCCCTAAAATATGCAACTCCCACATGAAGATGGATGGGTGAACCTGCAGTGTGACATAAGCAGTTGCATCTCCACACCCAAATTGAGTGTGTGTGAGTCATCAAGGTGTGGCTTTTGAGACTCCATAACACAAATACCTTCATCTGTAGGGACTCCATTTGTGTCAAACAACCATGGTGGTCAGAAAGCCCAAACATCCCCTAGAACATGCAACTGCCACATGGAGATGGATGGGTGAACCTGCAGTGTGACTGAAGCAGTTGCATCACCACACCCAACTGCAGTGTGTGTGGGTCATCAAGGTGTGGATTTTAAGACTACATAACACAAATGCATTTATCTGTAGGGACTCCATTTGTGTCAAACAACCATGGTGGTCAGAAAGCCTAGAGAGCCCCTTGAATATGCAACTGGCACATGGAGATGGGTGAACTAGTGTAACAGAAGCAGTTGCATCACCACACCCAACTGGAGTGTGTGTGGATCATTAAGGTGTGGCTTCTTAGACTCCATAATACAAATGCCTTGATCTCTAGGTACTCTATTTGTGTCTAACAATCATGGTGGTCAGAAAGCCCAGGGAGCCCCTAGAATGTGCAACTGCCACATGTAGATGGGTGAAACAGTGTGACAGAAGCAGATGCATCACCAGACCCAACTGGAGTGTATGTGGGTCATCAATGTGTGGCTTTTGAGACTACATAACACAAATGAATTGATCTGTAGGGACTCCATTTGTGTCAAACAACCATGGTGGTCAGAAAGCCCATAGAGCCCCTAGAATATGCAACTACCACATGGAGATGGGTGAACTAGTGTGACAGAAGCAGTTGCATCACCACACCCAACTAGAGTGTGTGTGGATCATCAAGGTGTGGCTTTTGAGACTCCATAACACAAATGCATTGATCTCTAGGGACTCCATTTGTGTCAAACAAGCATGGTGGTCAGAAATCCCAGAGAGCCCCTCGAATATGCGACTACCACATGGAGATGGGTGAACTAGTGTGACAGAAGCAGTTGCATCACCACATCCAACTAGAGTGTATGTGGGTCATCAAGGTGTGGATTTTAAGACTACATAACACAAATGCATTGATCTGTAGGGACTCCAATTTTGTCAAACAACCATGGTGGTCAGAAAGCCCAGAGAGTCCCTAGAATATGCAACTGCCACATGGAGATGGATGGGTGAACCTGTAGTGTGACAGAAGCAGTTGCATCACCACACCCAACTGGAGTGTGTGTGGGTCATCGATGTGTGGCTTTTGAGACTACATAACACACATGCATTGTTCTCTAGGGACTCCATTTGTGTCAAACAACCATGGTGGTCAGAAAGCCCAGAGAGTCCCTAGAATATGCAACTGGCACATGGAGATGGGTGAACTAGTGTGACAGAAGCAGTTGCATCACCACAACCAACTAGAGTGTGGGTGGATCATCAAGGTGTGTATTTTGAGTTCATAATACAAATGCCTTGATCTCTAGGGACTCCATTTTTGTCAAACAATCATGGTGGTCAGAAAGCCGAGAGAGCCCCTAGAATATGCAACTACCACATGGAGATGGGTGAACAAGTGTGACAGAAACAGTTGCATCTCCACACCCAACTGGAGTGTGTGTGGGTCATCAAGGTGTGGCTTTTGAGACTACATAAAACAAATGAATTGATTTGTAGGGACTCCATTTGTGTCAAACAACCATGGTGGTCAGAAAGCCCATAGAGCCCTTAGAATATGCAACTACCACATCGAGATGGGTGAACTAGTGTGACAGAAGCAGTTGCATCACCACACCCAACTAAAGTGTGTGTGGATCATCAAGGTGTGTCTTTTGAGACTCCATTACACAAATGCATTGATCTCTAGGGACTCCATTTGTGTCAAACAAGCACGGTGGTCAGAAAGCCCAGAGAGCCCCTAGAATATGCAACTGCCACATGGAGATGGGTGAACTAGTGTGATAGAAGCAGTTACATCACAACACCCAACTAGAGTGTGTGTGTGGGTCATCAAGGTGTGGATTTTAAGACTTCATAACACAAAGGCATAGATCTGTAGGTACTCCATTTGTGTCCAACAATCATGGTTGTCAGAAAGCCCAGAGAGCCCCCAGAATATGCAACTGCCACATGGAGATGGATGGGTGAACCTATAGTGTGACAGAAGCAGTTGCATCACCACACCCAACTAGAGTGTGTGTGGGTCATCAAGGTGTGGCTTTTTAGACGATATAACACAAATGAATTTATCTGTAGGGACTCCATTTGTGTCAAACAACCATGGTGGACAGAAAGCCCATAGAGCCCCTAGAATATGCAACTACCACATGGAGATGGGTGAACCAGTGTGACACAAGAAGTTGCATCACCACACCCAACTGGAGTGTGTATGGATCATCAACGTGTGGCTTTTGAGACTCCATAACACAAATGCATTGATCTCTAGGGTCTCCATTTGTGTCAAACAAGCATGGCGATCAGAAAGCCCAGAGAGCCCCTAGAATATGCAACTGCCATGGAGATGGGTGAAACTGTGTGACAGAACCAGTTGCACACCACACCCAACTTGATTGTGTGTGGGTCATAAAGGTGTGGATTTTAAGAATACATAAAACAAATGCATTGATCTGTAGGGACTTCATCTGTGTCAAACACCCATGGTGGTTAGAAAGCCCAGAGAGTCCCTAGAATATGCAACTGCCACATGGAGATGGATGGGTGAACCTGGAGTGTGACAGGACCAGTTGCATCACCACACACAACTGGAGTGTGTGTGGCTCATCAAGGTGTCGCTTTTAAGAATCCATAACACAAATGCATTGATCTCTAGGAACTCCATTTGTGACTAATAACCATGTTGGACAGAAAGCCCAGAGAGCCCCTAGAATATGCAACTGCCACATGGAGATGGTGAACCTGTAGCGTGACAAAAGCAGTTGCATAACCACACCCAACTTGAGTATGTGTGGGTCATCAAGGTGTGGCTTTTGAGACTCCATAACACAAATGCATTGATATGTAGGGTCTCCATTTGTGTCAAACAACCATGGTGGTTAGAAAGCTCAGAGAGCCCCTAGAATATTAATATGCAACTGCCACATGGAGATGGGTGAACCAGTGTGACAGAAGCAGTTGCATCACCACACCCAATTGGAGTGTGTGTGGGTCATCAAGGTGTGGATTTTAAGACTACATAACACAAATGCATTGATTTGTAGGGACTCCATTTGTGTCAAATAACCATGGTGGTCAGAAATCCCAAAGATCCCCTAGAATATGCAACTGCCACATGGAGATGGATGGGTGAACCTGCAGTGTGACAGAAGAAGTTGCATCACCACATCCAACTTCAGTGTGTGTGGGTCATCAAGGTGTGGATTTTAAGACTACATAACACAAATGCATTGATCTGTAGGAACTCCATTTGTGTCAAACAACCATGGTGGTCAGAAAGCCCAGAGAGCCCCTTGAATATGCAACTGGCACATGGAGATGGGTGAACCAGTGTGACAGAAGCAGTTGCATCACCACACCCAACTGGAGTGTGTGTGGATCATCAAGGTGAGGCTTTTGAGACTCCATAACACAAATTCATTGATCTCTAGGGACTCCATTTGTGTCAAACAAGCACGGTGGTTAGAAAGCCCAGAGAGCCCCTAGAATATTCAAATGCCACATGGAGATGGGTGAAATAGTGTGATAGAAGAAGTTGCATCACCACATCCAACTGGAGTGTGTGTGGGTCATCAAGGAGTGGATTTTAAGACTACATAACACAAATGCATTGATATGTAGGGACTCCATGTGTGTCAAACAACCATGATCGTCAGAAAGCCCAGAGAGCCCCTAGAATATGCAACTGCCACATGGAGATGCATGGGTGAACCTACAGTCTGACAGAAGCAGTTGCATCACCACACTAAACTGGAGTGTGTGTGGGTCATCAAGGTGTGGCTTTGGAGACGACATACCACAAATGAAGTTATCTGTAGGGACTCCATTTGTGTCATACAACCATGGTGGTCAGAAATCCCAGAGAGCTCCTAGAATATGCAACTGCCACATGGAGATGGGTGAACCAGTGTGACAGAAGCAGTTGCATCACCACACCCAACTGGAGTGTGTGTGGGTCATCAAGGTGTGGCTTTTGAGAGTGCATAACACAAATGAATTGATCTGTAGGGACTCCATTTGTGTCAAACAACCATGGTGGTCAGAAAGCCCAGAGAGCCCCTAGAATATGCAACTGCCACATGGAGATGGATGGGTGAACCTGCAGTGTGAAAGAAGCAGTTGCATCACCACACCCAACTTGAGTGTGTGTGGGTCATCAAGGTGTCGCTTTTGAGACTACATAACACAAATGCATTGATCTATAGGGACTCCATTTGTGTCAAACAACCATGCTGGTTAGAAAGCCCAGAGAGCCCCTAAAATATGCAACTCCCACATGAAGATGGATGGGTGAACCTGCAGTGTGACAGAAGCAGTTGCATCACCACACCCAAATTGAGTGTGTGTGAGTCATCAAGGTGTTGCTTTTGAGACTCCATAACACAAATACATTGATCTGTAGGGACTCCATTTGTGTCAAACAACCATGGTGGTCAGAAAGCCCAGAGAGCCCCTAGAATATGCAATTGCCACATGGAGATGGATGTGTGAACCTGTAGTGTGACAGAATCAGTTGAATCACCACACCCAACCGGAGTGTGTGTGGGTCATCAAGGAGTGGATTTTAAGACTACATAACACCAATGCATTGATATGTAGGGACTCCATTTGTGTTAAACAACCATGGTCGTCAGAAAGCCCAGAGAGCCCCTAGAATATGCAACTGCCACATGGAGATGAATGGGTGAACCTGAAGTCTGACAGAAGCAGATGCATCACCACACCAAACTGGAGTGTGTGTGGGTCATCAAGGTGTGGCTTTTGAGACGACATACCACAAATGAATTTATATGTAGGGACTCCATTTGTGTCATACAACCATGGTGGTCAGAAAGGCCAGAGAGCTCCTAGAATATGCCACTGCCACATGGGGATGGGTGAACCAGTGTGACAGAAGCAGTTGCATCACCACACCCAACTGGAGTGTGTGTGGGTCATCAAGGTGTGGCTTTTGAGACTACATAACATAAATGAATTGATCTGTAGCTACTCCATTTGTGTCAAACAACCATGGTGGTCAGAAAGCCCAGAGAGCCCCTAGAATATGCAACTGCCACATGGAGATGGATGGGTGAACCTGCAGTGTGAAAGAAGCAGTTGCATCACCACACCCAACTTGAGTGTGTGTGGGTCATCAAGGTGTGGCTTTTGAGACTACATAACACAAATGCATTGATCTATAGGGACTCCATTTGTATCAAACAACCATGGTGGTTAGAAAGCCCAGAGAGCCCCTAAAATATGCAACTCCCACATGAAGATGGATGGGTGAACCTGCAGTGTGACAGAAGCAGTTGCATCACCACACCTAAATTGAGTGTGTGTGAGTCATGAAGGTGTGGCTTTTGAGACTCCATAACACAAATAAATTGATCTGTAGGGACTCCATTTGTGTCAAACAACAATGGTGGTCAGAAAGCCCATAGAGCCCCTAGAATATGCAATTGCCACATGGAGATGGATGTGTGAACCTGTAGTGTGACAGAAGCAGTTGCATCACCACACCCAACTTGAGTGTGTGTGGGTCATCAAGGTGTGGCATTTAAGACTCCATAACACAAATGCATTGATCTGTAGGGACTCCATTTGTGTCAAACAACCATGTTGTACAGAAAGCCCAGAGAGCCCCTAGAATATGCAACTTCCACATGGAGATGGTGAACCTGTAGCGTGACAGAAGCAGTTGCATCACCACTCCCAACTTGAGTGTGTGTGGGTCATCAAGGTGTGGCTTTTGAGACTCCATAACACAAATGCATTGATCTGTAGGGTCTCCATTTGTGTCAAACAACCATGGTGGTTAGAAAGCTCAGAGAGACCCTAGAATATTAATATGCAACTGCCACATGGAGATGGGGGAACCAGTGTGACAGAAGCAGCTGCATCACCACACCCAATTGGATTGTGTGTGGGTCATCAAGGTGTGGATTTTAAGACTACATAACACAAATGCATTGATTTGTAGGGACTCCATTTGTGTCAAATAACCATGGTGGTCAGAAAGCCCAAAGATCCCCTAGAACATGGAACTGCCACATGGAGATGAATGGGTGAACCTGCAGTGTGACAAAAGCAATTGCATGACCACACCCAACTATAGTGTGTGTGGGTCATCAAGGTGTGGCTTTTGAGACTCCATAACATAAATGCATTGATTTGTAGGGACTCCATTTTGTCAAACAACCATGGTGGCCAAAAAGCCAGAGCGCCCATATAATATGCAACTTCCACATGGAGATGGGTGAACCAGTGTGATAGAAGCAGTTGCATCACCACACTCAACTAGAGTGTGTGTGGGTCATCAAGGTGTGGCTTTTGAGACTCCATAACACAAATGCACTGATATGTAGGGACTCCATTTGTGTCAAACAATCATGTTGGATAGAAATCCTAGAGAGCCCCTAGCATATGCAACTTCCACATCAAGATGGTGAACCTGCAGTGTGACAGAAGCAGCTGCATCAGCACACCCAACTGGAGTGTGTGTGGGTCATTAAGGTATGGCTTTTGAGACTACATAACAAAAATGCATTGATCTGTAGGAACTCAATTTGTGTCAAACAACCATGGTTGTCAGAAAGCCCAGAGAGCCCCTTGAATATGCAACTCCCACATGGAGATGGGTGAACCAGTGTGACAGAAGCAGTTGCATCACCACACCCAACTGGAGTGTGTGTGGGTCATCAAGGTGTGGCTTTCCAGACTTTATAACACAAATGCATTGATATCTAGGGACTCCATTTGTGTCAAACAACCATGTTGGACAGAAAGCCTAGAGAGCCCCTAGAATATGCAACTGCCACATGCAGATGGTGAACCTACAGTGTGACAGAAGCAGTTGCATCACCACACCTAACTATAGTGTGTGTGGATCATCAAGGTGTGGCTTTTGAGACTACATAACACAAATGGATTGATCAGGGACTCCATTTGTGTCAGACAGCCATGGTGGTCAGAAAGCCGGAGAGCTCCTAGAATATCCAAGTGCCACATGGAGATGGGTGAATCAGTGTGACAGAAGCAGTTGCAACACCACACCCAACTGGAGTGTGTGTGGGTCATCAAGGTGTGGATTTTGAGACTCCATAACACAAATGCATTGATCTTTAGGGACTCCATTTGTGTCAAACAACCATGTTGGACAGAAAGCTCAGAGAGCCCCTAGAATATGCAACTTCCACATGGAGAGGGTGAACCTGCAGTGTAATAGAAGCAGTTGCATCACCACACCCAACTTGAGTGTCTGTGGGTCATCAAGGTATGGCTTTTGAGACTCCATAACACAAATGCATTGACCTGTAGGGACTCCATTTGTGTCAAACAACCATGGTGGTCAGAAAGCCTAGAGAGCCCCTAGAATATGCAACTGCCACATGGAGATTATGACTCTGCAGTGTGATAGAAGCAGTTGCATCACCACACCCAACTGGAGTGTGTGTGGATCATCAAGGTGTGGGTTTTGAAAATTTATAACACAAATGCATTGATCTCTAGGGACTCCATTTGTGTCAAACAATCATGTTGGATAGAAATCCTAGAGAGCCCCTAGAATATGCAACTTCCACATGCAGATTGTGAACCTGCAGTGTGACAGAAGCAGTTGCATCACCACACCCAACTTGAGTGTGTGTGGGTCATCAAGGTGTGGCTTTTGAGACTCCATAACACAAAAGCATTGATCTGTAGGGACTCCATTTGTGTCAAACAACCATGGTGGTCAGAAAGCCCAGAGAGCCCCTAGAATATGAAATTTCCACATGGAGATGGATGTGTGAACCTGTAGTGTGACAGAAACAGTTGCATCACCACACCCAGCTTGAGTGTGTGTGGGTCATCAAGGTGTGGCATTTGAGACTCCATAACACAAATGCATTGATCTGTAGGGACTCCATTTGTGTCAAACAACCATGTTAGACAGAAAGCCAGAGAGCCCCTAGAATATGCAACTTCCACATGGAGATGGTGAACCTGTAGCGTGACAGAAGCAGTTGCATCACCACTCCAACTTGAGTGTGTGTGGGTCATCAAGGTGTGGCTTTTGAGACTCCATAACACAAATCCATTGATCTGTAGGGTCTCCATTTGTGTCAAACAACCATGGTGGTTAGAAAGCTCAGAGAGACACTAGAATATTAATATGCAACTGCCACATGGAGATGGGTGAACCAGTGTGACAGAAGCAGCTGCATCACCACACCCAATTGGATTGTGTGTGGGTCATCAAGGTGTGGATTTTAAGACTACATAACACAAATGCATTGATTTGTAGGGACTCCATTTGTGTCAAATAACCATGGTGGTCAGAAAGCCCAAAGATCCCCTAGAACATGCAACTGCCACATGGAGATGGATGGGTGAACCTGTAGTGTGACAGAAGCAATTGCATCACCACACCCAACTACAGTGTGTGTGGGTCATCAAGGTGTGGATTTTGAGACGCCATAACACAAATGCATTGATTTGTAGGGACTCCATTTGTGTCAAACAATCATGTTGGATAGAAAGCCTAGAGAGGCCCTAGCATATGCAACTTCCACATGAAGATGGTGAACCTGCAGTGTGACAGAAGCAGTTGCATCGCCACACCCAACTTGAGTGTGTGTGGGTCATCAAGGTGTGGCTTTTGAGACTCAATAACACAAATGCATTGATCTATAGGGACTCCATTTGTGTCAAACAACCTTGGTGGATCAGAAAGCCCAGAGAGCCCCTAGAATATGCAACTGCCACATGGAGATGAATGGGTGAACCTGAAGTCTGACAGAAGCAGATGCATCACCACACCAAACTGGAGTGTGTGTGGGTCATCAAGGTGTGGCTTTTGAGACGACATACCACAAATGAATTTATATGTAGGGACTCCATTGTGTCATACAACCATGGTGGTCAGAAAGGCCAGAGAGCTCCTAGAATATGCCACTGCCACATGGAGATGGGTGAACCAGTGTGACAGAAGCAGTTGCATCACCACACCCAACTAGAGTGTGTGTGGGTCATCAAGGTGTGGCTTTTGAGACTACATAACACAAATGAATTGATCTGTAGGGACTCCATTTGTGTCAAACAACCATGGTGGTCAGAAAGCCCAGAGAGCCCCTAGAATATGCAACTGCCACATGGAGATGGACGGGTGAACCTGCAGTGTGACAGAAGCAGTTGCATCACCACACCCAACTTGAGTGTGTGTGGGTCATCAAGGTGTGGCTTTTGAGACTACATAAAACAAATGAATTGATTTGTAGGGACTCGATTTGTGTCAGACAGCCATGGTGGTCAGAAAGCCGGAGAGCTCCTAGAATATCCAAGTGCCACATGGAGATGGGTGAATCAGTGTGACAGAAGCAGTTGCAACACCACACCCAACTGGAGTGTGTGTGGGTCATCAAGGTGTGGATTTGAGACTCCATAACACAAATGCATTGATCTTTAGGGACTCCATTTGTGTCAAACAACCATGTTGGACAGAAAGCTCAGAGAGCCCCTAGAATATGCAACTTCCACATGGAGAGGGTGAACCTGCAGTGTAATAGAAGCAGTTGCATCACCACACCCAACTTGAGTGTCTGTGGGTCATCAAGGTATGGCTTTTGAGACTCCATAACACAAATGCATTGACCTGTAGGGACTCCATTTGTGTCAAACAACCATGGTGGTCAGAAAGCCTAGAGAGCCCCTAGAATATGCAACTGCCACATGGAGATTATGACTCTGCAGTGTGATAGAAGCAGTTGCATCACCACACCCAACTGGAGTGTGTGTGGCTCATCAAGGTGTCGGCTTTTAGAAATCCATAACACAAATGCATTGATCTCTAGGGACTCCATTTGTGACTAATAACCATGTTGGACAGAAAGCCCAGAGAGCCCCTAGAATATGCAACTGCCACATGGAGATGGTGAACCTGTAGCGTGACAAGAAGCAGTTGCATAACCACACCCAACTTGAGTATGTGTGGGTCATCAAGGTGTGGCTTTTGAGACTCCATAACACAAATGCATTGATATGTAGGGTACTCCATTTGTGTCAAACAACCATGGTGGTTAGAAAGCTCAGAGAGCCCCTAGAATATTAATATGCAACTGCCACATGGAGATGGGTGAACCAGTGTGACAGAAGCAGTTGCATCACCACACCCAATTGGAGTGTGTGTGGGTCATCAAGGTGTGGATTTTAGACTACATAACACAAATGCATTGATATTGTAGGGACTCCATTTGTGTCAAATAACCATGTGGTACAGAAAGCCAGAGAGCCCCTAGAATATGCAACTTCCACATGGAGATGGTGTGAACCGTAGCGTGACAGAAAGCAGTTGCATCACCACTCCAACTTGAGTGTGTGTGGGTCATCAAGGTGTGGCTTTTGAGACTCCATAACACAAATCCACTTGATCTGTAGGGTCTCCATTTGTGTCAAACAACCATGGTGGTTAGAAAGCTCAGAGAGACACCTAGAATATTAATATGCAACTGCCACATGGCGATGGGTGAACCAGGTTGTGACAGAAGCAGCTGCATCACCACACCCAATTGGATGTGTGTGTGGGTCATTCAAGGTGTGGATTTTAAGACTACATAACACAAATGCATTGATTTGTAGGGACTCCATTTGTGTCAAATAACCATGGTGGTCAGAAAGCCCAAAGATCCCCTAGAAATGCAACTGCCACATGGAGAGGATGGGTGGAACCTGTAGTGTGACAGAAGCAATTGCATCACCACACCCAACTACAGTGTGTGTGGGTCATCAAGGTGTGGATTTTGAGACGCCATAACACAAATGCATTGATCTTGTAGGAACTCCATTTGTGTCAAACAATCATGTGGTAGCAAAGCCTAGAGAGGCCCCTAGCATATGCAACTTCCACATGAAGATGTTGAACCTGCAGTGTGACAGAAGCAGTTGCATCGCCACACCCAACTGAGTGTGTGTAGGTCATCAAGGTGTGGCTTTTGAAACTTCATAACACAAATGCATTGATCTCTAGGGACTCCATTTGTGTCAAACAACCATGTTGGATCAGAAAGCCTAGAGAGCCCCTAGAATATGCAACTTCCAATGGAGATGAATGGCGTGAACCTGAAGTCTGACAGAAGCAAGATGCATCACCACAACCAAACTGGAGTGTGTGTGGGTCATCAGGTGTGGCTTTTGAGACGACATACACAAAATGCATTGATATGTAGGGACTCCATTTGTGTCAATACAACCATGGTGGTCAGAAAGCCCAGAGAGCTCCCTAGATATGCAATTGCCACATAGAGATGGGTGAAACAGTGTGACAGAAGCAGTTGCATCACCACACCCAACTGGAGTGTGTGTGGGTCATCAAGGTGTGGCTTTTGAGACTACATAACACAAATGCATTGATCTGTAGGACTCCATTTGTGTCAAACAACCATGGTGGTCAGAAAGCCCAGAGAGCCCCTAGAATATGCAACTGCCACATGGAGATGGGTGAACTCAGTGTGACAAGAAGCAGTTAGCATCACCACACCCAACTTGAGTGTGTGTGGGTCATCAAGGTGTGGCTTTTGAGACTACATAACACAAATGCATTGATATCTAGGGACTCCATTTGTGTCAAACAACCATGGTGGTCAGAAAGCCCAGAGAGCCCCTTAGAATATGCAACTCCCACATGGAGATGGGTGAACCTAGTGTGACAGAAGCAGTTGCATCACCACACCCAACTGAGTGTGTGTGGGTCATCAAGGTGTGGCTTTTGAGACTTCATAACACAAATGCATTGATCTACGGGACTCCATTTGTGTCAAACAACCATGGTCGTCAGAAAGCCCAGAGAGCCCCTAGAAATATGCAACTGCCACATGGAGATGATGGGTGAACCTAAGTGTGCAGAAGCAGTTGCATCACCACACCCAAACTGAGATGTGTGTGGGTCATCAAGGTGTGGCTTTTGAGACTACCATAACACAAATGCATTGATCTATAGGGACTCCATTTGTGTCAACAACCATGGTGGTCAGAAAGCCCAGAGAGCCCCTAGAATATGCAACTGCCACATGGAGATGATGGTGAACCTGTAGTGTGACAGAAAGCAGTTGCCATCACACCACACCCTAACTGGAGTGTGTGTGGGTCATCAAGGTGTGGCTTTTGAGACTACATAACACAAATGAATTGATCTGTAGGGACTCCATTTGTGTCAAACAACATGGTGGTCAGAAAGCCCAGAGAGCCCCTAGAATATGCAACTGCCACATGGAGATGGATGGGTGAACCTGCAGTGTGACAGAAGCAGTTGCATCACCACACCCAACTTGAGTGTGTGTGGGTCATCAAGGTGTGGCTTTTGAGACTACATAACACAAATGCATTGATCTGTAGGGACCTCCATTGTGTCAAACAACCATGGTGGTCAGAAAGCCCGAGAGCCCCTAGAATATGCAACTGCCACATGGAGATGGTTGTGAACCCAGTGTGACAGAAGCAGTTGCATCACCACACCCAACTTGGAGTGTGTGTGGGTCATCAAGGTGTGGCTTTTGAGACTACATAACACAAATGAATTGATCTGTAGGGACTCCATTTGTGTCAACAACCATGGTGGTCAGAAAGCCCAGAGAGCCCCTAGAATATGCAACTGCCACATGGAAGATGGATGGGTGAACCTGCAGTGTGACAGAAGCAGTTGCATCACCACATCCAACTTGAGTGTGTGTGGGGTCATCAAGGTGTGGCTTTTAAGACTAACCATAACACAAAGCATTGATATGTAGGGAACTCCATTTGTGTCAAACAACCATGGTGGTCAGAAAGCCCAGAGAGCCCCTTGAATATGCAACTGGCACATGGAGATGGGTGAACCAGTGGTGTGACAGAAGCAGTTGCATCACCACACCCAACTGGAGTGTGTGTGGCTCATCAAGGTGAGGGCTTTTGAGACCTCCATAACACAAATGCATTGATCTCTGGGGATCCATTTGTGTCAAACAAGCCCGGTGTGTTAGAAAGCCCAGAGAGCCTAGAATATTCAAACTGCCACATGGAGATGGGTGGAAATAGTTGTGATAGAAGAAGTGGCATCACCACACTCCAACTGGAGTGTGTGTGGGTCATCAGGAGTGGATTTTAAGAACTACATAAACACAAATGCATTGATACTGTAGGGGACTCCATGTGTTGTCAAAAAACCATGATCGTCAGAAAGCCCAGGAGAGCCCCTAGAGAATATGCAACATGCCACAGGAGATGCATGGGTGAACCTACAGTCTGACAGAAGCAGTTGCCATCCACCACACTAAACTGGAGTGTGTGTGGGTCTCAAGGTGTGGCTTTGGAGACGACATACCACAAATGCATTTATCTGTAGGGACTCCATTTGTGTCATACAACCATGGTGGTCAGAAATCCCAGAGAGCTCCTAGAATATTGCAACTGCCACATGGAGATGGGTGAACCAGTGTGACAGAAGCAGTTGCATCACCACACCCAACTGGAGTGTGTGTGGGTCATCAAGGTGTGGCTTTTGAGAGCTGCCATAACACAAATGCATTGATCTGTAGGGACTCCATTTGTGTCAAACAACCATGGTGGTCAGAAAGCCCAGAGAGCCCTAGAATAGCAACTGCCACATGGAGGGATGGGTGAACCTGCAGTGTGATAAGAAGCAGTTGCATCACCCACCCAACTTGAGTGTGTGTGGGTCATCAAGGTGTTCGCTTTTGAGACTACATAACACAAATGCATTGATCTATAGGGACTCCATTTGTGTCAAACAACCATGCTGGTTAGAAAGCCAGAGAGAAGCCCCTAAATATGCAACTCCGCACATGAGATGGATGGGTGAACCTGCAGTGTGACAGAAGCAGTTGCATCACCACACCCAAATGAGTGTGTGTGAGTCATCAAGGTGTGCTTTTGAGACTCCATAACACAAATACATTGATCTGTAGGGACTCCATTTGTGTCAAACAACCATGGTGGTCAGAAAGCCCAGAGAGCCCCTAGAATATGCAATTGCCACATGGAGATGGATGTGTGAACTGAGTGTGACAGAATCAGTTGCATCACCACACCCAACCGGAGTGTGTGTGGGTCATCAAGGAGTGGATTTTGAGACTACATAACACAAATGCATTGATCTGTAGGGACTCCATTTGTGTTAAACAACCATGGTCGTCAGAAAGCCCAGAGAGCCCCTAGAATATGCAACTGCCACATGGAGATGAATGGGGAACCTGAAGTCTGACAGAAGCAGATGCATCACCACACCCAACTGGAGTGTGTGTGGGTCATCAAGGGTGTGGCTTTTGAGACGACATAACACAAAAATGATTGATATGTAGGGACCCATTTGTGTCAAACAACCATGGTGGTCAGAAAGGCCAGAGAGCCCCTAGAATATGCCACTGCCACATGGAGATGGTGAACCAGTGTGACAGAAGCAGTTGCATCACCACACCCAACTGGAGTGTGTGTGGGTCATCAAGGTGTGGCTTTTGAGACTACATAACATAAATGAATTGATCTGTAGGGACTCCATTTGTGTCAAACAACCATGGTGGTCAGAAAGCCCAGAGAGCCCCTAGAATATGCAAATGCCACATGGAGATGGGTGGGGAATGCAGTGTGAAAGAAGCAGTTGCATCACCACACCCAACTTGAGTGTGTGTGGGTCATCAAGGTGTGGCTTTTGAGACTACATAACACAAATGCATTGATCTATAGGGACTCCATTTGTGTCAAACAACCATGGTGGTTAGAAAGCCCAGAGAGCCCCTAGAATATGCAACTCCCACATGAAGATGGATGGGTGAACCTGCAGTGTGACAGAAGCAGTTGCATCACCACACCCAATTGAGTGTGTGTGAGTCATGAAGGTGTGGCTTTTGAGACTCCATAACACAAATGCATTGATCTGTAGGGACTCCATTTGTGTCAAACAACAATGGTGGTCAGAAAGCCCAGAGAGCCCCTAGAATATGCAATTGCCACATGGAGATGGATGGGTGAAACTGTAGTGTGACAGAAGCAGTTGCATCACCACACCCAACTTGAGTGTGTGTGGTCATCAAGGTGTGGCTTTAAGACTCCATAACACAAATGCATTGATCTGTAGGGACTCCATTTGTGTCAAAAAACCATGTTGTACAGAAAGCCCAGAGAGCCCCTAGAATATGCAACTCCACATGGAGATGGTGAACCTGTAGTGTGACAGAAGCAGTTGCATCACCACTCCAAATTGAGTGTGTGTGTGGGTCATCAAGGTGTGGCTTTGAGACTCCATAACACAAATGCATTGATCTGTAGGGACTCCATTTGTGTCAAACAACCATGGTGGTTAGAA
>OU342745.1:254950105-254962728 GCA_910589775.1 Avena eriantha | reverse complement strand
GAACCAGTGTGACAGAAGTAGTTGCATCACCACACCCAACTGGAGTGTGTGTGGGTCATCAAGGTGTGGCTTTTCAGACTTATAACACAAATGCATTGATATCTAGGGACTCCATTTGTGTCAAACAACCATGTTGGACAGAAAGCCTAGAGAGCCCCTAGAATATGCAACTGCCACATGCAGATGGTGAACCTACAGTGTGACAGAAGCAGTTGCATCACCACACCTAACTGTAGTGTTGTGGATCATCAAGGTGTGGCTTTTGAGACTACATAACACAAATGCATTGATCAGGGATTCCATTTGTGTCAGACAACCATGGTGGTCAGAAAGCCAGAGAGCTCCTAGAATATCCAAGTGCCACATGGAGATGGGTGAACCAGTGTGACAGAAGCAGTTGCATCACCCACACCCACTGGAGTGTGTGTGGGTCATCAAGGTGTGGATTTTGAGACTCCATAACACAAATGCATTGATCTGTAGGGACTCCATTTGTGTCAAACAACCATGTTGGACAGAAAGCTCAGAGAGCCCCTAGAATATGCAACTTCCACATGGAGAGGGTGAACCTGCAGTGTGATAGAAGCAGTTGCATCACCACACCCAACCTGAGTGTCTGTGGGTCATCAAGGTATGTATTTTGAGACTCCATAACACAAATGCATTGACCTGTAGGGACTCCATTTGTGTCAAACAACCATGGTGGTCACAAATCCTAGAGAGCCCCTAGAATATGCAACTGTCACATGGAGATTATGAATCTGAAGTGTGATAGAAGCAGTTGCATCACCACACCCAACTAGAGTGTGTGTGGATCATCAAGTGTGGGTTTTGAAAATTTATAACACAAATGCATTGATCTCTAGGGACTCCATTTGTGTCAAACAATCATGTTGGATAGAAATCCTAGAGAGCCCCTAGAATATGCAACTTCCACATGGAGATGGTGAACTGCAGGGTGACAGAAGCAGTTGCATCACCACACCCAACTTGAGTGTGTGTGGGTCATCAAGGTGTGGCTTTTGGGACTGCATAACACAAAAGCATTGATCTGTAGGGACTCCATTTGTGTCAAACAACCATGGTGGTCAGAAAGCCCAGAGATCCCCTAAAATATGCAATTGCCACATAGAGATGGGTGAACAGTGTGACAGAAGCAGCTGCATCACCACACCAACTGGAGTGTGTGTGGGTCATCAAGGTTGGCTTTTGAGACTACATAACAAAATGCATTGATCTGTAGGAACTCCATTTGTGTCAAACAACCATGGTGGTTAGAAACCCAGAGAGCCCCTAGAATATGCAACTGCCACATGGAGATGGGTGAACAAGTGTGACAAAAGAAGTTACATCACCACACCCAACTAGAGTGTGTGTGGATCATCAAGGTGTGGCTTTTGATACTCCATAACACAAATGCATTGATATCTAGGGACTCCATTTGTGTCAAACAACCATGGTGGTCAGAAAGCCCAGAGAACCCCTTGAATATGCAACTCCCACATGGAGATGGGTGAACTAGTGTGACAAAAGCAGTTGCATCACCACACCCAACTGAAGTGTGTGTGGGTCATCAAGGTGTGGCTTTTCAGACTTTATAACACAAATGCATTGATATCTACGGACTCCATTTGTGTCAAACAACCATGTTGGACAGAAAACCTAGAGAGCCCCTAGAATATGCAACTGCCACATGCAGATGGTGAACCTACAAGTGACAGAAGCAGTTGCATCACCACACCAAACTGTAGTGTGTGTGGATCATCAAGGTGTGGCTTTTGAGACTACATAACACAAATGCATTGATCAGGGACTCCATTTGTGTCAGACAACCATGGTGGTCAGAAAGCCAGAGAGCTCCTAGAATATCCAAGTGCCACATGGAGATGGGTGAATCAGTGTGACAGAAGCAGTTGCATCACCACACCCAAATGGAGTGTGTGTGGGTCATCAAGGTGTGGATTTTGAGACTCCATAACAGAAATGCATTGATCTGTAGGGACTCCATTTGTGTCAAACAAACATGTTGGACCGAAAGCTCTGAGAGCCCCTAGAATATGCAACTCCACATGGAGAGGGTGGAACCTGCAGTGTGTGATAGAAGCAGTTGCATCACCCCACCCAACTTGAGTGTCTGTGGGTTATCAAGGTATGGCTTTTGAGACTCCAGAACACAAATTGACCTTTTGTTTTTGACCTGTAGGGACTCATTTGTGTGTGTCAAACAACCATGTTTGGTCAGGAAGAGAAGAAGCCTAGAGAGCCCCTCGATTAGAATATGCAAACTGCCACATGGAGATTATGAATCTGAAGTGATAGAATGATTAGAAGGTAGTTGCATCACCACACCCAAACTAGAGTGTGTGTTGGATCATACAAGGTTTTGGTTTTGAAATTTATAACACAAATTTGCATTGATCTCTAGTGACTCCATTTGTGTAAACAATCACTGTTGGATTAGAAATCCTAGAGAGCCCCTAGAATATCAACTCCACAGGCCAGAGGTGACCTGCAGTCTGTGAATGTGACCAGAAGCAATCTGCATCACCCACACCCAACATTGAGTGGGTGTGGGTCATCAAGGTGTGGCTTTTGAGACTCCATAACAGAAAAGCATTGATCTGTAGGGACTCCATTTGTGTGAAATACACCATGGTAGTCAGAAAGCCCAGAGAGCCCCTAGAATATGCAATGGCCACATGGAGATGGATGTGTGAACCTGTAGTGTGACAGAACCAGTTGCATCAGCCACACCCAAATTGAGTGTGTGTGGGTCATCAAGGTGTGGCATTTAAGACTCCATAACACAATGCATTGATCTGTAGGGACTCCATTTGTGTCAAATAACCATGTTGGGACATAAATCCAAAGAGCCCCTAGAATATGCAACTCCACATGGAGATGGTTGAACCTGCAGTGTGACAGAAGCAGTGCATCACCACCACCCAACTGGAGTGTGTGTGGGTCATCAGGTATGGGCTTTTGAGACTTACATAACAAAAATGCATTGATCTGTAAGGACCTCCATTTGTGTCAAACACCATGGTGGTTAGAAACCCTAGAGAGCCACCTAGAATATGCAACTGCCACATGAGAGATGGGTGAAACAAGTGTGACAAACGAAGGTTACAATCACCACACCCAACTAGAGTGTGTGTGGATCATCAAGGTGTGATGTTTGATACTCAATAACACAAATGCATTGATATCTAGGGACTTCCATTTGTGTCAAACAACCATGGTGGTCAGAGAAAGCCCAGAGAAACCCCTTGAATATGCAACTCCCACATGGAGAATGGGTTGACACTAGTGTGACAGAAGCAGTTGCATCCCACACCAACTGAAGTGTGTGTGGGTCTCAAGGTGTGGCTTTTCAGACTTTATAAACACAAATGCATTGATATCTAGGGACTTCCAGTTTGTGTCCAAACAACCATGTTGGACAGAAAACCTAGTGAGCCCCTAGAATAGCAACTGCCACATGCAGATGGTGAAACCTACGTGAATGTGCCAGATAAGCAGTGTGCATCACCAAAACCTAACTTTAGTGTGGTGGATCATCAAGGTGTGGCTTTTGAGACTACATAACACAAATGCATTGATCAGGTACTCCATTTGTGTCAGACAACCATGGTGGTCAGAAAGCCAGAGAGCTCCTAGAATATCCAAGTGCCACATGGAGATGGGTGAATCAGTGTGACAGAAGCAGTTGCATCACCACACCCAAATGGAGTGTGTGTGGGTCATCAAGGTGTGGATTTTGAGACTCCATAACACAAATGCATTGATCTGTAGGGACTCCATTTGTGTCAAACAACCATGTTGGACAGAAAGCTCTGAGAGCCCCTAGAATATGCAACTTCTACATGCAGAGGGTGAACCTGCAGTGTGATAGAAGCAGTTGCATCACCACACCCAACTTGAGTGTCTGTGGTTATCAAGGTATGGCTTTTGAGACTCCATAACACAAATGCATTGAACTGTAGGGACTCCATTTGTGTCAAACAACCATGGTGGTCAGCAAGCCTAGAGAGCCCCTAGAATATGCAACTGCCACATGGAGATTATGAATCTGCAGTGTGATAGAAGTAGTTGCATCACCACACCCAACTGGAGTGTGTGTGGATCATCAAGGTGGGTTTTGAAAATTTATAACACAAATGCATTGATCTCTAGGGACTCCATTTGTGTCAAACAATCATGTTGGATAGAAATCCTAGAGAGCCCCTAGAATATGCAACTTCCACATGCAGATGGTGAACCTGCAGTGTGACAGAAGCAGTTGCATCACCACACCCAACTTGAGTGTGTGTGGGTCATCAAGGTGTGGCTTTTGAGACTCCATAACAGAAAAGCATTGATCTGTAGGGACTCCATTTGTGTCAAACAACCATGGTGGTCAGAAAGCCCAGAGAGCCCCTAGAATATGCAATTGCCACATGGAGATGGATGTGTGAACCTGTAGTGTGACAGAAGCAGTTGCATCACCACACCCAACTTGAGTGTGTGGGGTCATCAAGGTGTGGCATTTGAGACTCCATAACACAAATGCATTGATCTGTAGGGACTCCATTTGTGTCAAAACAACCATGTTGGACAGAAAGCCCGAGAGCCCCTAGAATATGCAACTTCCACATGGAGATGCTAAACCTGTAGCGTGACAGCAGAAGTTTGCATCACCACTCCCAACTTGAGTGTGTGTGGGGTCTCAAGGTGTGGCTTTTGAGACTCCATAACACAAATGCATTGATCTGTAGGGTCTCCATTTGTGTCAAACAACCATGGGTGGTTAGAATAGCTCAGAGAGACCCTGAATATTAATATGCAACGCCACATGGAGATGGGTGAAACCGAGTGTGACAGAAGCAGCTGCATCACCACAAGAAGAACCCCAATTGGATTGTGTGGTGGGTCATCAAGGGTGTGGATTTTAAAGACTACATCACACAAATAGCAATTGATTGGTAAGGGACTTTCCATTTGTGTCAAATAACCATGGTGGGCAGAAAGCCTAAAGATCCCCTAGAACATGAAAACGTGCCACATGGAGATGGATGGGTTGAACCTGTAGTGTGAACAGAAGAAAATTAGCATCACTACAAACCCAACTACAGTGTGTGTGGGTCTCAAGGTGTGGCTTTTGAGACGCCATAAACAGAAATGCATTGATGTGTAGGGACTCCATTTGTGTCAACAACCATGTGGTCAAAAATCCAGAGCGCCCCTATAATACTGCAACTGCCACATGGAGATGGGTGAACCAGTGTTATAGAGGAGTTGCATCACCCACACTCAATTAGAGTGTGTGTGGGTCATCAAGGTGTGGCTTTTGAGACCCATAAAACAATGCATTGATATGTAGGAGCTCCATTTGTGTCAAAAACAATCATGTTGGATAGAAAGCCTAGAGAGCCCCTAGCATATGCAACTTCCACATGAAGATGGTGAACCTGCAGTGTAACAGTAAGCCAGTTGCATCACCACACCCACTTGAGTGTGTGTGGGTCATCAAGGTGTGGCTTTTGACACTCAATACACAAAAGCATTGATCTGTAGGGACTCCATTTGTGTCAAACACCATGGTGGTCAGAAGCCCAGAGAGCCCCTAGAATATGCAACTCCACATGGAGATGGTGAACTCGTAGTGTGACAGAAGCAGTTGCATCACCACACCCAACTGGAGTGTGTGTATCATCAAGGTGTGGCTTTTGAGACGACATAACACAAATGAATTTATATGTAGGGACTCCATTTGTGTCAAACAACCATGGTGGTCAGAAAGCCAGAGAGCCCCTAGAATATGCAACTGCCACATGGAGATGGGTGAACCAGTGTGACAGAAGCAGTTGCATCACCACACCCAACTGGAGTGTGTGTGGGTCATCAAGGTGTGGCTTTTGAGACTACATAACACAAATGAATTGATCTGTAGGGACTCCATTTGTGTCAAACAACCATGGTGGTCAGAAAGCCCAGAGAGCCCCTAGAATATGCAACTGCCACATGGAGATGGATGGGTGACCTGCAGTGTGACAGAAGCAGTTGCATCACCACACCCAACTTGAGTGTGTGTGGGTCATCAAGGTGTGGCTTTTGAGACTACATAACACAAATGCATTGATCTATAGGGACTCCATTTGTATCAAACAACCATGGTGGTTAGAAAACCCAGAGAGCCCCTAAATATGCAACTGCCCACATGAAGATGGATGGTGAACCTGCAGTGTGATAGAGGCAGTTGCATCACCACACCCAAATTGCGTGTGTGTGAGTCATCAAGGTGTGGCTTTTGAGACTCCATAACACAAAGAAATTGATCTGTAGGGACTCCATTTGTGTCAAACAACAATGGTGGTCAGAAAGCCCAGAGAGCCCCTAGAATATGCAATTGCCACATGGAGATGGATGTGTGAACCTGTAGTGTGACAGAAGCAGTTGACATCACCACACCCAACTTGAGTGTGTTTGGGGTCATCAAGGTGTGGCATTTAAGACTCCATAACACAATGCATTGATCTGTAGGGACTTCCATTTGTGTCAAACAACCATGTTGGACAGAAATCCCAGAGAGCCACTAGAATATGCAACTTCCACATGGAGATGGTGAACCTGTAGCGTGACAGAAGCAGTTGCATCACCACACCCAACTTGAGTGTGTGTGGGTCATCAAGGTGTGGCTTTTGAGACTCCATAACACAAATGCATTGATCTGTAGGGTCTCCATTTGTGTCAAACAACCATGGTGGTCAGAAAGCCAGAGAGCCCCTAGAATATTAATATGCAACTGCCACATGGAGATGGGTGAACCAGTGTGACAGAAGCAGTTGCATCACCACACCCAATTGGATGTGTGTGTGGGTCATCAAGGTGTGGATTTTAAGACTACATAACACAAATGCATTGATTTGTAGGGACTCCATTTGTGTCAAACAACCATGGTGGTCAGAAAGCCCAAGAGCCCCTAGAATATGCAACTGCCACATGGAGATGGGTGAACCTGTAGTGTGACAGAAGCAGTTGCATCACCACACCCAACTGAGTGTGTGTGGGTCATCAAGGTGTGGCTTTTGAGACTACATAACACAAATGCATTGATTGTAGGGACTCCATTTGTGTCAAACAACCATGGTGGTCAGAAAGCCAGAGAGCCCCTAGAATATGCAACTGCCACATGGAGATGGGTGAACCAGTGTGACAGAAGCAGTTGCATCACCACACCCAACTAGAGTGTGTGTGGGTCATCAAGGTGTGGCTTTTGAGACTCCATAACACAAATGCATTGATCTGTAGGGACTCCATTTGTGTCAAACAACCATGTTGGATAGAAAGCCTAGAGAGCCCCTAGAATATGCAACTTCCACATGGAGATGGTGAACCTGCAGTGTGACAGAAGCAGTTGCATCACCACACCCAACTTGAGTGTGTGTGGGTCATCAAGGTGTGGCTTTTGAGACTCATAACACAAATGCATTGATCTGTAGGGACTCCATTTGTGTCAAACAACCATGGTGGTCAGAAACCCAGAGAGCCCCTAGAATATGCAACTGCCACATGGAGATGGGTGAACAAGTGTGACAGAAGCAGTTGCATCACCACACCCAACTAGAGTGTGTGTGGATCATCAAGGTGTGGCTTTTGAGACTCCATAACACAAATGCATTGATATCTAGGGACTCCATTTGTGTCAAACAACCATGGTGGTCAGAAAGCCCAGAGAGCCCCTAGAATATGCAACTGCCACATGGAGATGGGTGAACCAGTGTGACAGAAGCAGTTGCATCACCACACCCAACTGGAGTGTGTGTGGTCATCAAGGTGTGGCTTTTGAGACTCCATAACACAAATGCATTGATCTCTAGGGACTCCATTTGTGTCAAACAACCATGTTGGACAGAAAGCCCAGAGAGCCCCTAGAATATGCAACTGCCACATGGAGATGGTGAACCTGCAGTGTGACAGAAGCAGTTGCATCACCACACCCAACTTGAGTGTGTGTGGATCATCAAGGTGTGGCTTTTGAGACTACATAACACAAATGCATTGATCAGGGACTCCATTTGTGTCAAACAACCATGGTGGTCAGAAAGCCAGAGAGCCCCTAGAATATGCAACTGCCACATGGAGATGGGTGAATCAGTGTGACAGAAGCAGTTGCATCACCACACCCAACTGGAGTGTGTGTGGGTCATCAAGGTGTGGATTTTGAGACTCCATAACACAAATGCATTGATCTGTAGGGACTCCATTTGTGTCAAACAACCATGTTGGACAGAAAGCCCAGAGAGCCCCTAGAATATGCAACTGCCACATGGAGAGGGTGAACCTGCAGTGACAGAAGCAGTTGCATCACCACACCCAACTGAGTGTGTGTGGTCATCAAGGTGTGGCTTTTGAGACTCCATAACACAAATGCATTGATCTGTAGGGACTCCATTTGTGTCAAACAACCATGGTGGTCAGAAAGCCTAGAGAGCCCCTAGAATATGCAACTGCCACATGGAGATGGTGAACCTGCAGTGTGACAGAAGCAGTTGCATCACCACACCCAACTGGAGTGTGTGGGGGATCATCAAGGTGTGGCTTTTGAGACTCCATAACACAAATGCATTGATCTAGGGACTCCATTTGTGTCAAACAACCATGTTGGATAGAAATCAGAGAGCCCCTAGAATATGCAACTTCACATGGAGATGGTGAACCTGCAGTGTGACAGAAGCAGTTGCATCACCACACCCAACTGGAGTGTGTGTGGGTCATCAAGGTGTGGCTTTGAGACTACATAACACAAATGCATTGATCTGTAGGGACTCCATTTGTGTCAAACAACCATGGTGGTCAGAAAGCCAGAGAGCCCCTAGAATATGCAACTGCCACATGGAGATGGGTGTGACCTGTAGTGTGACAGAAGCAGTTGCATCACCACACCCAACTTGAGTGTGTGTGGGTCATCAAGGTGTGGATTTGAGACTCCATAACACAAATGCATTGATCTGTAGGGACTCCATTTGTGTCAAACAACCATGGTGGACAGAAAGCCAGAGAGCCCCTAGAATATGCAACTGCCACATGGAGATGGTGAACCTGCAGAGTGACAGAAGCAGTTGCATCACACACCCAACTGGAGTGTGTGTGGGTCATCAAGGTGTGGCTTTTGAGACTACATAACACAAATGCATTGATCTGTAGGGACTCCATTTGTGTCAAACAACCATGGTGGTTAGAAAGCCCAGAGAGCCCTAGAATATGCAACTGCCACATGGAGATGGGTGAACCACAGTGTGACAGAAGCAGTTGCATCACCACACCCAACTTGGAGTGTGTGTGGGTCATCAAGGTGTGGCTTTGAGACTCATAACACAAATGCATTGATCAGGGACTCCATTTGTGTCAAACAACCATGGTGGTCAGAAAGCCAGAGAGCCCCTAGAATATGCAACTGCCACATGGAGATGGGTGAACCAGTGTGACAGAAGCAGTTGCATCACCACACCCAACTGGAGTGTGTGTGGGTCATCAAGGTGTGGATTTGAGACTCCATAACACAAATGCATTGATCTGTAGGGACTCCATTTGTGTCAAACAACCATGTTGGACAGAAAGCCCAGAGAGCCCCTAGAATATGCAACTTCCACATGGAGATGGTGAACCTGCAGTGTGACAGAAGCAGTTGCATCACCACACCCAACTTGAGTGTGTGTGGGTCATCAAGGTGTGGCTTTTGAGACTCCATAACACAAATGCATTGATCTGTAGGGACTCCATTTTGTGTCAAACAACCATGGTGGTCAGAAAGCCCAGAGAGCCCCTAGAATATGCAACTGCCACATGGAGATGGTGAACCTGCAGTGTGACAGAAGCAGTTGCATCACCACACCCAACTGGAGTGTGTGTGTGGATCATCAAGGTGTGGCTTTTGAGACTCATAACACAAATGCATTGATCTCTAGGGACTCCATTTGTGTCAAACAACCATGTTGGATAGAAAGCCAGAGAGCCCCTAGAATATGCAACTGCCACATGGAGATGGTGAACTGCAGTGTGACAGAAGCAGTTGCATCACCACACCCAACTGAGTGTGTGTGGGTCATCAAGGTGTGGCTTTTGAGACTCCATAACACAAATGCATTGATCTGTAGGGACTCCATTTGTGTCAAACAACCATGGTGGTCAGAAAGCCCAGAGAGCCCCTAGAATATGCAACTGCCACATGGAGATGGATGTGTGAACCTGTAGTGTGACAGAAGCAGTTGCATCACCACACCAAACTTGAGTGTGTGTGGTCATCAAGGTGTGGCTTTTGAGACTACATAACACAAATGCATTGATCTGTAGGGACTCCATTTGTGTCAAACAACCATGTTGGACAGAAAGCCCAGAGAGCCCCTAGAATATGCAACTGCCACATGGAGATGGTGAAACCTGTAGTGTGACAGAAGCAGTTGCATCACCACACCCAACTTGAGTGTGTGTGGGTCATCAAGGTGTGGCTTTTGAGACTCCATAACACAAATGCATTGATCTGTAGGGACTCCATTTGTGTCAAACAACCATGGTGGTCAGAAAGCCCAGAGAGCCTAGAAATATATGCAACTGCCACATGGAGATGGTTGAACCAGTGTGACAGAAGCAGTTGCATCACCACACCCAACTGGAGTGTGTGTGGGTCATCAAGGTGTGGCTTTTGAGACTACATAACACAAATGCATTGATCTGTAGGGACTCCATTTGTGTCAAAAACCATGGTGGTCAGAAAGCCCAGAGAGCCCCTAGAATATGCAACTGCCACATGGAGATGGGTGAACCTGCAGTGTGACAGAAGCAGTTGCATCACCACACCCAACTGAGTGTGTGTGGTCATCAAGGTGTGGCTTTTGAGACTCCATAACACAAATGCATTGATCTGTAGGGACTCCATTTGTGTCAAACAACCATGGTGGTCAGAAAGCCAGAGAGCCCCTAGAATATGCAACTGCCACATGGAGATGGGTGAACCAGTGTGACAGAAGCAGTTGCATCACCACACCCAACTGGAGTGTGTGTGGGTCATCAAGGTGTGGCTTTTGAGACTCCATAACACAAATGCATTGATCTGTAGGGACTCCATTTGTGTCAAACAACCATGTTGGTAGAAAGCCCAGAGAGCCCCTAGAATATGCAACTTCCACATGAGATGGTGAACCTGCAGTGTGACAGAAGCAGTTGCATCACCACACCCAACTTGAGTGTGTGTGGTCATCAAGGTGTGGCTTTTGAGACTCCATAACACAAATGCATTGATCTGTAGGGACTCCATTTGTGTCAAACAACCATGGTGGTCAGAAAGCCAGAGAGCCCCTAGAATATGCAACTGCCACATGGAGATGGTGAACCTGTAGTGTGACAGAAGCAGTTGCATCACCACACCCAACTGAGTGTGTGTGGGTCATCAAGGTGTGGCTTTTGAGACTACATAACACAAATGCATTGATCTCTAGGGACTCCATTTGTGTCAAACAACCATGGTGGTCAGAAAGCCCAGAGAGCCCCTAGAATATGCAACTGCCACATGGAGATGGGTGAACCAGTGTGACAGAAGCAGTTGCATCACCACACCCAACTGGAGTGTGTGTGGGTCATCAAGGTGTGGCTTTTGAGACTACAATAACACAAATGCATTGATCTCTAGGGACTCCATTTGTGTCAAACAACCATGGTGGTCAGAAAGCCCAGAGAGCCCCTAGAATATGCAACTGCCACATGGAGATGGGTGAACCAGTGTGACAGAAGCAGTTGCATCACCACACCCAACTGGAGTGTGTGTGGGTCATCAAGGTGTGGCTTTTGAGACTCCATAACACAAATGCATTGATCTGTAGGGACTCCATTTGTGTCAAACAACCATGGTGGTCAGAAAGCCAGAGAGCCCCTAGAATATGCAACTGCCACATGGAGATGGTGAACCTGTAGTGTGACAGAAGCAGTTGCATCACCACACCCAACTGGAGTGTGTGTGGGTCATCAAGGTGTGGCTTTGAGACTACATAACACAAATGCATTGATCTGTAGGGACTCCATTTGTGTCAAACAACCATGGTGGTCAGAAAGCCCAGAGAGCCCCTAGAATATGCAACTGCCACATGGAGATGGTGAAACCAGTGTGACAGAAGCAGTTGCATCACCACACCCAACTGGAGTGTGTGTGGGTCATCAAGGTGTGGCTTTTGAGACTACATAACACAAATGCATTGATTGTAGGGACTCCATTTGTGTCAAACAACCATGTTGGACAGAAAGCCCAGAGAGCCCCTAGAATATGCAACTGCCACATGGAGATGGTGAACCTAGTGTGACAGAAGCAGTTGCATCACCACACCCAACTGAGTGTGTGTGGATCATCAAGGTGTGGCTTTTGAGACTACATAACACAAATGCATTGATCTCTAGGGACTCCATTTGTGTCAAACAACCATGGTGGTCAGAAAGCCCAGAGAGCCCTAGAATATGCAACTGCCACATGGAGATGGGTGAACAGTGTGACAGAAGCAGTTGCATCACCACACCCAACTGGAGTGTGTGTGGGTCATCAAGGTGTGTGGCTTTTGAGACTCCATAACACAAATGCATTGATCTGTAGGGACTCCATT
>OU342745.1:254684364-254949105 GCA_910589775.1 Avena eriantha | reverse complement strand
CTAGAGAGCCCCTAGAATATGCAACTGCCACATGCAGATGGTGAACCTACAGTGTGATAGAAGCAGTTGCATCACCACACCTAACTATAGTGTATGTGGATCATCAAGGTGTGGCTTTTGAGACTACATAACACAAATGCATTGATCTCTAGGGACTCCATTTGTGTCAGACAACCATGGTGGTCAGAAAGCCAGAGAGCTCCTAGAATATGCAAGTGCTACATGGAGATTGGTGAATCAGTGTGACAGAAGCAGTTGCTTCACCACACCCAACTGGAGTGTGTGTGGGTCATCAAGGTGTGGATTTTGAGACACCATAACACAAATGCATTGATCTGTAGGGACTCCATTTGTGTCAAACAACCATGTTGGACAGAAAGCTCAGAGAGCCCCTAGAATATGCAACTTCCACATGGAGAGGGTGAACCTGCAGTGTGATAGAAACAGTTGCATCACCACACCCAACTTGAGTGTCTGTGGGTCATCAAGGTATGGCTTTTGAAACTCCATAAGACAAATGCATTGACCTGTAGGGACTCCATTTGTGTCAAACAACCATGGTGGTCAGAAAGCCTAGAGAGGCCCTAGAATATGCAATTGCCACATGGAGATTATGAATCTCAGTGTGATTGAAGCAGTTGCATCACCACACCCAACTAGAGTGTGTGTGGATCATCAAGGTGTGGGTTTTGAAAATTTATAACACAAATGCATTGATATCTAGGGATTCCATTTGTGTCAAACAATCATGTTGGATAGAAATCCTAGAGAGCCCCTAGAATATGCAACTTCCACATGGAGATGGTGAACCTGCAGTGTGACAGAAGCAGTTGCATCACCACACCCAACTTGAGTGTGTGTGGGTCATCAAGGTGTGGCTTTTGAGACTCCATAACACAACAACATTGATCTTTAGGGACTCCATTTGTGTCAAACAACCATGGTGGTCAGAAAGCCCAGAGATCCCCTAGAATATGCAATTGCCACATGGAGATGGGTGAACCAGTGTGACAGAAGCAGCTGCATCACCACACCCAACTTGAGTGTGTGTGGGTCATCAAGGTATGGCTTTTGAGACTACATAACAAAAATGCATTGATCTGTAGGAACTCCATTTGTGTCAAACAACCATGGTGGTTAGAAAGCCCAGAGAGCCCCTAGAATATGCAACTGCCACATGGAGATGGGTGAACAAGTGTGATAGAAGAAGTTACATCACCACACCCAACTATAGTGTGTGTGGATCATCAAGGTGTGGCTTTGATAATCCATAACACAAATGCATTGATCTCTAGGGAGTCCATTTGTGTCAAACAACCATGGTGGTCAGAAAGCCCAGAGAGCCCCTAGGATATGCAATTGCCACATGGAGATGGTGAACCTGGAGTGTGATAGAAGCAGTTGCATCACCATACCGAACTTGAGTGTATGTGGATCATCAAGGTGTAGCTTTTGAGACTACATAACACAAATGCATTGATCTCTAGGGACTCAATTTGTGTCAAACAACCATGGTGGTCAGAAAGCCTAGAGAGCCAGTAGAATATGCAACTGCCACATGGAGATGGCTGAACCAGTATGACACAAGCAGTTGCATCACCACACTCAACTGGAGTGTGTGTGGGTCATCAAGGTGTGGCTTTTGAGACTACATAACACAAATGCATTGATCTCTAGGGACTCCATTTGTGTCAGACAACCATGGTGGTCAGAAAGCCAGAGAGCTCCTAGAATATGCAAGTGCCGCATGGAGATCGGTGAATCAGTGTGACAGAAGCAGTTGCATCACCACACCCAAATGGAGTGTGTGTGGGTCATCAAGGTGTGGATTTTGAGACACCATAACACAAATGCATTGATCTGTAGGGACTCCATTTGTGTCAAACAACCATGTTGGACAGAAAGCTCAGAGAGCCCCTAGAATATGCAACTTCCACATGGAGAGGGTGAACCTGCAGTGTGATAGAAACAGTTGCATCACCACACCCAACTTGAGTGTCTGTGGGTCATCAAGGTATGGCTTTTGAGACTCCATAAGACAAATGCATTGACCTGTAGGGACTCCATTTGTGTCAAACAACCATGGTGGTCAGAAAGCCTAGAGAGGCCCTAGAATATGCAACTGCCACATGGAGATTATGAACCTGCAGTGTGATCGAAGCAGTTGAATCACGACACCTAACTGGAGTGTGTGTGGAGCATCAAGGTGTGGGTTTTTAAAATTTATAAGACAAATGCATTGATCTCTAGGGACTCCATTTGTGTCAAACAACCATGGTGGTCAGACAGCCCAGAGAGCCCCTAGAATATGCAACTGCCACATGGAGACGGTGAACCTAGAGTGTGATAGAAGCAATTATATCACAATACCCAACTCGAGTGTGTGTGGATCATCAAGGTGTGGATTTTGAGACTACATAACACAAATGCATTGATCTCTAGGGTCTCCATTTGTGTCAAACCACCATCGTAGTCAGAAATCCCATATAGGCCCTAGAATATGCAACTGCCACATGGAGATGGGTGAACCAGTGTGACAGAAGTAGTTGCATCACCACACCCAACTAGAGTGTGTGTGGATCATCAAGGTGTGGATTTTGAGACTCCATAACACAAATGCATTGATCTCTAGGGACTCCATTTGTGTCAAACAAGCATGGTGGTCAGAAAGCCCAGAGAGCCCCTAGAATATGCAACTACCATATGGAGATGGATGAGTGAACCTGTAGTGTGACAGAAGCAGTTGCACCACCACACCTAACTTGAGTGTGTGTCGGTCATCAAGGTGTGGCTTTTGAGACTCCATAACACAAATGCATTGATCTGTAGGGACTCCATTTGTGTCAAACAACCATGGTGGTCAGAAAGCCCAGAGAGTCCCTAGAATATGCAACTGCCACATGGAGATGGATGGGTGAACCTGCAGTGTGCCAGAAGCAGTTGCATCACCACACCCAACTGGAGTGTGTGTGGGTCATCAAGGTGTGGATTTTGAGACACCATAACACAAATGCATTGATCTGTAGGGACTCCATTTGTGTCAAACAACCATGTTGGACAGAAAGCTCAGAGAGCCCCTAGAATATGCAACTTCCACATGGAGAGGGTGAACCTGCAGTGTGATAGAAACAGGTTCATCACCACACCCAACTTGAGTGTCTGTGGGTCATCAAGGTATGGCTTTTGAGACTCCATAAGACAAATGCATTGACCTGTAGGGACTCCATTTGTGTCAAACAACCATGGTGGTCAGAAAGCCTAGAGAGGCCCTAGAATATGCAACTGCCACATGGAGATTATGAACCTGCAGTGTGATCGAAGCAGTTGAATCACGACACCTAACTGGAGTGTGTGTGGAGCATCAAGGTGTGGGTTTTTAAAATTTATAAGAAAAATGCATTGATCTCTAGTGACTCCATTTGTGTCAAACAAGCATGGTGGTTAGAAAGCCCAGAGAGCCCCTAGAATATGCAACTGCCACATGGAGATGGGTGAACTAGTGTGAGAGAAGCAGTTTCATCACCACACCCAACTGGAGTGTGTGTGGATCATAAGGGTGTGGCTATTGATACTCCATAACACAAATGCATTGATCTCTAGGGACTCCATTTGTGTCAAACAAGCATGGTGGTTAGAAAGCCCAAAGAGCCCCTAGAATATTCAACTACCACATGGAGATGGGTGAACCAGTGTGATCGAAGCAGTTGCATCACCACACCCAACTGGAGTGTGTGTGGGTCATAAAGGTGTGTATTTTAAGACTACATAATGCAAATGCATTGATCTGTAGGGACTCCATTTGTGTCAAACAACCATGGTGGTTAGAAAGCCCAGAGAGTCCCTAGAATATGCAACTGCCACATGGAGATGCATGGGTAAACTTGGAGTGTGACAGGACCAGTTGCATCACCACACACAACTGGAGTGTGTGTGGCTCATCAAGGTGTCGCTTTTAAGACTACATAACAAAAATGCATTAATCTCTAGGAACTCCATTTGTGTCAAACAACCATGTTGGACAGAAAGCCCAGAGAGCCCCTAGAATATGAAACTGCCACATGGAGATGAGTGAACTAGTGTGACACAAGCAGTTGCATCACCACACCCAACTAGAGTATGTGTGGGTCATTAAGGTGTGGCTTTTTAGACTCCATAACACAAATGCACTGATCTGTGGGGACTCCATTTGTGTCAAACAACCATGGTCGTTAGAAAGCCTAGAGAGCCCCTAGAATATGCAACTGCCACATGGAGATGGATGGGTGAACCTGTAGTGTGACAGAAGCAGTTGCATCACCACACCCAACTGGAGTGTGTGTGGGTTATCAAGGTGTGGCTTGTGAGATGACATAACACAAATGAATTTATCTGTAGGGACTCCATTTGTGTCAAACAACCATGGTGGTCAGAAAGCCCATAGAGCCCCTAGAATATGCAACTACCACATGGAGATGGGTGAACCAGTGTGACAGAAGAAGTTGCATCACCACACCCAACTGGAGTGTGTATGGATCATCATGGTGTGGCTTTTGAGACTCCATAACACAAATTCATTGATATCTAGGGACGCCATTTGTGTCAAACAAGCATGGAGGTCAGAAAGCCCAGAGAGCCCTAGAATATGCAAATGCCATGGAGATGGGTGAACCAGTGTGACAGAAGCAGTTGCATCACCACACCCAACTGGAGTGTGTGCGGGTCATAAAGGTGTGGATTTTAAGAATACATAAAACAAATGCATTGATCTGTAGGGACTCCATCTGTGTCAAACACCCATGGTGGTTAGAAAGCCTAGAGAGTCCCTAGAATATGCAACTGCCACATGGAGATGGATGGGTGAACCTGGAATGTGACAGGACCAGTTGCATCACCACACACAACTAGAGTGTGTGTGGCTCATCAAGGTGTCGCTTTTAAGACTACATAACACAAATGCATTAATCTCTAGGAACTCCATTTGTGTCAAACAACCATGTTGGACAGAAAGCCCAGAGAGCCCCTAGAATATGAAACTGCCACATGGAGATGGGTGAACTAGTGTGACAGAAGCAGTTGCATCACCACACCCAACTAGAGTATGTGTGGGTCATTAAGGTGTGCCTTTTTAGACTCCATAACACAAATGCACTGATCTATAGGGACTCCATTTGTGTCAAACAACCATGGTCGTCATAAAGCCCAGAGAGCCCCTGGAATATGCAACTGCCACATGGAGATGGATGGGTGAACCTGTAGTGTGACAGAAGCAGTTGCATCACCACACCCAACTAGAGTGTGTGTGGGACATCAAGGTGTGGCTTGTGAGATGACATAACACAAATGAATTTATCTGTAGGGACTCCATTTGTGTCAAACAACCATGGTGGTCAGAAAGCCCATAGAGCCCCTAGAATATGCAACTACCACATGGAGATGGGTGAACCAGTGTGACAGAAGAAGTTGCATCACCCCACCCAACTGGAGTGTGTATGGATCATCAAGGTGTGGCTTTTGAGACTCCATAACACAAATGCATTGATCTCTAGGGACGCCATTTGTGTCAAACAAGCATGGCGGTCAGAAAGCCCAGAGAGCCCCTAGAATATGGAACTCCCATGGAGATGGGTGAACCAGTGTGACGGAAGCAGTTGCATCACCACACCCTAGTGGAGTGTGTGTGGGTCATAAAGGTGTGGATTTTAAGACTACATAACACAAATGCATTGATCTGTAGGGACTCCATTGGTGTCAAATAACCATGGTGGTTAGAAAGCCCAGAGAGTCCCTAGAATATGTAACTGCCAATGGAGATGGATGGGTGAACCTGGAGTGTGATAGGACCAGTTGCATCATCACACACAACTTGAGTGTTTGTGGCTCATCAAGGTGTCGCTTTTAAAACTACATAACACAAATGCATTAAACTCTAGGAACTCCATTTGTGTCAAACAACCATGTTGGACAGAAAGCCTAGAGAGCCCCTAGAATATGCAACTGCCACATGGAGATGGGTGAACTAGTGTGACAGAAGCAGGTGCATCACCACACCCAACTAGAGTATGCGTGGGTTATTAAGGTGTGGCTTTTGAGAATCCATAACACAAATGCACTGATCTTTAGGGACTCCATTTGTGCCAAACAACCATGGTCGTCAGAAAGCCTAGAGGGCCCCTAGAATATGCAACTGCCACATGGAGATGGATGGGTGAACCTATAGTGTGACAGAAGTAGTTGCATCACCACACCCAACTGGAGTGTGTGTGGGTCATCAAGGTGTGGCTTTTCAGATGACATATCACAAATGAATTTATCTGTAGGGACTCCATTTGTGTCAAACAACCATGGTGGTCAGAAAGCCCATAGAGCCCCTAGAATATGCAACAACCACATGGAGATGGGTGAACCAGTGTGACAACAGAAGTTGCATCACCACACCCAACTGGAGTTTGTATGGATCATCAAGGTGTGGCTTTTGAGACTCCATAAAACAAATTCATTGATCTTTAGGGACTCCATTTGTGTCAAACAAGCATGGTGGTCAGAAAGCCTAGAGAGCCCCTAGAATATGCAACGGCCACATGGAGATGGGTGAACCAGTGTGACAGAAGCAGTTGCATCACCACACCCAACTGGAGTGTGTGTGGGTCATAAAGGTGTGGATTTTAAGACTACATAACACAAATGCATTGATTTGTAGGGACTCCATTTTTGTCAAACAACCATGGTGGTCAGAAATCCCAGAGAGTCCCTAGATTATGCAACTACCACATGGAGTTGGATGGGTGAACCTGTAGTGTGATAGAAGCAGTTGCATCACCACACCCAAGTGGAGTGTGTGTGGGTCATCAAGGTGTGGCGTTTGAGACTACTTAACACAAATCCATTAATCTCTAGGAACTCCATTTCTGTCAAACAACCATGTTGGACAGAAAGCCCAGAGAGCCCCTAGAATATGAAACTGCCACATGAAGATGGGTGAACTAGTGTGACAGAAGCAGTTGCATCACCACACCAAACTAGAGTATGTGTGGGTCATCAAGGTGTGGCTTTTGAGTCTCCATAACACAAATGCATTGATCTCTAGGGACTCCATTTGTGTCAAACAAGCATGGTGGTTAGAAAGCCCAGAGAGCCCCTAGAATATGCAACTGCCACATGGAGATGGGTGAACTAGTGTGAGAGAAGCAGTTGCATCACCACACCCAACTGGAGTGTGTGTGGATCATAAGGGTGTGGCTATTGATACTCCATAAGACAAATGCATTTATCTCTAGGGACTCCATTTGTGTCAAACAAGCATGGTGGTTAGAAAGCCCAAAGAGCCCCTAGAATATTCAACTACCACATGGAGATGGGTGAACCAGTGTGATCGAAGCAGTTGCATCACCACACCGAACTGGAGTGTGTGTGGGTCATCAAGGTGTGGATTTTAAGACTACATAACACAAATGCATTGATCTGTAGGGACTCCATTTGTGTCCAACAACCATGGTGGTCGGAAAGCCCAGAGAGCCCCTAGAATATGCAACTCCCACATGGAAATGGATGGGTGAACCTGGAGTGTCAAAGAAGCAGTTGCATCACCACACACAACTGGAGTGTGTCTGGGTCATCAAGGTGTGGCCTTTGAGACTACATAACACAAATGCATTGATCTATAGGGACTCAATTTGTGTCAATCAACCATGGTGGTCAAAAAGCCAAGAGAGCCCCTACAATATGCAACTCCTACATGAAGATGGATGGGTGAACCTACATGTGATAGAATACATTGATCTATAGGGACTCCATTTGTGTCAATCAACCATGGTGGTCAGAAAGCCCAAAGAGCCCCTAGAATATGCAACTTCCACATGGAGATGGTGAACCTGTAGCATGACAGAAGCAGTTGCATCACCACACCCAACTTGAGTGTGTGTGGGTCATCAAGGTGTGGCTCTTGAGACTCCATAACACAAATGCATTGATATGTAGGGACTCCATTTCTGTTAAACAACCATGGTGGTTAGAAAGCTCAGAGAGCCCCTAGAATATTAATACGCAACAACCACATGGAGATGGGTGAACCAGTGTGACAGAAGCAGTTGCATCACCACACCCAATTGCAGTGTGTGTGGGTCATCAAGGTGTGGATTTTGAGACTACATAACACAAATGCATATTGATCTGTAGGGACTCCATTTGTGTCAAATAACCATGGTGGTCAGAAAGCCCAAACAGCCCCTAGAATATGCAACTGCCACTTTGAGATGGATGGGTGAACCTGTAGTGTGACAGAAGCAGTTGCATCACCACACCCAATTGCAGTGTGTGTGGTTCATCAAGGTGTGGATTTTACGACTACATTACACAAAGGCATTGATATGTAGGGACTCCATTTGTGCAAACAACCATGGTGGTCAGAAAGCCCAGAGAGCCCCTTGAATATGTAACTAGCACATGGAGATGGGTGAACCAGTGTGACAGAAGCAGTTGCATTACCACACCCAACTAGAGTGTGTGTGGATCATCAAGGTATGGCTTTTTAGACTCCGTAATACAAATGCCTTGATCTCTAGGGACTCCATTTGTGTCTAACAATCATGGTGCTCAGAAAGGCCAGAGAGCCCTAGAATATGCAACTGCCACATGGAGATGGGTGAAGCAGTGTGACAGAATCAGTTGCATCACCACACCCAACTTGAGTGTGTGTGGATCATCAAGGTTGGCTTTTGAGACTCCATAACACAAATGTATTGATCTCTAGGGACTCCATTTGTGTCAAACGAGCATGCTGGTCCGAAAGCCCAGAGAGCCCCTAGAATATGCAACTGCCATATGGAGATGGGTGAACTAGTGTGACAGAAGCAGTTCCATCACCACACCCAACTGGAGTGTGTGTGGGTCTTCAAGGTGTGGATTTTAAGACTACATAACACAAATGTATTGATCTGTAGGGACTCCATTTGTGTCAAACAACCATGGTCTCCAGAAAGCCTAGAGAGCCCCTAGAATATGCAACTGCCACACGGAGATGGATGGGTGAACCTGCAGTCTGATAGAAGCAGTTGCATCGCCACACCCAACTGGAGTGTGTGTGGGTCATCAAGGTGTGGCTTTTGAGACGACATAACACAAATGAATTTATCTGTAGGGACTCCATTTGTGTCATACAACCATGGTGGTCGGAAAGCCCAGAGAGCTCCTAGAATATGCAACTTCCACATGGAGATAGGTGAACCAGTGTGACAGAAGCCGTTGCATCACCACACCCAACTAGAGTGTGCGTGGGTCATGAAGGTGTGGATTTTGAGACTTCATAACACAAATGAATTGATCTGTAGGGACTCCATTTGTGTCAAACAACCATGGTGGTTAGAAAGCCGATAGAGCCCCTAGAATATGCAACTTCCACATGGAGATGGTGAACCTGGAGCGTGACAGAAGCAGTTGCATCACCACACCCAACTGGAGTGTGTGTGGATCATCAAGGTGTGGCTATTGATACTCCATAGAACAAATGCATTGATCTCTAGGGACTCCATTCGTGTCAAACAACCATGGTGGTTAGAAAGCCCAAAGAGCCCCTAGATTATTCAACTGCCACATGGAGATGGGTGAACTAGTGTGATCAAAGCAGTTGCATCACCACACCCAACTGGAGTGTGTGTGGGTCATCAAGGTGTGGATTGTAAGACTACATAACACAAATGCATTGATCTGTAGGGACTCCATTTGTGTCAAACAACCATGATCGTCGGAAAGCCTAGAGAGCCCCTTGAATATGCAACTGCCACATGGAGATGGATGGGTGAACCTGCATCGTCAAAGAAGCAGTTGCATCACCACACCCAATTGGAGTGTGTGTGGGTCATCAAGGTGTGGCTTTTGAGACTACATAACACAAATGCATTGATCTATAGGTACTCCATTTGTGTCAAACAACCATGGTGGTTAGAAATCCCAGAGAGCCCCTAAAATATTTAACTGCCATATGAAGATGGACGGGTGAACCTGCAGTGTGACAGAAGCAGTTGCATCACCACACCCAACTTGAGTGTGTGTGGGTCATCAAGGTGTGGCCTTTGAGACTCCATAACACAGATGCATTGATCTGTAGGGACTCCATTTGTGTCAAACAACCATCTTTGACAGAAAGCCAAGAGAGCCCATAGAATATGCAACTTCCACATGGAGATGGTGAACCTATAGCGTGACAGAAGCAGTTGCATCACCACACCCAACTTGAGTGTGTGTGAGTCATCAAGGTGTGGCTTTTGAGACTCCATAACAAAAATGCATTGATCTATAGGGACTCCATTTGTGTCAAACAACCATGTTGGACAGAAAGCCCAGAGAGCCCCTAGAATATGCAACTTCCACATGGAGATGGTGAAACTGTAGTGTGACAAAAGTAGTTGCATCACCACACCCAACTTGAGTGTGTGTGGGTCATCAAGGTGTGGCTTTTGAGACTCCATCACACAAATGTATTAATCTGTAGGGACTCCATTTGTGTCAAACAACCATGGTGGTTAGAAAGCCCAGAGAGCTCCTAGAATATTAATATGTAACTACCACATGGAGATGGGTGAACAAGTGTGACAGAAGCAGTTGCATCACCACACCCAACTGGAGTGTGTGGGTGATCAAGGTGTGGATTTTAAGACTACATAACACAAATGCATTGATCTGTAGGGACTCCATTTGTGTAAAATAACCATGGTGGTCAGAAAGCCCAGAGAGCCCCTTGAATATGCACCTGGCACATGGAGATGGGTGAACCAGTGTGACAAAAGCAGTTGCATCACCACACCCAAATAGAGTGTGTGTGGATCATCAAGGTATGGCTTTTTATACTCCATAATACAAATGCCTTGATATCTAGGGACTCCATTTGTGTCTAACAAGCATGGTGGTCAGAAAGCCCAGAGAGTCCCTGGAATATGGAACTGCCACATGGAGATGGGTGAAACATTGTGACAGAAGCAGTTGCATCACCAGACCCAACTGGAGTGTGTGTGGGTCATCAATGTGTGGCTTTTAAGACTACATAACACAAATGAATTGATCTCTAGGGACTCCATTTGTGTCAAACAAGCATGGTGGTCAGAAAGCCCAGAGAGCCCCTAGAATATGCAATTGCCATATGAAGATGGACGGGTGAACCTATAGTGTGACAGAAGCAGTTCCATCACCACACCCAAATTGAGTGTGTGTGAGTCATCAAGGTGTGGCTTTTGAGACTCCATAACACAAATACATTGATCTGTAGGGACTCCATTTGTGTCAAACAACCATGGTGGTCAGAAAGACTAGACAACCCCTAGAATATGCAACTGCCACATGGAGATGGATGTGTGAACCTGTAGTGTGACAGAAGCAGTTGCATCACCACACCCAACTTGAGTGTGTGTGGGTCATCAAGGTGTGGCCTTTGAGACTCCATAACACAAATGCATTGATCTGTAGGGACTCCATTTGTGTCAAACAACCATGTTGGACAGAAAGCCCAGAGAGCCCCTAGAATATGCAACTTCCACATGGAGATGGTGAACCTGTAGCGTGACAGAAGCAGTTGCATCACCACACCCAACTTGAGTGTGTGTGGATCATCAAGGTGTGGCTATTGATACTCCATAAAACAAATGCATTGATCTCTAGGGACTCCATTCGTGTCAAACAACCATGGTGGTTAGAAAGCCCAAAGAGCCCCTAGAATATTCAACTGCCACATGGAGATGGGTGAACTAGTGTGATCAAAGCAGTTGCATCACCACACCCAACTGGAGTGTGTGTGGCTCATCAAGGTGTGGATTGTAAGACTACATAACACAAATGAATTGATCTGTAGGGACTCCATTTGTGTCAAACAACCATGATCGTCGGAAAGCCTAGAGAGCCCCTTGAATATGCAACTGCCACATGGAGATGGATGGGTGAACCTGCATCATCAAAGAAGCAGTTGCATCACCACACCCAATTGGAGTGTGTGTGGGTCATCAAGGTGTTGCTTTTGAGACTACATAACACAAATGCATTGATCTATAGGTACTCCATTTGTGTCAAACAACCATGGTGGTTAGAAATCCCAGAGAGCCCCTAAAATATTTAACTGCCATATGAAGATGGACGGGTGAACCTGCAGTGTGACAGAAGCAGTTGTATCACCACACCGAAATTGAGTGTGTGTGAGTCATCAGGTGTGGCTTTTGAGACTCCATAACACAAATACATTGATCTGTAGGGACTCCATTTGTGTCAAACAACCATGGTGGTCAGAAAGCCTAGAGAGCCCCTAGAATATGCAACTGCCACATGGAGATGGATGTGTGAACCTGTAGTGTGACAGAAGCAGTTGCATCACCACACCCAACTTGAGTGTGTGTGGGTCATCAAGTGTGGCCTTTGAGACTCCATAACACAGATGCATTGATCTGTAGGGACTCCATTTGTGTCAAACAACCATCTTTGACAGAAAGCCGAGAGAGCCCATAGAATATGCAACTTCCACATGGAGATGGTGAACCTATAGCGTGACAGAAGCAGTTGCATCACCACACCCAACTTGAGTGTGTGTGAGTCATCAAGGTGTGGCTTTTGAGACTCCATAACAAAAATGCATTGATCTATAGGGACTCCATTTGTGTCAAACAACCATGTTGGACAGAAAGCCCAGAGAGCCCCTAGAATATGCAACTTCCACATGGAGATGGTGAACCTGTAGTGTGACAAAAGTAGTTGCATCACCACACCCAACTTGAGTGTGTGTGGGTCATCAAGGTGTGGCTTTTGAGACTCCATCACACAAATGTATTAATCTGTAGGGACTCCATTTGTGTCAAACAACCATGGTGGTTAGAAAGCCCAGAGAGCTCCTAGAATATTAATATGCAACTACCACATGGAGATGGGTGAACAAGTGTGACAGAAGCAGTTGCATCACCACACCCAACTGGAGTGTGTGGGTGATCAAGGTGTGGATTTTAAGACTACATAACACAAATGCATTGATCTGTAGGGACTCCATTTGTGTAAAATAACCATGGTGGTCAGAAAGCCCAGAGAGCCCCTTGAATATGCACCTGGCACATGGAGATAGGGTGAACCAGTGTGACAAAAGCAGTTGCATCACCACACCCAAATAGAGTGTGTGTGGATCATCAAGGTGTGGCTTTTTATACTCCATAATACAAATGCCTTGATATCTAGGGACTCCATTTGTGTCTAACAAGCATGGTGGTCAGAAAGCCCAGAGAGCCCCTGGAATATGGAACTGCCACATGGAGATGGGTGAAACATTGTGACAGAAGCAGTTGCATCACCAGACCCAACTGGAGTGTGTGTGGGTCATCAATGTGTGGCTTTTAAGACTACATAACACAAATGAATTGATCTCTAGGGACTCCATTTGTGTCAAACAAGCATGGTGGTCAGAAAGCCCAGAGAGCCCCTAGAATATGCAATTGCCATATGAAGATGGACGGGTGAACCTATAGTGTGACAGAAGCAGTTCCATCACCACACCCAAATTGAGTGTGTGTGAGTCATCAAGGTGTGGCTTTTGAGACTCCATAACACAAATACATTGATCTGTAGGGACTCCATTTGTGTCAAACAACCATGGTGGTCAGAAAGACTAGACAATCCCTAGAATATGCAACTGCCACATGGAGATGGATGTGTGAACCTGTAGTGTGACTGAAGCAGTTGCATCACCACACCCAACTTGAGTGTGTGTGGGTCATCAAGGTGTGGCCTTTGAGACTCCATAACACAAATGCATTGATCTGTAGGGACTCCATTTGTGTCAAACAACCATGTTGGACAGAAAGCCCAGAGAGCCCCTAGAATATGCAACTTCCACATGGAGATGGTGAACCTGTAGCGTGACAGAAGCAGTTGCATCACCACACCCAACTGGAGTGTGTGTGGATCATCAAGGTGTGGCTATTGATACTCCATAAAACAAATGCATTGATCTCTAGGGACTCCATTCGTGTCAAACAACCATGGTGGTTAGAAAGCCCAAAGAGCCCCTAGAATATTCAACTGCCACATGGAGATGGGTGAACTAGTGTGATCAAAGCAGTTGCATCACCACACCCAACTGGAGTGTGTGTGGGTCATCAAGGTGTGGATTGTAAGACTACATAACACAAATGCATTGATCTGTAGGGACTCCATTTGTGTCAAACAACCATGATCGTCGGAAAGCCTAGAGAGCCCCTTGAATATGCAACTGCCACATGGAGATGGATGGGTGAACCTGCATCGTCAAAGAAGCAGTTGCATCACCACACCCAATTGGAGTGTGTGTGGGTCATCAAGGTGTGGCTTTTGAGACTACATAACACAAATGCATTGATCTATAGGTACTCCATTTGTGTCAAACAACCATGGTGGTTAGAAATCCCAGAGAGCCCCTAAAATATTTAACTGCCATATGAAGATGGACGGGTGAACCTGCAGTGTGACAGAAGCAGTTGTATCACCACACCGAAATTGAGTGTGTGTGAGTCATCAGGTGTGGCTTTTGAGACTCCATAACACAAATACATTGATCTGTAGGGACTCCATTTGTGTCAAACAACCATGGTGGTCAGAAAGCCTAGAGAGCCCCTAGAATATGCAACTGCCACATGGAGATGGATGTGTGAACCTGTAGTGTGACAGAAGCAGTTGCATCACCACACCCAACTTGAGTGTGTGTGGGTCATCAAGGTGTGGCCTTTGAGACTCCATAACACAGATGCATTGATCTGTAGGGACTCCATTTGTGTCAAACAACCATCTTTGACAGAAAGCCGAGAGAGCCCATAGAATATGCAACTTCCACATGGAGATGGTGAACCAATAGCGTGACAGAAGCAGTTGCATCACCACACCCAACTTGAGTGTGTGTGAGTCATCAAGGTGTGGCTTTTGAGACTCCATAACAAAAATGCATTGATCTATAGGGACTCCATTTGTGTCAAACAACCATGTTGGACAGAAAGCCCAGAGAGCCCCTAGAATATGCAACTTCCACATGGAGATGGTGAACCTGTAGTGTGACAAAAGTAGTTGCATCACCACACCCAACTTGAGTGTGTGTGGGTCATCAAGGTGTGGCTTTCGAGACTCCATCACACAAATGTATTAATCTGTAGGGTCTCCATTTGTGTCAAACAACCATGGTGGTTAGAAAGCCCAGAGAGCTCCTAGAATATTAATATGCAACTACCACATGGAGATGGGTGAACAAGTGTGACAGAAGCAGTTGCATCACCACACCCAACTTGAGTGTGTGGGTGATCAAGGTGTGGATTTTAAGACTACATAACACAAATGCATTGATCTGTAGGGACTCCATTTGTGTAAAATAACCATGGTGGTCAGAAAGCCCAGAGAGCCCCTTGAATATGCACCTGGCACATGGAGATGGGTGAACCAGTGTGACAAAAGCAGTTGCATCACCACACCCAAATAGAGTGTGTGTGGATCATCAAGGTGTGGCTTTTTATACTCCATAATACAAATGCCTTGATATCTAGGGACTCCATTTGTATCAAACAACCATGGTGGTTAGAAAGCCCAGAGAGCCCCTAAAATATGCAACTCCCACATGAAGATGGATGGGTGAACCTGCAGTGTGACAGAAGCAGTTGCATCACCACACCCAACTGGAGTGTGTGTGGGTCATCAAGGTGTGGATTTTAAGACTACATAACACAAATGCATTGATCTATAGGGACTCCATTTGTGTCAAATAACAATGGTGGTCAGGAAGCCCAGAGAGCCCCTAGAATATGCAACTGCCACATGGAGATGGATGGGTGAACCTGTAGTGTGACAGAAGCAATTGCATCACCACACCCAACTGGAGTGTGTATGGGTCATCAAGGTGTGGCTTTTGAGACTACATAACACAAATGAATTGATCTGTAGAGACTCCATTTGTGTCAAACAACCATTGTGGTCAGAAATCCCATAGAGCCCCTAGAATATGCAACTACCACATGGAGATGGGTGAACTAGTGTGACAGAAGCAGTTAAATCACCACACCCAACTAGAGTGTGTGTGGATCATCAAGGCGTGGCTTTTGAGCCTCCATAACACAAATGCATTGATCTCTAGGGACTCCTTTTGTGTCAAACAAGCATGGTGGTTAGAAAGCCCAGAGAGCCCCTAGAATATGCTACTGCCACATGGAGATGGATGAGTGAACCTGTAGTGTGACAGAAGCGGTTACATCACCACACCCAACTTGAGTGTGTGTGGGTCATCAAGGTGTGGCTTTTGAGACTCCATAACACAAATGCATTGATCTGTACAGACTCCATTTATGTCAAACAACCATGTTGGATAGAAAGCCCGGAGAGCCCCTAGAATATGCAACTTCCACACGGAGATGGTGAACCTGTAGTGTGACAGAAGCAGTTGAATCACCACACCATATTGAGTGTGTGTGGGTCATGAAGGTGTGGCTTTTGAGACCCCATAACACAAATGCATTGATTTGTAGGGACTCCATTTGTGTCAAACAACCATGGTGGTTAGAAAGCCCAGAGAGCCCCTAGAATATTAATATACAACTGCCACATGGAGATGGGTGAACTAGTGTGATAGAAGCAGTTGCATCACCACACCCAACTGGAGTGTGTGTGGGTCATCAAGGTGTAAATTTTAAGACTACATAACTCAAATGCATTGATATGTGGGGACTCCATTTGTGTCAAATAACCATGGTGGTCAGAAAGCCCAGAGAGCCCCTAGAATATGCAACTGCCACATGGAGATGGATGGGTGAACTAGTGTGACAGAAGCAGTTGCATCACCACACCCAACTGCAGTGTGTGTGGGTCATCAAGGTGTGGATTTTAAGACTACATAACACAAATGCATTGATCTATAGGGACTCCATTTGTGTCAAATAACCATGGTGGTCAGAAAGCCCAGAGAGCCCCTAGAATATGCAACTGCCACATGGAGATGGATGGGTGAACCTGTAGTGTGACAGAAGCAGTTGCATCACCACACCCAACTGCAGTGTGTGTGGGTCATCAAGGTGAGGATTTTAAGACTACATAACACAAATTCATTGATCTGTAGGGACTCAATTTTTGTCAAACAAGCATGGTGGTCAGAAATACCAGAGAGCCCCTTGAATATACAATTGGCACATGGAGATGGGTGAACCAGTGTGACAGAAGCAGTTGCATCACTAGACCCAACTTGAGTGTGTGGGTCATAAATGTATGGCTTTTGAGACTACATAACACAAATGAATTGATCTGTAGGGACTCCATTTATGTCAAACAACCATGGTGGTCATAAAGCCCATAGAGCTCCTAGAATATGCAACTACCACATGGAGATGGGTGAACTAGTGTGACAGAAGCAGTTGCATCACCACACCCAACTAGAGTGTGTGTGGATCATCAAGGTGTGGCTTTTGAGACTCCATAACACAAATGCATTGATCTCTAGGGACTCCATTTGTTTCTAACAAGCATGGTGATCAGAAAGGCCAGAGAGTCCCTAGAATATGCAACTGCCACATGGAGATGAGTGAACTAGTGTGACATAAGCAGTTGCATCACCACACCCAACTAGTGTGTGTGTGGGTCATCGAGATGTGCATTTTAAGACTACATAACACAAATGCATTGATCTGTAGGGACTCCATTTGTGTCAAACAACCATGGTGGTTAGAAAGCCTATAGAGTCCCTGGAATATGCAACTGCCACATGGAGATGGATGGGTGAACCTGGAGTGTGACAGGACCAGTTGCATCACCACACACAACTGGAGCGTGTGTGACTCATGAAGGTGTCGCTTTTAAGACTACATAACACAAATGTATTAATCTCTAGGAACTCCATTTGTGTCAAACAACCATGGCGGTCAGAAAGCCCACAGAGTCCCTAGAATATGCAACTGGCACATGGAGATGGGTGAACCAGTGTGACAGAAGCAGTTGCATCACCTCAACGAACTGTAGTGTCTGTGGATCATCAAGGTGTGGATTTTAAGACTACATAACACAAATGAATTGATCTGTAGAGACTCCATTTTTGTCAAACAACCATGGTGGCCAGAAAGCCCATAGAGCCCCTAGAATATGCAACTACCACATGCAGATGGGTGAACTAGTGTGACAGAAGCAGTTAAATCACCACACCCAACTTGAGTGTGTGTGGGTCATGAAGGTGTGGCTTTTGAGACTCCATAACACAAATGCATTGATCTGTACAGACTCCATTTGTGTCAAACAACCATGTTGGATAGAAAGCCCGGAGAGCCCCTAGAATATGCAACTTCCACACGGAGATGGTGAACCTATAGTGTGACAGAAGCAGTTGAATCACCACACCAAATTGAGTGTGTGTGGGTCATCAAGGTGTGGCTTTTGAGACTCCATAACACAAATGCATTGATTTGTAGGGACTCCATTTGTGTCAAACAACCATGGTGGTTAGAAAGCCCAGAGAGCCCCTAGAATATTAATATACAACTGCCACATGGAGATGGGTGAACTAGTGTGACAGAAGCAGTTGCATCACCACACCCAACTGGAGTGTGTGTGGGTCATCAAGGTGTGGATTTTAAGACTACATAACACAAATGCATTGATCTATAGGGACTCCATTTGTGTCAAATAACAATGGTGGTCAGAAAGCCCAGAGAGCCCCTAGAATATGCAACTGCCACATGGAGATGGATGGGTGAACCTGTAGTGTGACAGAAGCAGTTGCATCACCACACCCAACTGCAGTGTGTGTGGGTCATCAAGGTGAGGATTTTAAGACTACATAACACAAATTCATTGATCTGTAGGGACTCCATTTTTGTCAAACAAGCATGGTGGTCAGAAATTCTAGAGAGCCCCTTGAATATACAATTGGCACATGGAGATGGGTGAACCAGTGTGACAGAAGCAGTTGCATCACCACACCCAACTGGAGTGTGTGTGGATCATCAAGGTGTGGCTTTTTAGACTCCATAATACAAATGCCTTGATCTCTAGGGACTCCATTTGTGTCTATCAATCATGGTGGTCAGAAAGCCTAGAGAGCCCCTAGAATATGCAACTGCCACTTGGAGATGGGTGAAACAGTGTGACAGAAGCAGTTGCATCACTAGACCCAACTGGAGTGTGTGGGTCATCAATGTGTGGCTTTTGAGACTACATAACACAAATGAATTGATCTGTAGGGACTCCATTTATGTCAAACAACCATGGTGGTCATAAAGCCCATAGAGCTGCTAGAATATGCAACTACCACATGGAGATGGGTGAACTAGTGTGACAGAAGCAGTTGCATCACCACACTCAACTTGAGTGTGTGTGGATCATCAAGGTGTGGTTTTCAGACTCCATAACACAAATGCATTGATCTCTAGGGACTCCATTTGTTTCTAACAAGCATGGTGGTCAGAAAGCCCAGAGAGCCCCTAGAATATGCAACTGCCACATGGAGATGAGTGAACTAGTGTGACAGAAGCAGTTGCATCACCACACCCAACTGGAGTGTGTGTGGGTCATCAAGATGTGCATTTTAAGACTACATAACACAAATGCATTGATCTGTAGGGACTCCATTTGTGTCAACATCCATGGTTGTCAGAAAGCCTAGAGAGCCCCTAGAGTATGCAACTGCCACATGGAGATGGATGGGTGAACCTGCAGTGTGACAAAAGCAGTTGCATCACCAGACCCAACTGGAGTGTGTGTGGGCCATCAATGTGTGGCTTTTAAGACTACATAACACAAATCAATTGATCTGTAGGGACTCCATTCGTGTCAAACAACCATGGTGGTCAGAAAGCCCATAGAGCCCCTAGAATATGCAACTACCACATGGAGATGGGTGAACTAGTGCGACAGAAGCAGTTGCATCGCCACACCCAACTGGAGTGTGTGTGGGTCATCAAGGTGTGGATTTTAAGACTACATAACACAAATGCATTGATCTGTAGGGACTCCATTTGTGTCAAACATCCATGGTCGTCAGAAAGCCAGAGAGCCCCTAGAATATGCAACTGCGACATGCAGATGGATGGGTGAACCTGCGGTCTGAAAGAAGCAGTTGCATCACCACACCCAACTGGAGTGTGTGTGGGTCATAAAGGTGTGGCTTTTGAGACGACATAACACAAATGAATTTATCTATAGGCACTCCATTTGTTTCATACAACCATGGTGGTCAGAAAGCCCAGAGAGCCCCTAGAATATGCAACTGCCACATGGAGATGGGTGAACCAGTGTGACAGAAGCAGTTGCATCACCACACCCAACTAGAGTGTGTGTGGATCATCAAGGTGTGGCTTTTAAGACTACATAACACAAATGAATTGATTTGTAGGGACTCTATTTGTGTCAAACAACCATGGTGGTCAGAAAGCCCATAGAGCCCCTAGAATATGAAACTACCACATGGAGAAGGGTGAACTAGTGTGACAGAAGCAGTTAAATCACCACACCCAACTTGAGTGTGTGTGGATCATCAAGGTGTATCTTTTGAGACTCCATAACACAAATGCATTGATCTCAAGGGAATCCATTTGTGTCAAAAAAGCATGGTGGTCAGAAAGCCTAGAGAGCCCCTAGAATATGCAACTTCCACATGGAGATGGATGAGTGAACCTGTAGTGTGACAGAAGCAGTTGCATCACCACACCCAACTTGAGTGTGTGTGGGTCGTCAAGGTGTGGCCTTTGAGACTCCATAACACAAATGCATTGATCTGTAGGGACTCCATTTGTGTCAAACAACCATGTTGCACAGAAAGCCCAGAGAGCCCCTAGAATATGCAACTTCCACATGGAAATGGTGAACCTGTAGTGTGATAGAAGCAGTTGCATCACCACACCCAACTTGAGTGTGTGTGGGTCATCAAGGTGTGGCTTTTGAGACTCCATAACACAAATGTATTGATTTGTAGGGACTCCATTTGTGTCAAACAACCATGGTGGTTAGAAAGCCCAGAGAGCCCCTAGAATATTAATATGCAACTGCCACATGGAGATGGGTGAACCAGTGTGACAGAACCAGTTGCATCACCACACCCAACTAGAGTGTGTGTGGGTCATCAAGGTGTGGATTTTAAGACTACATAACACAAATACATTGATCTGTAGGGACTCCATTTTTGTCAAACAACCATGGTGGTTAGACAGCCTAGAGAGCCCCTAGAATATGCAACTGTCACATGGAGTTGGATGGGTGAACCTGCAGTGTGACAGAAGGAGTTGCATCACCACATCCAACTAGAGTGTGTGTCGGTCATCAAGGTATGGCTTTTGATACTACATAACACAAATGCATTGATCTGTAGGGACTCCATTTTTGTCAAACAACCATGGTGGTCACAAAGCCAGAGAGCCCCTAGAATATGCAACTAGCACATGGAGATGGGTGAACCAGTGTGACATAACCAGTTGCATCACCACACCCAACTAGAGTGTGTGTGGATCATCAAGGTGTGGCTTTTTAGACTCCATAATACAAATGCCTTGATCTCTAGCGACACCATTTGTGTCTATCAATCATGGTGGTCAGAAAGCCTAGAGAGCCCCTAGAATATGCAACTGCCACATGGAGATGGCTGAAACAGTGTGACAGAAGTAGTTGCATCACCACACCCAACTGGAGTGTGTGTGGGTCATCAAGGTGTGGATTTTAAGTCTCCATAACACAAATGCATTGATCTGTAGGGACTCCATTTGTGTCAAACATCCATGGTCGTCAAAAAGCCTAGAGAGCCCCTAGAGTATGCAACTGCCACGTGGAGATGGATGGGTGAACCCGCAGTCTGACAGAAGTAGTTGCATCACCACACCCAACTGGAGTGTGTGTGGGTCATCAAGGTGTGGCTTTTGACACTCCATAACACAAATGCATTGATCTTAGGGACTCCATTTGTGTCAAACAAACATGGTGGTCAGAAATCCCAGAGAGCCCCTAGAATATGCAACTGCCACATGGAGATGGGTGAACTAGTGTGACAGAAGCAGTTGCATCACCACACCCAAATTGAGTGTGTGTGGGTCATCAAGGTGTGGCTTTTGAGACTCCATAACACAAATACATTGATCTGTAGGGACTCCATTTGTGTCAAACAAAAATGGTGGTCAAAAAGCCCAGAGAGCCCCTAGAATATGCAACTTCCACATGGAGATGGATGAGTGAACCTGTAGTGTGACAGAAGCAGTTGCATCACCACACCCAACTTGAGTGTGTGTGGGTCATCAACGTGTGGCTTTTGAGACTCCATAAAACAAATTCATTGATCTTTAGGGACTCCATTTGTGTCAAACAAGCATGGTGGTCAGAAAGCCTAGAGAGCCCCTAGAATATGCAACTTCCACATGGAGATGGTGAACCTGTAGTGTGACAGAAGCAGTTGCGTCACCACACCCAACTTGAGTGTGTGTGGGTCATCAAGGTGTGGCTTTTAAGACTCCATAACACAAATGCATTGATTTGTAGGGACTCCATTTGTGTCAAACAACCATGGTGCTTAGAAAGCCCAGAGAGCCCCTAGAATATTAATATGCAACTACCACATGGAGATGGGTGAACCAGTGTGACAGAAGCAGTTGCATCACCACACCCAACTAGAGTGTGTGTGGGTCATCAAGGTGTGGATTTTAAGACTACATAGCACAAATGCATTGATCTGTAGGGACTCCATTTGTGTCAAATAACCATGGTGGTCAGAAAGCCCAGAGAGCCCCTAGAATATGCAACTGCCACATGGAGATGGATGGGTGAACCGGTAGTGTGATAGAAGCAGTTGCATCACCACACCCAACTATAGTGTGTGTGGGTCATCATGGTGTGGATTTTAAGACTACATAACACTAATGCATTGATCTGTAGGGACTACATTTGTGTCAAACAACCATGGTGGTTAGAAAGCCCAGAGAGCCCCTAAAATATGCAACTGCCACATGAAGATGGATAGGTGAACCTGCGTGTGACAGAAGCAGTTGCCTCACCACACCCAACTTGAGTGTGTGTGAGTCATCAAGGTGTGGCTTTTGAGGCTCCATAACACAAAAGCATTGATCTTTAGGGACTCTGTTTGTGTCAAACAATCATTGTGGTCAGAAAGCCCAGAGAGCCCCTAGAATATGCAACTGCCACATGGAGATGGGTGAACCAGTGTGACAGAAGCAATTGCATCACCACACCCAACTGGAGTGTGTATGGGTCATCAAGGTGTGGCTTTTGAGACTACATAACACAAATGAATTGATCTTTAGAGACTCCATTTGTGTCAAACAACCATGGTGGTCAGAAAGCCCATAGAGCCCCTAGAATATGCAACTACCACATGGAGATGGGTGAACTAGTGTGACAGAAGCAGTTAAATCACCACACCCAACTAGAGTGTGTGTGGATCATCAAGGTCTGGCTTTTGAGCCTCCATAACACAAATGCATTGATCTCTAGGGACTCCTTTTGTGTCAAACAAGCATGGTGGTCAGAAAGCCCAGAGAGCCCCTAGAATATGCTACTGCCACATGGAGATGGATGAGTGAACCTGTAGTGTGACAGAAGCGGTTACATCACCACACCCAACTTGAGTGTGTGTGGGTCATCAAGGTGTGGCTTTTGAGACTCCATAACACAAATGCATTGATCTGTACAGACTCCATTTGTGTCAAACAACGATGTTGGATAGAAAGCCCGGAGAGCCCCTAGAATATGCAACTTCCACACGGAGATGGTGAACCTGTAGTGTGACAGAAGCAGTTGAATCACCACACCATATTGAGTGTGTGTGGGTCATCAAAGTGTGGCTTTTGAGACCCCATAACACAAATGCATTGATTTGTAGGGACTCCATTTGTGTCAAACAACCATGGTGGTTAGAAAGCCCAAAGAGCCCCTAGAATATTAATATACAACTGCCACATGGAGATGGGTGAACTAGTGTGACAGAAGCAGTTGCATGACCACACCCAACTGGAGTGTGTGTGGGTCATCAAGGTGTGGATTTTAAGACTACATAACGCAAATGCATTGATCTGTGGGGACTCCATTTGTGTCAAATAACCATGGTGGTCAGAAAGCCCAGAGAGCCCCTAGAATAGGCAACTGCCACATGGAGATGGATGGGTGAACTAGTGTGACAGAAGCAGTTGCATCACCACACCCAACTGCAGTGTGTGTGGGTCATCAAGGTGTGGATTTTAAGACTACATAACAAAAATGCATTGATTTGTAGGGACTCCATTTGTGTCAAATAAGCATGGTGGTCAGAAAGCCCAGAGAGCCCCTAGAATATGCAACTGCCACATGGAGATGGATGGGTGAACCTGTAGTGTGACAGAAGCAGTTGCATCACCACACCCAACTGCAGTGTGTGTGGGTCATCAAGGTGAGGATTTTAAGACTACATAACACAAATTCATTGATCTGTAGGGACTCCATTTTTGTCAAACAAGCATGGTGGTCAGAAATCCTAGAGAGCCCCTTGAATATACAATTGGCACATGGAGATGGGTGAACCAGTGTGACACAAGCAGTTGCATCACTAGACCCAACTGGAGTGTGTGGGTCATCAATGTGTGGCTTTTGAGACTACATAACACAAATGAATTGATCTGTAGGGATTCCATTTATGTCAAACAACCATGGTGGTCATAAAGCCCATAGAGCTCCTAGAATATGCAACTACCACATGGATATGGGTGAACTAGTGTGACAGAAGCAGTTGCATCACCACACTCAACTGGAGTGTGTGTGGATCATCAAGGTGTGGCTTTTGAGACTCCATAACACAAATGCATTGATCTCTAGGGACTCCATTTGTTTCTAACAAGCATGGTGGTCAGAAAGCCCAGAGAGCCCCTAGAATATGCAACAGCCACATGGAGATGAGTGAACTAGTGTGACAGAAGCAGTTGCATCACCACACCCAACTGGAGTGTGTGTGGGTCATCAAGATGTGCATTTTAAGACTACATAACACAAATGCATTGATCTGTAGGGACTCCATTTGTGTCAAACATCCATGGTCGTCGGAAAGCCCAGAGAGCCCCTAGAATATGCAACTGCGACATGCAGATGGATGGGTGAACCTGCAGTCTGACAGAAGCAGTTGCATCACCACACCCAACTGGAGTGTGTGTGGGTCATCAAGGTGCGGCTTTTGAGACTACATAACAAAAATGCATTGACCTGTTGGGACTCCATTTGTGTCAAACAACCTTGGTGGTCAGGCAGGCCAGAGAGCCCCTAGAATATGTAACTCTCACATGGAGATGGTGAACCCTTAGTGTGACAGAAGCAGTTGCATCACTAGACCCAACTAGAGTGTGTGGGTCATCAATGTGTGGCTTTTGAGACTACATAACACAAATGAATTGATCTGTAGGGACTCCATTTATGTCAAACAACCATGGTGGTCATAAAGCCCATAGAGCTGCTAGAATATGCAACTACCACATGGAGATGGGTGAACTAGTGTGACAGAAGCAGTTAAATCACCACACCCAACTTGAGTGTGTGTGGGTCATCAAGGTGTGGCTTTTGAGACTCCATAACACAAATGCATTGATCTGTACAGACTCCATTTGTGTCAAACAACCATGTTGGATAGAAAGCCCGGAGAGCCCCTAGAATATGCAACTTCCACACGGAGATGGGGAACCAGTAGTGTGACAGAAGCAGTTGAATCACCCTACCATATTGAGTGTGTGTGGGTCATCAAGGTGTGGCTTTTGAGACTCCATAACACAAATGCATTGATTTTTAGGGACTCCATTTGTGTCAAACAACCATGGTGGTTAGAAAGCCCAGAGAGCCCCTAGAATATTAATATACAACTGCCACATGGAGATGGGTGAACTAGTGTGATAGAAGCAGTTGCATCACCACACCCAACTGGAGTGTATGTGGGTCATCAAGGTGTGGATTTTAAGACTACATAACACAAATGCATTGATCTGTAGGGACTCCATTTGTGTCAAATAACCATGGTGGTCAGAAAGCACAGAGAGCCCCTAGAATATGCAACTACCACATGGAGATGGATGGGTGAACCTGTAGTGTGACAGAAGCAGTTGCATCACCACACCCAACTGCAGTGTGTGTGGGTCATCAAGGTGTGGATTTTAAGACTACATAACACAAATTGATTGATCTGTAGGGACTCCATTTTTGTCAAACAAGCATGGTGGTCAGAAATCCCAGAGAGCCCCTTGAATATACAATTGGCACATGGAGATGGGTGAACCAGTGTGACAGAAGCAGTTGCATCACCACACCCAACTGCAGTGTGTGTGGGTCATCAAGGTGTGGCTTTTTAGACTCCATAATACAAATGCCTTGATCTCTAGGGACTCCATTTGTGTCTATTAATCATGGTGGTCAGAAAGCCTAGAGAGCCCCTAGAATATGCAACTGCCACATGGAGATGGGTGAAACAGTGTGATAGAAGCAGTTGCATCACTAGACCCAACTAGAGTGTGTGGGTCATCAATGTGTTGCTTTTGAGACTACATAACACAAATGAATTGATCTGTAGGGACTCCATTTATGTCAAACAACCATGGTGGTCATAAAGCCCATAGAGCTGCTAGAATATGCAACTACCACATGGAGATGGGTGAACTAGTGTGACAGAAGCAGTTGCATCACCACACTCAACTTGAGTGTGTGTGGATCATCAAGGTGTGGCTTTTGAGACTCCATAACACAAATGCATTGATCTCTAGAGACTCCATTTGTTTCTAACAAGCATGGTGGTCAGAAAGCCCAGAGAGCCCCTAGAATATGCAACTGCCACATGGAGATGAGTGAACTAGTGTGACAGAAGCAGTTGCATCACCACACCCAACTGGAGTGTGTGTGGGTCATCAAGATGTGCATTTTAAGACTACATAACACAAATGCATTCATCTGTAGGAACTCCATTTTTGTCAAACATCCATGGTTGTCAGAAAGCCTAGAGAGCCCCTAGAGTATGCAACTACCACATGGAGATGGATGGGTGAACCTGCAGTGTGACAGAAACAGTTGCATCACCAGACCCAACTGGAGTGTGTGTGGGTCATCAATGTGTGGCTTTTAAGACTACATAACACAAATGAATTGATCTGTAGGGACTCCATTCGTGTCAAACAAGCATGGTGGTCAGAAAGCCCGTAGAGCCCCTAGAATATGCAACTACCACATGGAGATGGGTGAACTAGTGTGACAGAAGCAGTTGCATTACCACACCCAACTGGAGTGTGTGTGGATCATCAAGGTGTGGCTTTTGAGACTCCATAACACAAATGCATTGATCCCTAAGGACTCCATTTGTGTAAAACAAGCATGGTGGTCAGAAAGCCCAGAGAGCCCCTACAATATGCAACTGCCACATGGAGATGGGCGAACTAGTGCGACAGAAGCAGTTGCATCGCCACACCCAACTGGAGTGTGTGTGGGTCATCAAGGTGTGGATTTTAAGACTACATAACACAAATGCATTGATCTGTAGGGACTCCATTTGTGTCAAACATACATGGTCGTCAGAAAGCCAGAGAGCCCCTAGAATATGCAATTGCGACCTGCAGATGGATGGGTGAACCTGCAGTCTGACAGAAGCAGTTGCATCACCACACCCAACTGGAGTTTGTGTGGGTCATCAAGGTGTGGCATTTGAGACGACATAACACAAATGAATTTATCTGTAGGCACTCCATTTGTGTCATACAACCATGGTGGTCAGAAAGCCCAGAGAGCCCCTAGAATATGCAACTGCCACATGGAGATGGGTTAACCAGTGTGACAGAAGCAGTTGCATCACCACACCCAACTGGAGTGTGTATGGGTCATCAAAGTGTGGCTTTTGAGACTACATAACACAAATGAATTGATCTGTAGGGACTCCATTTGTGTCAAACAACCATGGTGGTCAGAAAGCCCATAGAGCCCCTAGAATATGCAACTACCACATGGAGAAGGGTGAACTAGTGTGACAGAAGCAGTTAAATCACCACACCCAACTTGAGTGTGTGTGGATCATCAAGGTGTATCTTTTGAGACTCCATAACACAAATGCATTGATCTCAAGGGAATCCATTTGTGTCAAAAAAGCATGGTGGTCAGAAAGCCTAGAGAGCCCCTAGAATATGCAACTTCCACATGGAGATGGATGAGTGAACCTGTAGTGTGACAGAAGCAGTTGCATCACCACACCCAACTTGAGTGTGTGTGGGTCGTCAAGGTGTGGCCTTTGAGACTCCATAACACAAATGCATTGATCTGTAGGGACTCCATTTGTGTCAAACAACCATGTTGCACAGAAAGCCCAGAGAGCCCCTAGAATATGCAACTTCCACATGGAAATGGTGAACCTGTAGTGTGATAGAAGCAGTTGCATCACCACACCCAACTTGAGTGTGTGTGGGTCATCAAGGTGTGGCTTTTGAGACTCCATAACACAAATGTATTGATTTGTAGGGACTCCATTTGTGTCAAACAACCATGGTGGTTAGAAAGCCCAGAGAGCCCCTAGAATATTAATATGCAACTGCCACATGGAGATGGGTGAACCAGTGTGACAGAACCAGTTGCATCACCACACCCAACTAGAGTGTGTGTGGGTCATCAAGGTGTGGATTTTAAGACTACATAACACAAATACATTGATCTGTAGGGACTCCATTTTTGTCAAACAACCATGGTGGTTAGACAGCCTAGAGAGCCCCTAGAATATGCAACTGTCACATGGAGTTGGATGGGTGAACCTGCAGTGTGACAGAAGGAGTTGCATCACCACATCCAACTAGAGTGTGTGTCGGTCATCAAGGTATGGCTTTTGATACTACATAACACAAATGCATTGATCTGTAGGGACTCCATTTGTGTCAAACAACCATGGTGGTCACAAAGCCAGAGAGCCCCTAGAATATGCAACTAGCACATGGAGATGGGTGAACCAGTGTGACATAACCAGTTGCATCACCACACCCAACTAGAGTGTGTGTGGATCATCAAGGTGTGGCTTTTTAGACTCCATAATACAAATGCCTTGATCTCTAGCGACACCATTTGTGTCTATCAATCATGGTGGTCAGAAAGCCTAGAGAGCCCCTAGAATATGCAACTGCCACATGGAGATGGCTGAAACAGTGTGACAGAAGTAGTTGCATCACCACACCCAACTGGAGTGTGTGTGGGTCATCAAGGTGTGGATTTTAAGTCTCCATAACACAAATGCATTGATCTGTAGGGACTCCATTTGTGTCAAACATCCATGGTCGTCAAAAAGCCTAGAGAGCCCCTAGAGTATGCAACTGCCACGTGGAGATGGATGGGTGAACCCGCAGTCTGACAGAAGTAGTTGCATCACCACACCCAACTGGAGTGTGTGTGGGTCATCAAGGTGTGGCTTTTGACACTCCATAACACAAATGCATTGATCTTAGGGACTCCATTTGTGTCAAACAAACATGGTGGTCAGAAATCCCAGAGAGCCCCTAGAATATGCAACTGCCACATGGAGATGGGTGAACTAGTGTGACAGAAGCAGTTGCATCACCACACCCAAATTGAGTGTGTGTGGGTCATCAAGGTGTGGCTTTTGAGACTCCATAACACAAATACATTGATCTGTAGGGACTCCATTTGTGTCAAACAAAAATGGTGGTCAAAAAGCCCAGAGAGCCCCTAGAATATGCAACTTCCACATGGAGATGGATGAGTGAACCTGTAGTGTGACAGAAGCAGTTGCATCACCACACCCAACTTGAGTGTGTGTGGGTCATCAAGGTGTGGCTTTTGAGACTCCATAACACAAATGCATTGATTCGTAGGGACTCCATTTGTGTCAAACAACCATGTTGGACAGAAATCCCAGAGAGCCCCTAGAATATGCAACTTCCACATGGAGATGGTGAACCTGTAGTGTGACAGAAGCAGTTGCGTCACCACACCCAACTTGAGTGTGTGTGGGTCATCAAGGTGTGGCTTTTAAGACTCCATAACACAAATGCATTGATTTGTAGGGACTCCATTTGTGTCAAACAACCATGGTGCTTAGAAAGCCCAGAGAGCCCCTAGAATATTAATATGCAACTACCACATGGAGATGGGTGAACCAGTGTGACAGAAGCAGTTGCATCACCACACCCAACTAGAGTGTGTGTGGGTCATCAAGGTGTGGATTTTAAGACTACATAGCACAAATGCATTGATCTGTAGGGACTCCATTTGTGTCAAATAACCATGGTGGTCAGAAAGCCCAGAGAGCCCCTAGAATATGCAACTGCCACATGGAGATGGATGGGTGAACCGGTAGTGTGATAGAAGCAGTTGCATCACCACACCCAACTATAGTGTGTGTGGGTCATCATGGTGTGGATTTTAAGACTACATAACACTAATGCATTGATCTGTAGGGACTACATTTGTGTCAAACAACCATGGTGGTTAGAAAGCCCAGAGAGCCCCTAAAATATGCAACTGCCACATGAAGATGGATAGGTGAACCTGCGTGTGACAGAAGCAGTTGCCTCACCACACCCAACTTGAGTGTGTGTGAGTCATCAAGGTGTGGCTTTTGAGGCTCCATAACACAAAAGCATTGATCTTTAGGGACTCTGTTTGTGTCAAACAATCATTGTGGTCAGAAAGCCCAGAGAGCCCCTAGAATATGCAACTGCCACATGGAGATGGATGAACCAGTGTGACAGAAGCAGTTGCATCTCCCCACCCAACTGGAGTGTGTGAGGGTCATCAAGGTGTGGCTTTTGAGACTACATAACACAAATGAATTGATCTGTAGGGACTCCATTTGTGTCAAACAACCATGGTGGTCAGAAAGCCCATAGAGCCCCTAGAATATGCAACTGCCACATGGAGATGGGTGAACAAGTGTGACAGAAGCAGTTGCATCACCACACCCAACTGGAGTGTATGTGGATCATCAAGGTGTGCCTTTTGAGACTCCATAACACAAGTGCATTGATCTCTAGGGACTCCATTTGTGTCAAACAAGCATGGTGGTCAAGTAGCCCAGAGAGCTCGTAGAATATGCGACTGCCACATGCAGATGGGTGAACCAATGTGACAGAAGAAGTTGCATCACAATACCCAACTGGAGTGTGTGTGGGTCATCAAGGTGTGGGTTTTAAGACTACATAACACAAATGCATTGATCTGTAGGGACTCCATTTGTGTCAAACAACCATGGTGGTCAGAAACCCCAGAGAGCCCCTAGAATATGCAACTGCCACATGGAGATGGACGGCTGAACCTGTAGTATGACAGAAGCAGTTGCATCACCACACCCAGCTGGAGTGTGTGTGGGTCATCAAGGTTTGGATTTTGAGACTACAGAACACAAATGCATTGATCTATAGGGACTCCATTTGTGTCAAACAACCATTTAGGACATAAAGCCCAGAGAGCCCCTAGAATATGCAACTTCCACATGCAAATGGTGAACCTGTAGTGTGACAGAAGCAGTTGCATCACGACACCCAACTTGAGTGAGTGTGGGTCATCAAGGTGTGGCTTTTGAGACTCCATAACCCAAATGCATTTATCTGTAGGGACTCCATTTGTGTCATACAACCATGGTGGTTAGAAAGCCTAGAGCCCCTAGAATATTAATATGCAACTGCCACATGGAGATGGGTGAACCAGTGTGACAAAAGCAGTTGCATCACCACACCCAACTAGAGTGTGTGTGGGTCATCAAGGTGTGGATTTTAAGATTACATAACACAAATGCATTGATATGTAGGGACTCCATTTCTGTCAAACAACCATGGTGGTTAGAAAGCCCAGAGAGCCCGTAGAATATGCAACTGCCACATGGAGATGGATGGGTGAACCTACAGTGTGACAGAAGCAGTTGCATCACCACACCCAACTTGAGTGTGTGTGAGTCATAAAGGTGTGGCTTTTGAGACTCCACAACTAAAATCCATTGATCTTTAGGGACTCCATTTGTGTCAAACAACCATGGTGATCAGAAAGCCCAGAGAGCCCCTAGAATATGCAACTCCCACATGGAGATAGGTGAACCAGTGTGACAGAAGCAGTTGCATCACCACACCCAACTGGAGTGTGTGTGGATCCTCAAGGTGTGGATTTTTAGACTCCATAACACAAATTCATTGATTTCTAGGGACTCCATTTGTGTCAAACAATCATGGTGGTCAGAAAGCCTAGAGAGCCCTTAGAATATGCAACTGCCACATGGAGATGGGTGAATCAGTGTGACAGAAGAAGTTGCATCAGCACAACCAACTGGAGTGTGTGTGGGTCATAAAGGTGTGGGTTTTGAGACTACATAACACAAATGAATTGATCTATAGGGACTCCATTTGTGTCAAACAATCATTGTTGTCAGAAAGCCCATAGAGCCCCTAGAATATCCAACTACCACATGGAGATGGGTGAACTAGTGTGACAGAAGCAGTTGCATCACCACACCCAACTGGAGTGTGTGTGGGTCATCAAGGTGTGGCTTTTGAGACTCCATAACACAAATGCATTGATCTGTAGGGACTCCATTTTTGTCAAACAACCATGGTGGTCAGAAAGCCGAGAGAGCCCCTAGAATATGCAACTCCCACATGCAGATGGGTGAACCAGTGTGACAGAACCAGTTGCATCACCACACCCAACTGAAGTGTCTGTGGATCATCAAGGTGTGGCTTTTGAGACTCCATAACACAAATGCACTGATCCCTTGGGACTCCATTTGTGTCAAACAATCATGGTGGTTAGAACGCCCAGAGAGCCCCTAGAATATGCAACTGCCACATGGAGATGGTGAACCAGAAGTGTGACAGAAGCAGTTGCATCACCACAGCCAACTTGAGTGTGTGTGAGTCATAAAGGTGTGGCTTTTGAGACTGCAGAACTAAAATCCATTGATCTGTAGGGACTCCATTTGTGTCAAACAACCATGGTGGTCAGAAAGCCTAGAGAGCCCCTAGAATATGCAACTGCCTCATGGAGATGGGTGAACCAGTGCGACAGAAGCAGTTGCATCACCACACCCAACTGGAGTGTGTGTGGATCATCAAGGTGTGGATTTTTAGACTCCATAACACAAATTCATTGATTTCTAGGGACTCCATTTGTGTCAAACAATCATGGTGGTCAGAAAGCCTAGAGAGCCCCTAGAATATGCAACTGCCACATGGAGATGGGTGAATCAGTGTGACAGAAGCAGTTGCATCAGCACAACTAATTGGAGTGTGTGTCGGTCATAAAGGTGTGGATTTTGAGACTACATAACACAAATGCATTGATCTGTAGGGACTCCATTTGTGTTAAACAACCATGGTGGTCAGAAACCCCATAGATCCCCTAGAATAAGCAACTGCCACATGGAGATTGGTGAACCAGTGTGACAGAAGCAGTTGCATCACCACACCCAACTGAAGTGTCTGTGGATCATCAAGGTGTGGCTTTTGAGACTCCATAACACAAATGCATTGATCCCTAGGGACTCCATTTGTGTCAAACAATCATGGTGGTCAGAAAGCCCAGAGAGCCCCTAGAATATGCAGCTGCCACATGGAGATGGATGGGTGAATCTGAAGTGTGACAGAAGCAGTTGCATCACCACACCCATCTGTAGTGTGTGTGGGTCATCAAGGTGTGTATTATAATACTACATAACGCAAATTGATGGATCTGTAGGGACTCCATTTTTGTCAAACAACCATGGTGGTCAGAAATCCCAGAGAGCCCCTTGAATATGCAATTGGCACATGGAGATGGGTGAACCAGTGTGACATAAGCATTTGCATCACCACACCCAACTGGAGTGTGTGTGGATCACCAAGGTGTGGCTTTTTAGACTCCATAAAACAAATGCCTTGATCTCTAGGGACTCCATTTCTGTCTATCAATCATGGTGGTCAGAAAGCCTAGAGAGCCCCTAGAATATGCAACTGCCACATGGAGATGGCTGAAACAGTGTGACAAAAGTAGTTGCATCACCACACCCAACTGGAGTGTGTGTGGGTCATCAAGGTGTGGATTTTAAGTCTCTATAACACAAATGCATTGATCTGTAGGGACTCCATTTGTGTAAAACATCCATGGTCGTCAGAAAGCCTAGAGAGCCCCTAGAGTATGCAACTGCCACATGGAGATAGATGGGTGAACCCGCAGTCTGACAGAAGCAGTTGCATCACCACACCCAAATTGAGTGTGTCTGGGTCATCAAGGTGTGTCTTTTGAGACTCCATAACACAAATACATTGATCTGTAGGCACTCCATTTGTGTCATACAACCGTGGTTGTCACAAAGCCCAGAGAGCCCCTAGAATATGCAACTGCCACATGGAGATGGGTGAACTAGTGTGACATAAGCAGTTGCATCACCACACCCAACTGGAGTGTGTGTGGGTCATCAAGGTGTGGCTTTTGAGACTCCATAACACAAATGCATTGATCTCTAGGGACTCCATTTGTGTCAAACAAGCATGGTGGTCAGAAAGCCCAGAGAGCCCCTAGAATATGGAACTGCCACATGGAGATGGGTGAACTAGTGTGACAGAAGCAGTTGCATCACCACACCCAAATTGAGTGTGTGTGGGTCATCAAGGTGTGGCTTTTGAGACTCCATAACACAAATGCATTGATTCGTAGGGACTCCATTTGTGTCAAACAACCATGTTGGACAGAAAGCGCAGAGAGCCCCTAGAATATGCAACTTCCACATGGAGATGGTGAACCTGTAGTGTGACAGAAGCAGTTGCATCACCACACCCAACTTGAGTGTGTGTGGGTCATCAAGGTGTGGCTTTTGAGACTCCATAACACAAATGCATTGATTTGTAGAGACTCCATTTGTGTCAAACAACCATGGTGGTTAGAAAGCCCAGAGAGCCCCTAGAATATTAATATGCAACTGCCACATGAAGATGGGTGAACCAGTGTGACAGAAGTAGTTGCATCACCACACCCAACTTGAGTGTGTGTGAGTCATCAAGGTGTGGCTTTTGAGGCTCCATAACACAAAAGCATTGATCTTTAGGGAATCTGTTTGTGTCAGACAATCATTGTGGTCAGAAAGCCTAGAGAGCCCCTAGAATATGCAACTGCCACGTGGAGATGGGTGAACCAGTGTGACAGAAGCAGTTGCATCTCCACACCCAACTTGAGTGTGTGCGGGTCATCAAGGTGTGGCTTTTGAGACTACATAACACAAATGAATTGATCTGTAGGGACTCCATTTGTGTCAAACAACCATGGTGGTCAGAAAGCCCAGAGAGCCCTAGAATATGCAACTGCCACATGGAGATGGATGGGTGAACCTACAGTGTGACAGAAGCAGTTGCATCACCACACCCAACTGGTGTGTGTGTGGATCATCAAGGTGTGGCTTTTTAGACTCCATAACACAAATGGATTGATCTCTAGGGACTCCATTTGTGTCAAACAAGAATGGTCGTTAAAAAGCCCAAAGAGCCGCTAGAATATGCAACTTTCACATGGAGATGGGTGAACCTGTGTGACAGAAGAAGGTGCATCACCACACCCAACTGGAGTGTGTGTGGGTCATCAAGGTGTTGATTTTAAGACTACATAACACAAATGCATTGATCTGTAGGTACTCAATTTGTGTCAAACAACCATGGTGGTCAGAAAGCCTAGAGAGCCCCTAGAATATGCAACTGCCACATAGAGATGGATGGGTGAACCTGCTGTGTAACAGAAGCAGTTGCATCACCACACCCAACTGGAGTGTGTGTTGGTTATCAAGGTTTGGCCTTTGAGACTCCATAACACAAATGCATTGATTCGTAGGGACTCCATTTGTGTCAAACAACCATGTTGGACAGAAAGCCCAGAGAGCCCCTAGAATATGAAACTTCCACATGGAGATGGTGAACCTGTAGTGTGACAGAAGCAGTTGCATCACCACACCCAACTTGAGTGTGTGTGGGTCATCAAGGTGTGGCTTTTGAGACTCCATAACACAAATGCATTGATTTGTTAGGACTCCATTTGTGTCAAACAACCATGGTGGTTAGAAAGCCTAGAGAGCCCCTAGAATATTAATATGCAACTGCCACATGAAGATGGGTGAACCAGTGTGACAGAAGTTGTTGCATCACCACACCCAACTGGAGTGTGTGTGGGTCATCAAGGTGAGGATTTTAAGACTACATAGCACAAATGCATTGATCTGTAGGGACTCCATTTTTGTCAAATAACCATGGTAGTCAGAAAGCCCTGAGAGCCCCTAGAATATGCAACTGCCACATGCAGATGGATGGGTGAACCTGAAGTGTGACAGAAGCAGTTGCATCACCACACCAACTACAATGCGTGTGGGTCATCCTGGTGTGGATTTCGGGACTACATAAGACAAATGCATTGCTCTGTAGGGACTACATTTGTGTCAAACAACCATGGTGGTTAGAAAGCCTAGAGAGCCCCTAAAATATGCAACTGCCACATGAAGATGGATAGGTGAACCTGCGTGTGACAGAAGCAGTTGCATCACCACACCCAACTTGAGTGTGTGTGAGTCATCAAGGTGTGGCTTTTGAGGCTCCATAACACAAAAGCATTGATATTTAGGGACTCTGTTTGTGTCAAACAATCATTGTAGTCAGAAAGCCCAGAGAGCCCCTAGAATATGCAACTGCCACATGGAGATGGGTGAACCAGTGTGACAGAAGCAGTTGCATCTCCACACCCAACTGGAGTGTGTGCGGGTCATCAAGGTGTGGCTTTTGAGACTACATAACACAAATGAATTGATCTGTAGGGACTCTATTTGTGTCAAACAACCATGGTGGTCAGAAAGCCCATAGAGCCCCTAGAATATGCAACTGCCACATGGAGATGGGTGAACAAGTGTGACAGAAGCAGTTGCATCACCACACCCAGCTGGAGTGTGTGTGGATCATCAAGATGTGCCTTTTGAGACTCCATAACACAAGTGCAGTGATCTCTAGGGACTCCATTTGTGTCAAACAAGCATCGTGGTCAAATAGCCCAGAGAGCTCGTAGAATATGCGACTGCCACATGGAGATGGGTGAACCAATGTGACAGAAGCAGTTGCATCACAATACCCAACTGGAGTGTGTGTGGGTCATCAAGGTGTGGGTTTTAAGACTACATAACACAAATGCATTGATCTGTAGGGACTCCATTTGTGTCAAACAACCATGGTGGTCCGAAACCCAGAGAGCCCCTAGAATATGCAACTGCCACATGGAGATGGATGGGTGAACCTGTAGTGTGACAGAAGCAGTTGCATCACCACACCCAGCTGGACTGTGTGTGGGTCATCAAGGTGTGGCTTTTGAGACTACAGAACGCAAATGCATTGATCTATAGGGACTCCATTTGTGTCAAACAACCATTTAGGACATAAAGCCCAGAGAGCCCCTAGAATATGCAACTTCCACATGGAGATGGTGAACCTGTATTGTGACAGAAGCAGTTGCATCACGAGACCCAACTTGATTGAGTGTGGGTCATCAAGGTGTGGCTTTTGAGACTCCATAACCCAAATGCATTGATCTGTAGGGACTCCATTTGTGCCATACAATCATGGTGGTTATAAAGCCCAGAGAGCCCCTAGAATATTAATATGCAACTGCCACATGGAGATGGGTGAACCAGTGTGACAAAAGCAGTTGCATCAACACACCCAACTAGAGTGTGTGTGGGTCATCAAGGTGTGGATTTTAAGATTACATAACACAAATGCATTGATATGTAGGGACTCCATTTGTGTCAAACAACCATGGTGGTTAGAAAGCCCAGAGAGCCCGTAGAATATGCAACTGCCACATGGAGATGGATGGGTGAACCTACAGTGTGACAGAAGCAGTTGCATCACCACACCCAACTTGAGTGTGTGTGAGTCATAAAGGTGTGGCTCTTGAGACTCCACAACTAAAATCCATTGATCTGTAGGGACTCCATTTGTGTCAAACAACCATGGTGGTCAGAAAGCCCAGAGAGCCCCTAGAATATGCAACTGCCACATGGAGATGGGTGAACCAGTGTGACAGAAGCAGTTGCATCACCACACCCAACTGGAGTGTGTGTGGATCATCAAGGTCTGGATTTTTAGACTCCATAACACAAATTCATTGATTTCTAGGGACTCCATTTGTGTCAAACAATCATGGTGGTCAGAAAGCCCAGAGAGCCCCTAGAATATGCAAGTGCCACATGGAGATGGGTGAATCAGTGTGACAGAAGCAGTTGCATCAGCACAACCAACTGGAGTGTGTGTGGGTCATAAAGGTGTGGATTTTGAGATTACATAACACAAATGAATTGATCTATAGGGACTCCATTCGTGTCAAACAACCATGGTGGTCAGAAAGCCCATAGAGCCCCTAGAATATGCAACTGCCACATGCAGATGGACGGGTGAACCTGCAGTGTGACAGAAGCAGTTGCATCACCACACCCAACTATAGTGTGTGTGGGTCATCATGGTGTGGATTTTAAGACTACATAAGACAAATGCATTATTCTGTAGGGACTCCATTTGTGTCAAACAACCATGGTGGTCAGAAAGCCAAGAGAGCCCCTAGAATATGCAACTCCCACATGCAGATGGGTGAACCAGTGTGACAGAACCAGTTGCATCACCACACCCAACTGAAGTGTCTGTGGATCATCAAGGTGTGGCTTTTGAGACTCCATAACACAAATGCATTGATCCCTTGGGACTCCATTTGTGTCAAACAATCATGGTGGTCAGAAAGCCTAGAGAGCCCCTAGAATATGTAACTGCCACATGGAGATGGGTGAACTAGTGTGACAGAAGCACTTGCATCACCACATCCAACTGGAGTGTGTGTGCGGGTCATCAAGGTGTGGCTTTTGTGATTACATAACACAAATGAATTGATCTGTAGGGACTCCATTTGTGTTAAACAACCATGGTGGTCAGAAACCCCATAGATCCCCTAGAATATGCAACTGCCACATGGAGATTGGTGAACCAGTGTGACAGAAGCAGTTGCATCACCACACCCAACTAAAGGTTCTTTGGATCATCAAGGTGTGGCTTTTGAAACTCCATAACACAAATGCATTGATCCCTAAAGACTCCATTTGTGTCAAACAATCATGGTGGTCAGAAAGCAAAAAGAGCCCCTAGAATATGCAACTGCCACATGGAGATGGGTGAACCAGTGTGACAGAACCAGTTGCATCACCACACCCAACTAGAGTGTGTCTGGGTCATCAAGGTGTGGATTTTAAGATTACATAATACAAATACATTGATCTGTAGGGACTCCATTTTTGTCAAACAACCATGGTAGTTAGAAAGCCTAGAGAGCCCCTAGAATATGCAACTGCCACATGGAGTTGGATGGGTGAACCTGCAGTGTGACAGAAGGAGTTGCATCACCACATCCAACTAGAGTGTGTGTCAGTCATCAAGGTGTGGCTTTTGATACTACATAACACAAATGCATTGATCTGTAGGGACTCCATTTGTGTCAAACAACCATGGTGGTCAGAAAGCCAGAGAGCCCCTAGAATATGCAACTAGCACATGGAGATGGGTGAACCAGTGTGACAGAAGCAGTTGCATCACCACACCCAACTGGTGTGTGTGTGGATCATCAAGGTGTGGCTTTTTAGACTCCATAACACAAATGGATTGATCTCTAGGGACTCCATTTGTGTCAAACAAGCATGGTCATTAAAAAGCCCAAAGAGCCGCTAGAATATGCAACTTTCACATGGAGATGGGTGAACCAGTGTGACAGAAGAAGTTGCATCACCACACCCAACTGGAGTGTGTGTGGGTCATCAAGGTGTTGATTTTAAGACTACATAACACAAATGCATTGATCTGTAGGTACTCAATTTGTGTCAAACAACCATGGTGGTCAGAAAGCCTAGAGAGCCCCTAGAATATGCAACTGCCACATAGAGATGGATGGGTGAACCTGATGTGTAACAGAAGCAGTTGCATCACCACACCCAACTGGAGTGTGTGTTGGTTATCAAGGTTTGGCCTTTGAGACTCCATAACACAAATGCATTGATTCGTAGGGACTCCATTTGTGTCAAACAACCATGTTGGACAGAAAGCCCAGAGAGCCCCTAGAATATGAAACTTCCACATGGAGATGGTGAACCTGTAGTGTGACAGAAGCAGTTGCATCACCACACCCAACTTGAGTGTGTGTGGGTCATCAAGGTGTGGCTTTTGAGACTCCATAACACAAATGCATTGATTTGTTAGGACTCCATTTGTGTCAAACAACCATGGTGGTTAGAAAGCCTAGAGAGCCCCTAGAATATTAATATGCAACTGCCACATGAAGATGGGTGAACCAGTGTGACAGAAGCTGTTGCATCACCACACCCAACTTGAGTGTGTGTGGGTCATCAAGGTGAGGATTTTAAGACTACATAGCACAAATGCATTGATCTGTAGGGACTCCATTTTTGTCAAATAACCATGGTAGTCAGAAAGCCCTGAGAGCCCCTAGAATATGCAACTGCCACATGCAGATGGATGGGTGAACCTGCAGTGTGACAGAAGCAGTTGCATCACCACACCAACTACAATGCGTGTGGGTCATCCTGGTGTGGATTTCGGGACTACATAAGACAAATGCATTGATCTGTAGGGACTACATTTGTGTCAAACAACCATGGTGGTTAGAAAGCCTAGAGAGCCCCTAAAATATGCAACTGCCACATGAAGATGGATAGGTGAACTTGCGTGTGACAGAAGCAGTTGCATCACCACACCCAACTTGAGTGTGTGTGAGTCATCAAGGTGTGGCTTTTGAGGCTCCCTAACACAAAAGCATTGATATTTAGGGACTCTGTTTGTGTCAAACAATCATTGTAGTCAGAAAGCCCAGAGAGCCCCTAGAATATGCAACTGCCACATGGAGATGGGTGAACCAGTGTGACAGAAGCAGTTGCATCTCCACACCCAACTGGAGTGTGTGCGGGTCATCAAGGTGTGGCTTTTGAGACTACATAACACAAATGAATTGATCTGTAGGGACTCCATTTGTGTCAAACAACCATGGTGGTCAGAAAGCCCATAGAGCCCCTAGAATATGCAACTCCCACATGGAGATGGGTGAACAAGTGTGACAGAAGCAGTTGCATCACCACACCCAGCTGGAGTGTGGGTGGATCATCAAGGTGTGCCTTTTGAGACTCCATAACACAAGTGCAGTGATCTCTAGGGACTCCATTTGTGTCAAACAAGCATCGTGGTCAAATAGCCCAGAGAGCTCGTAGAATATGCGACTGCCACATGGAGATGGGTGAACCAATGTGACAGAAGCAGTTGCATCACAATACCCAACTGGAGTGCGTGTGGGTCATCAAGGTGTGGGTTTTAAGACTACATAACACAAATGCATTGATCTGTAGGGACTCCATTTGTGTCAAACAACCATGGTGGTCCGAAACCCAGAGAGCCCCTAGAATATGCAACTGCCACATGGAGATGGATGGGTGAACCTGTAGTGTGACAGAAGCAGTTGCATCACCACACCCAGCTGGACTGTGTGTGGGTCATCAAGGTGTGGCTTTTGAGACTACAGAACACAAATGCATTGATCTATAGGGACTCCTTTTGTGTCAAACAACCATTTAGGACATAAAGCCCAGAGAGCCCCTAGAATATGCAACTTCCACATGGAGATGGTGAACCTGTATTGTGACAGAAGCAGTTGCATCACGAGACCCAACTTGAGTGAGTGTGGGTCATCAAGGTGTGGCTTTTGAGACTCCATAACCCAAATGCATTGATCTGTAGGGACTCTATTTGTGTCATACAATCATGGTGGTTATAAAGCCCAGAGAGCCCCTAGAATATTAATATGCAACTGCCACATGGAGATGGGTGAACCAGTGTGACAAAAGCAGTTGCATCAACACACCCAACTAGAGTGTGTGTGGGTCATCAAGGTGTGGATTTTAAGATTACATAACACAAATGCATTGATATGTAGGGACTCCATTTGTGTCAAACAACCATGGTGGTTAGAAAGCCCAGAGAGCCCGTAGAATATGCAACTGCCACATGGAGATGGATGGGTGAACCTACAGTGTGACAGAAGCAGTTGCATCACCACACCCAACTTGAGTGTGTGTGAGTCATAAAGGTGTGGCTCTTGAGACTCCACAACTAAAATCCATTGATCTGTAGGGACTCCATTTGTGTCAAACAACCATGGTGGTCAGAAAGCCCAGAGAGCCCCTAGAATATGCAACTGCCACATGGAGATGGGTGAACCAGTGTGACAGAAGCAGTTGCATCACCACACCCAACTGGAGTGTGTGTGGATCATCAAGGTCTGGATTTTTAGACTCCATAACACAAATTCATTGATTTCTAGGGACTCCATTTGTGTCAAACAATCATGGTGGTCAGAAAGCCCAGAGAGCCCCTAGAATATGCAAGTGCCACATGGAGATGGGTGAATCAGTGTGACAGAAGCAGTTGCATCAGCACAACCAACTGGAGTGTGTGTGGGTCATAAAGGTGTGGATTTTGAGATTACATAACACAAATGAATTGATCTATAGGGACTCCATTCGTGTCAAACAACCATGGTGGTCAGAAAGCCCATAGAGCCCCTAGAATATGCAACTGCCACATGCAGATGGACGGGTGAACCTGCAGTGTGACAGAAGCAGTTGCATCACCACACCCAACTATAGTGTGTGTGGGTCATCATGGTGTGGATTTTAAGACTACATAAGACAAATGCATTATTCTGTAGGGACTCCATTTGTGTCAAACAACCATGGTGGTCAGAAAGCCAAGAGAGCCCCTAGAATATGCAACTCCCACATGCAGATGGGTGAACCAGTGTGACAGAACCAGTTGCATCACCACACCCAACTGAAGTGTCTGTGGATCATCAAGGTGTGGCTTTTGAGACTCCATAACACAAATGCATTGATCCCTTGGGACTCCATTTGTGTCAAACAATCATGGTGGTCAGAAAGCCTAGAGAGCCCCTAGAATATGTAACTGCCACATGGAGATGGGTGAACTAGTGTGACAGAAGCACTTGCATCACCACATCCAACTGGAGTGTGTGTGCGGGTCATCAAGGTGTGGCTTTTGTGATTACATAACACAAATGAATTGATCTGTAGGGACTCCATTTGTGTTAAACAACCATGGTGGTCAGAAACCCCATAGATCCCCTAGAATATGCAACTGCCACATGGAGATTGGTGAACCAGTGTGACAGAAGCAGTTGCATCACCACACCCAACTAAAGGTTCTTTGGATCATCAAGGTGTGGCTTTTGAGACTCCATAACACAAATGCATTGATCCCTAAAGACTCCATTTGTGTCAAACAATCATGGTGGTCAGAAAGCAAAAAGAGCCCCTAGAATATGCAACTGCCACATGGAGATGGGTGAACCAGTGTGACAGAACCAGTTGCATCACCACACCCAACTAGAGTGTGTCTGGGTCATCAAGGTGTGGATTTTAAGATTACATAATACAAATACATTGATCTGTAGGGACTCCATTTTTGTCAAACAACCATGGTAGTTAGAAAGCCTAGAGAGCCCCTAGAATATGCAACTGCCACATGGAGTTGGATGGGTGAACCTGCAGTGTGACAGAAGGAGTTGCATCACCACATCCAACTAGAGTGTGTGTCAGTCATCAAGGTGTGGCTTTTGATACTACATAACACAAATGCATTGATCTGTAGGGACTCCATTTGTGTCAAACAACCATGGTCGTCAGAAAGCCAGAGAGCCCCTAGAATATGCAACTAGCACATGGAGATGGGTGAACCAGTGTGACAGAAGCAGTTGCATCACCACACCCAACTGGTGTGTGTGTGGATCATCAAGGTGTGGCTTTTTAGACTCCATAACACAAATGGATTGATCTCTAGGGACTCCATTTGTGTCAAACAAGCATGGTCATTAAAAAGCCCAAAGAGCCGCTAGAATATGCAACTTTCACATGGAGATGGGTGAACCAGTGTGACAGAAGAAGTTGCATCACCACACCCAAATGGAGTGTGTGTGGGTCATCAAGGTGTTGATTTTAAGACTACATAACACAAATGCATTGATCTGTAGGTACTCAATTTGTGTCAAACAACCATGGTGGTCAGAAAGCCTAGAGAGCCCCTAGAATATGCAACTGCCACATAGAGATGGATGGGTGAACCTGATGTGTAACAGAAGCAGTTGCATCACCACACCCAACTGGAGTGTGTGTTGGTTATCAAGGTTTGGCCTTTGAGACTCCATAACACAAATGCATTGATTCGTAGGGACTCCATTTGTGTCAAACAACCATGTTGGACAGAAAGCCCAGAGAGCCCCTAGAATATGAAACTTCCACATGGAGATGGTGAACCTGTAGTGTGACAGAAGCAGTTGCATCACCACACCCAACTTGAGTGTGTGTGGGTCATCAAGGTGTGGCTTTTGAGACTCCATAACACAAATGCATTGATTTGTTAGGACTCCATTTGTGTCAAACAACCATGGTGGTTAGAAAGCCTAGAGAGCCCCTAGAATATTAATATGCAACTGCCACATGAAGATGGGTGAACCAGTGTGACAGAAGCTGTTGCATCACCACACCCAACTTGAGTGTGTGTGGGTCATCAAGGTGAGGATTTTAAGACTACATAGCACAAATACATTGATCTGTAGGGACTCCATTTTTGTCAAATAACCATGGTAGTCAGAAAGCCCTGAGAGACCCTAGAATATGCAACTGCCACATGCAGATGGATGGGTGAACCTGCAGTGTGACAGAAGCAGTTGCATCACCACACCAACTACAATGCGTGTGGGTCATCCTGGTGTGGATTTCGGCACTACATAAGACAAATGCATTGATCTGTAGGGACTACATTTGTGTCAAACAACCATGGTGGTTAGAAAGCCTAGAGAGCCCCTAAAATATGCAACTGCCACATGAAGATGGATAGGTGAACCTGCGTGTGACAGAAGCAGTTGCATCACCACACCCAACTTGAGTGTGTGTGAGTCATCAAGGTGTGGCTTTTGAGGCTCCCTAACACAAAAGCATTGATATTTAGGGACTCTGTTTGTGTCAAACAATCATTGTAGTCAGAAAGCCCAGAGAGCCCCTAGAATATGCAACTGCCACATGGAGATGGGTGAACCAGTGTGACAGAAGCAGTTGCATCTCCACACCCAACTGGAGTGTGTGCGGGTCATCAAGGTGTGGCTTTTGAGACTACATAACACAAATGAATTGATCTGTAGGGACTCCATTTGTGTCAAACAACCATGGTGGTCAGAAAGCCCATAGAGCCCCTAGAATATGCAACTCCCACATGGAGATGGGTGAACAAGTGTGACAGAAGCAGTTGCATCACCACACCCAGCTGGAGTGTGGGTGGATCATCAAGGTGTGCCTTTTGAGACTCCATAACACAAGTGCAGTGATCTCTAGGGACTCCATTTGTGTCAAACAAGCATCGTGGTCAAATAGCCCAGAGAGCTCGTAGAATATGCGACTGCCACATGGAGATGGGTGAACCAATGTGACAGAAGCAGTTGCATCACAATACCCAACTGGAGTGCGTGTGGGTCATCAAGGTGTGGGTTTTAAGACTACATAACACAAATGCATTGATCTGTAGGGACTCCATTTGTGTCAAACAACCATGGTGGTCCGAAACCCAGAGAGCCCCTAGAATATGCAACTGCCACATGGAGATGGATGGGTGAACCTGTAGTGTGACAGAAGCAGTTGCATCACCACACCCAGCTGGACTGTGTGTGGGTCATCAAGGTGTGGCTTTTGAGACTACAGAACACAAATGCATTGATCTATAGGGACTCCATTTGTGTCAAACAACCATTTAGGACATAAAGCCCAGAGAGCCCCTAGAATATGCAACTTCCACATGGAGATGGTGAACCTGTATTGTGACAGAAGCAGTTGCATCACGAGACCCAACTTGAGTGAGTGTGGGTCATCAAGGTGTGGCTTTTGAGACTCCATAACCCAAATGCATTGATCTGTAGGGACTCTATTTGTGTCATACAATCATGGTGGTTATAAAGCCCAGAGAGCCCCAAGAATATTAATATGCAACTGCCACATGGAGATGGGTGAACCAGTGTGACAAAAGCAGTTGCATCAACACACCCAACTAGAGTGTGTGTGGGTCATCAAGGTGTGGATTTTAAGATTACATAACACAAATGCATTGATATGTAGGGACTCCATTTGTGTCAAACAACCATGGTGGTTAGAAAGCCCAGAGAGCCCGTAGAATATGCAACTGCCACATGGAGATGGATGGGTGAACCTACAGTGTGACAGAAGCAGTTGCATCACCACACCCAACTTGAGTGTGTGTGAGTCATAAAGGTGTGGCTCTTGAGACTCCACAACTAAAATCCATTGATCTGTAGGGACTCCATTTGTGTCAAACAACCATGGTGGTCAGAAAGCCCAGAGAGCCCCTAGAATATGCAACTGCCACATGGAGATGGGTGAACCAGTGTGACAGAAGCAGTTGCATCACCACACCCAACTGGAGTGTGTGTGGATCATCAAGGTCTGGATTTTTAGACTCCATAACACAAATTCATTGATTTCTAGGGACTCCATTTGTGTCAAACAATCATGGTGGTCAGAAAGCCCAGAGAGCCCCTAGAATATGCAAGTGCCACATGGAGATGGGTGAATCAGTGTGACAGAAGCAGTTGCATCAGCACAACCAACTGGAGTGTGTGTGGGTCATAAAGGTGTGGATTTTGAGATTACATAACACAAATGAATTGATCTATAGGGACTCCATTCGTGTCAAACAACCATGGTGGTCAGAAAGCCCATAGAGCCCCTAGAATATGCAACTGCCACATGCAGATGGATGGGTGAACCTGCAGTGTGACAGAAGCAGTTGCATCACCACACCCAACTATAGTGTGTGTGGGTCATCATGGTGTGGATTTTAAGACTACATAAGACAAATGCATTATTCTGTAGGGACTCCATTTGTGTCAAACAACCATGGTGGTCAGAAAGCCAAGAGAGCCCCTAGAATATGCAACTCCCACATGCAGATGGGTGAACCAGTGTGACAGAACCAGTTGCATCACCACACCCAACTGAAGTGTCTGTGGATCATCAAGGTGTGGCTTTTGAGACTCCATAACACAAATGCATTGATCCCTTGGGACTCCATTTGTGTCAAACAATCATGGTGGTCAGAAAGCCTAGAGAGCCCCTAGAATATGTAACTGCCACATGGAGATGGGTGAACTAGTGTGACAGAAGCACTTGCATCACCACATCCAACTGGAGTGTGTGTGCGGGTCATCAAGGTGTGGCTTTTGTGATTACATAACACAAATGAATTGATCTGTAGGGACTCCATTTGTGTTAAACAACCATGGTGGTCAGAAACCCCATAGATCCCCTAGAATATGCAACTGCCACATGGAGATTGGTGAACCAGTGTGACAGAAGCAGTTGCATCACCACACCCAACTAAAGGTTCTTTGGATCATCAAGGTGTGGCTTTTGAGACTCCATAACACAAATGCATTGATCCCTAAAGACTCCATTTGTGTCAAACAATCATGGTGGTCAGAAAGCAAAAAGAGCCCCTAGAATATGCAACTGCCACATGGAGATGGGTGAACCAGTGTGACAGAACCAGTTGCATCACCACACCCAACTAGAGTGTGTCTGGGTCATCAAGGTGTGGATTTTAAGATTACATAATACAAATACATTGATCTGTAGGGACTCCATTTTTGTCAAACAACCATGGTAGTTAGAAAGCCTAGAGAGCCCCTAGAATATGCAACTGCCACATGGAGTTGGATGGGTGAACCTGCAGTGTGACAGAAGGAGTTGCATCACCACATCCAACTAGAGTGTGTGTCAGTCATCAAGGTGTGGCTTTTGATACTACATAACACAAATGCATTGATCTGTAGGGACTCCATTTGTGTCAAACAACCATGGTGGTCAGAAAGCCAGAGAGCCCCTAGAATATGCAACTAGCACATGGAGATGGGTGAACCAGTGTGACAGAAGCAGTTGCATCACCACACCCAACTGGTGTGTGTGTGGATCATCAAGGTGTGGCTTTTTAGACTCCATAACACAAATGGATTGATCTCTAGGGACTCCATTTGTGTCAAACAAGCATGGTCGTTAAAAAGCCCAAAGAGCCGCTAGAATATGCAACTTTCACATGGAGATGGGTGAACCAGTGTGACAGAAGAAGTTGCATCACCACACCCAACTGGAGTGTGTGTGGGTCATCAAGGTGTTGATTTTAAGACTACATAACACAAATGCATTGAACTGTAGGTACTCAATTTGTGTCAAACAACCATGGTGGTCAGAAAGCCTAGAGAGCCCCTAGAATATGCAACTGCCACATAGAGATGGATGGGTGAACCTGCTGTGTAACAGAAGCAGTTGCATCACCACACCCAACTGGAGTGTGTGTTGGTTATCAAGGTTTGGCCTTTGAGACTCCATAACACAAATGCATTGATTCGTAGGGACTCCATTTGTGTCAAACAACCATGTTGGACAGAAAGCCCAGAGAGCCCCTAGAATATGCAACTTCCACATGGAGATGGTGAACCTGTAGTGTGACAGAAGCAGTTGCATCACCACACCCAACTTGAGTGTGTGTGGGTCATCAAGGTGTGGCTTTTGAGACTCCATAACACAAATGCATTGATTTGTTAGGACTCCATTTGTGTCAAACAACCATGGTGGTTAGAAAGCCTAGAGAGCCCCTAGAATATTAATATGCAACTGCCACATGAAGATGGGTGAACCAGTGTGACAGAAGCTGTTGCATCACCACACCCAACTGGAGTGTGTGTGGGTCATCAAGGTGAGGATTTTAAGACTACATAGCACAAATGCATTGATCTGTAGGGACTCCATTTGTGTCAAATAACCATGGTAGTCAGAAAGCCCTGAGAGCCCCTAGAATATGCAACTGCCACATGCAGATGGATGGGTGAACCTGCAGTATGACAGAAGCAGTTGCATCACCACACCAACTACAATGCGTGTGGGTCATCCTGGTGTGGATTTCGGGACTACATAAGACAAATGCATTGATCTGTAGGGACTACATTTGTGTCAAACAACCATGGTGGTTAGAAAGCCTAGAAAGCCCCTAAAATATGTAACTGCCACATGAAGATGGATAGGTGAACCTGCGTGTGACAGAAGCAGTTGCATCACCACACCCAACTTGAGTGTGTGTGAGTCATCAAGGTGTGGCTTTTGAGGCTCCATAACACAAAAGCATTGATATTTAGGGACTCTGTTTGTGTCAAACAATCATTGTAGTCAGAAAGCCCAGAGAGCCCCTCGAATATGCAACTGCCACATGGAGATGGGTGAACCAGTGTGACAGAAGCAGTTGCATCTCCACACCCAACTAGAGTGTGTGCGGGTCATCAAGGTGTGGCTTTTGAGACTACATAACACAAATGAATTGATCTGTAGGGACTCCATTTGTGTCATACAACCATGGTTGTCACAAAGCCAAGAGAGCCCCTAGAATATGCAACTGCCACATGGAGATGGGTGAACCAGTGTGACAGAACCAGTTGCATCACCACACCCAACTAGAGTGTGTGTGGGTCATCAAGGTGTGGATTTTAAGACTACATAACACAAATACATTGATCTGTAGGGACTCCATTTTTGTCAAACAACCATGGTGGTTAGACAGCCTAGAGAGCCCCTAGAATATGCAACTGTCACATGGAGTTGGATGGGTGAACCTGCAGTGTGACAGAAGGAGTTGCATCACCACATCCAACTAGAGTGTGTGTCGGTCATCAAGGTATGGCTTTTGATACTACATAACACAAATGCATTGATCTGTAGGGACTCCATTTGTGTCAAACAACCATGGTGGTCACAAAGCCAGAGAGCCCCTAGAATATGCAACTAGCACATGGAGATGGGTGAACCAGTGTGACAGAAGCAGTTGCATCACCACACCCAACTGGTGTGTGTGTGGATCATCAAGGTGTGGCTTTTTAGACTCCATAACACAAATGCATTGATCTCTAGGGACTCCATTTGTGTCAAACAAGCATGGTCGTTAAAAAGCCCAAAGAGCCGCTAGAATATGCAACTTTCACATGGAGATGGGTGAACCAGTGTGACAGAAGAAGTTGCATCACCACACCCAACTAGAGTGTGTGTGGGTCATCAAGGTGTTGATTTTAAGACTACATAACACAAATGCATTGATCTGTAGGGAATCCATTTGTGTCAAACAACCATGGTCATCAGAAAGCCCAGAGAGCCCCTAGAATATGCAACTGCCACATAAAGATGGATGGGTGAACCTGCTGTGTAACAGAAGCAGTTGCATCACCACATCCAACTGGAGTGTGTGTGGGTCATGAAGGTGTGGGTTTTGAGACTACATAACACAAATGAATTTATCAGTAGGGACTCTATTTGTGTCAAACAACCATTGTGGTCAGAAAGCCCATAGAGCCCCTGGAATATGCAACTACCACAGGGAGATGGGTGAACGAGTGTGATAGAAGCAGTTGCATCACCACAACCAACTGGAGTGTGTGTGGATCATCAAGGTGTGGATTTTGAGACTCCATATCACAAATGCATTGATCTCTAGGGACTCCATTTGTGTCAAACAAGCATGGTGGTCAGAAAGCCCAGAGAGCCCCTAGAATATGGAACTACCACATGGAGATGGGTGAACCAGTGTGACAGAAGCAGTTGCATCACCACACCCAACTGGGGTGTGTATGGTTCATCCAGGTGTGGATTTTAAGACTACATAACACAAATGCATTGATCTGTAGGTACTCAATTTGTGTCAAACAACCATGGTGGTCAGAAAGCCTAGAGAGCCCCTAGAATATGCAACTGCCACATGGAGATGGATGGGTGAACCTGCAGTGTGACAGAAACTGTTGCATCACCACACCCAACTTGAGTGTGTGTTGGTTATCAAGGTTTGGCCTTTGAGACTCCATAACACAAATGCATTGATCTGTAGGGACTCCATTTGTGTCAAACAACCATGTTGGACAGAAAGCGCAGAGAGCTCCTAGAATATGCAACTTCCACATGGAGATGGTGAACCTGTAGTTTGACAGAAGCAGTTGCATCACCACACCCAACTTGATTGTGTGTGGGTCATCAAGGTGTGGCTTTGGAGACTCAATAACACAAATGCATTGATCTGTAGGGACTCCATTTGTGTCAAACAACCATGGTGGTTAGAAAGCCCAGAGAGCCCCTAGAATATTAATATGCAACTGCCACATGGAGATGGGTGAACTAGTGTGACAGAAGCAGTTGCATAACCACACCCAACTGGTGTGTGTGTGTGGGTCATCAAGGTGTGGCTTTTTAGACTCCATTAAACAAATGCGTTGATCTATAATAAAACTGAAAAATCTAGTGTGGCAAATAATAAAATTCCCCGTGTGGGACCCACTCGTCATTCTGTTGCTTGCTTAACTCTCCCTAATCCCCACCACTTCGCACACATTCGCTCTTCTCAACGACCACCAAATCCCCTCCCTCCCCGACAACCACCAAATCCCCCCTCGCCTCCCCTCCCCGGTGACGGTGGCGGCAGCGGCGGCTGTAGGCTCACGGGTAAGCCTCCTCGAACTATGTCCACACATCTCTACTACTGCATGTCTGTGTTCGATCTAGGTCACCGCGTTTGTGCTCTAGGTCACTGGCAATGGGTCTAGGCCCCAGGTAAACACTCGATATTGGTCTAGGCCCCAGGTAAGCACTCGATCTTGGTCTAGGCCCTAGGTGAACACACGATCTAGGTCTAGGCCCTAGGTAGGATCAACTGTGAGGATTGTAGGTTATGCGGAATTAAGGTTAGGGAGATACATGTGCAGGTTCTAAAATTGTTCCTACTAGCACTAACTGTACACATCGCATCCCCGTTCTATCATAGAAATAGTCGTCCTCAGACTTCTTAATGATCTTCATATGGACCATAAGGTGCTGAACCCTGAAAATTTCGAAGTTATTGCACAAAATATCATGGCGACGGCGCCGAGAAATTGCAAGCGCCGGCACAATGTTCCATCTTATGACGAGGTGAAGCAACATGTAGCCAAGAAAGCTGAGAAACCGAGGGACCTTACTAGAGGTTAGAGTCATTGACATTGGCTTAAAGTTACGTTCATTCTTATGCTGCTGTAGATTACTTTCTAATATATTCTTTCTAGGTCCGTCGATGAAGGGCGGGGAGGACTTCGACGATTACTGCGTATTTGGAAACGACATGGAATTGACTTCCAACCAAGATGCGTATCTCAGAGTAATTTTAGGACACAAGCCACCTATACCGCACTATGTGTGCAAGATAAAAAAGTCAAATGTCATCCCTGGGAAGGACAAGATGGTAAACTTCTGAGATTTGACTCTTTAAGGGCGTGTTTGTTTCAAAGGAATAAATCTTACAAAATTCCTATGCATCACTTTCCTACACTACAATCCTATAGGATTTTCGAACAAGAGGTGAGACCTCTTGGAAAGATTTCTACGTGTTTATGACAACTATGACATATACCTAAACCCTATCAAATTACCTGCGTTTTTCCTACGATGCATTCTTCAAACAGCTTATCTTACCGATTCCTACATTTTTCATTCCTGTAGGATGCTTACTGTCAGGTTATTCTATTCCTGCACTTTTCCTATCCTAGTGTTTTACAAATCCTTTGAACCAAACGAGCCCTAAATCTACTTATGCACATTGAACTATTTTAGTAACTAACTTTCTTCTTCACATCCAGTACTTTTCTGCTAGGTATAGCAATGCCCACCTCAACAGGTATCTGCCATTGGAGATTCCTATCATAGTCGCAAATCATGTAGGAAGTAAGCATGTTCAGTTCATCCAAGATAGGAATGATGTTGCCAAAATAACAAGCAACTGGTCAAAGGTTGTCGAGGCTGCTCGAATTAAAAAAGGGGATTTGATCGTCTTCACCTTCTTTGAGGAGCTCATGTCTGGCTTCGTGTGTCATGTAGGTCACGTGAAATGAGGGCACATAGTACCTGGTTATGCTGGTTAGCTTCATGTGAACTCGTAGTTGGTTTGGAACTAAATGTGAACCCGCAGGTCGTGTACTTGGTTTGGAACTCTTTGTGATTCTAGTTCTCTAGTTGGTTTGGAACTATATGTCAACCATGTTCTCTATATATTTGTAAGATTGTGTCCATGTTGCGATGTGTTGTGTTCATTGTTGCTGTAGTTTCCTGTACTTTCACATTTTGCTTCTTCATGTGATCGACAACATGTGTATAAGAAATATGAAGTATTGCTATGTTTGAAACGTAGTTGTCTTGTCTAGCTGTTGCGGCTTTTAGTCAAAACATCAGTTTATTTATTGAAGGACTACTTATTTAGGACATTCTTATAAGAATGGGAAAATAGTAGATCTGTCGGAATAGAGTCTGTTGGTCTAGTGGTTACGAGCCCTCGACCAACCAGCGTGCTCGCGAGTTCGAACCCTGGTCAGGGTACTCTGTTTTTTATGCCATCATTAATTTATACTAGATGGACCGATAGCTGGGCCTGGCTAACACTCTAAGAACAACCCGTAAAACCCTGCCATTCAAACCGAGCTAACAGGTGGGGTGCGGGCACGGATGGCCCAGTCATCGAAAAAACAAACAGTCAACCAAAGGACCTTGACGAATTCCATGACAATTTTATGCGGGACAAAATGCCGAACTGGGTTTTAGGGCCTTAGAAGAAATTCACGATGAATTATTGTCGACGAAAACCTCGAACGTCATGGATACCCAGGCTGGAGGCCCTTCGAGTGCGTTGCGAAGAATTGGCCCAGAACATCGGGCATCTATGACGGTTTTACAATGTGTCATGAATAAAACGTCATGAATCGTCCAGATTGTTGTAGTGTCAACGCAAGAAAAACTTCCTCAAGAAATTGAAAAATAGTAATGATGATTGGGTGGAAGGTACAAATCCACTAAAACCTTTAATTCGTGATTATTTTGTTAACCTCTTCACATCTGAGGTGCAGGCTACAGATGAGGCACTGTTGGAAAAAACCCAACCTAGAATTAAGGATAAGATGAATGAGAAACTATTGATACCTTTTAGTCTGGATGATGTGAAAAAACAGTTTTCAGTAATGGGGACTATAAAGCCCTAGGTCCTGATGGACTCCATGGCATTTTCTATAAAAAATTCTGGAGTATCCGTGGATAGGAGATCATACAAGAGGTGTTGAGTGCTCCAAAAACTGGAGCTATTCCTTCAGGCTAGAATGGTACAACTGTGGTCCTAATCCTAAAAGTTGATGATCCAAAATTGGTCACACAATTTAGACCCATAAGCTTGTGTAATGCCATCTACAAAATTATTTCCAAAATGCTAGACCTCTGGTTAAGGCACTTGTCCCGGGTTGCCAGATTACGGATAATGTTCTGGTTGTTTATGAATGTGTAAATTCAATTAAAAATAAGAGGTCTGGTTCAACTGACTACTGCGCTGTCAAGCTTGATATGCATAAATCATATGTCGGAGTGGAATGGATTTTTGTGGAGAATATGATGAGAAAATTGGGTTTTGCTAAAAGGTGGATTAATCTGATGATGGCTTGTGTGAGATCTGTTCGTTATCAGGTAAGGTTTATTTCACAAGAAACAAAGATGTTTGTCCCTTTTAGGGGACTTCGGCAGGGTGACCCTCTATCCTAATTTATGCAGAAGGTTTGTCTAGTCTCTTGATGTATGAAGAAGAGGTTGGTGTCATCGATGGGGTAAGAGTATGCAGGAATGCACTATCAGTTTCACATCTTTTATTTGCTGATGATTCTTTTATTCTCATGAAAGCTGATATGACTAATGCAATTTCCTTACAATAACTGCTTCATACCTATTGTGCAAATTCTGGATAGTTGGTTAGTTTGGCAAAGTCGAGTATTTATTTCTATCCAAATACTCATGTGTTGATTAGAGCTGATATTTTGTGAAACTCTGCATATTGATACCGAAGCTATTTCTGATAAATGCATGCTACCTGCTATCGTGGGAGCTGATAGAAGTGATTGTTTCCTATATTTTGTGGAGAGAATAATTCGGATAATTAACGGCTAGAAGGAGAAGCAAGTGTCCATTAGGGGCAAGTAAATCTTGCTCAAGGCTGTTGCCCAGGATATTCCAGTTTATGCCATGTTAGTATTCTAGATTCCAAAAAATGTCTGCAAACGGATGATGGATGCTATCTCACAATTTTGGTGGGGGACGATGAAAACAGTAATAAAATGCATTGGTTAGCATGGTGAAGTTTGTGCTATCCAAGCGTGATGGTGGCATGGGCTTCAAAGATTTCCAATCTTTTAACCTTGTTATGCTTGCAAAACACGGCTGGAGATTAATAACTGAATCCGATTCATTATGTGCACGTGTACTCTCAGATGGTGATTTACTCAAGGCAGGCCCTAAATCTGGGTCTTCATTTACATGGAAGAGCATCCTTGCTGGACTGCCAATGCTAAAGAGAGGTATAATTTGGAGAGTTGGTGATGGAGCATCCATCAACATCTGGTCTGATCCATGGATCCTGTCAAGCCCGGATCGAAAAAATTGACCCCTCCAGGTAATGCTGTTGTGACCAAACTTAGCGAGCTAATATGTCCATACTCTGGTACATGGGATACTCAATTCCTGGAAAGTATTTTCAATACAGTTGATGTGGGCCACATTTTGCAAATTCCAATCAACACACAAGGTTTCAGCGATTTTATAGCGTGGCACTTCACCAAGAATGGTCGGTATGCTGTTCGATGTGGATATCACCTCCAATGAAAACATCAATTTGAGACAAGAGCATCTCAGCTTGTTTTACCTGGGAGCTCAGCGACTAATCCGGTTTGGAAAATTCTCTGGAAGCTTAATATACCTAGCAAAGTTTAAAAAATATATGTGGCGAGCTTTACATGGTATTTTACCTCTCAAGTGTATATTGGCTAATCGGCATGTTGGTAATAATGGGTCCTACCTGATTTGTAATCTAGCTGCGGAAGATATACTGCATCTTTGCTTCCAATGCCAGCCAACGAAAGATATGTGGAGAAGACTAGGGATTCATGGAATAATAGAGGATGCCCTCCAAGTGGACAGAGCAAGTTCAGCCGTTATCAAACATTTGTTTCGACAAGAGAACCACCCAATGCCTAGGTAGTCATATTAACCTGAAGGAACTTGTTGCTATCACTTGCTGGTACTTGTGGTGGCTGCATCATCGCCGAACACATAATGAAGATATCCCGCTTCCGTTCAATGTATGATGTCAATCCTATCGATTATAGCCACTGTTGCGGCAAATCACCGTAAGATAATATCTATCTCAGATAGTTGGATCAAGCTGGAGCCTCGACAAGTTAAGGTGAATGTAGATGCTTCATTCTATTCTAAAGCCAATGAAGGAGCAGTGGCAACGGTTATTCGTGACTATCAGGGTAACTTTATTGCCCGCAAAGTATCTTGTACTAACCATTACAGGTTCGGCTATGCTTACTGAAGCAGCTGCAATGCGTGAAGGGTTAGCCCTTGCAAGCTCTTTGGGCTGTAATAATATTATTGCTCGATCTGATTCGTTGGAATTTATTGAAGCCTACAATGTAGTCAAGTCATGGTGGGGTGAAGCTTCTGCAATCTTTGCTGATATTGTTGATGTGGCGACTACCATTGACAAAGTGATCTTTAAGCACAGTCCGAGGGAATCAAACAAAGTGGCTCATGAGTTAGCGAAATTTAGTGTTCTTAATAAGCAATCTTGTAATTGGGTCGATGAACCCCTAGATTTCTGCTAGACTCTCTGATAAACAATGTAACCATACGTTAATTGGGGTAGCAAGTTTCATACACACTCCTTTTCTTACTAGGATACCTAAGGGGACATGAAGGTTTTTAAGGAGACGGCTTGCTTGCTTAATATATGTGTTTACCTCAAAAAATATTAACTAGTCCATGTGTTCCATAAATCAATCTACAATTCTATACCAAATCTATATATGGAAGAAAAAATTCTTACCCCTGAGTGACCCACGTATCTCATAGTAGTAGTCAATACTCCCTCATTTTCTTAATATAAGGTATATAGTTTTATTGTCTAAATATTAGCGCATAGGCTGGGAGGACAAATTTCGTTGCTTTAGGACATGAATACCTCAGGTGATTGACGTGATATAGAGGGAACATACGAAATATGGGTATCCTCTCTCTTCTGATCGGATTAGTTGCCTCCCAAATAAGAGGAACAAATCTCAAAATTCTCTATACACCTTATATTATGATTTTTTTATAAAAAACTATACACCTTATATTAAGGAACGGGGGGAGTATTAAAATATACTCCTTTTAAAATATAAGATATTTTAGTTTTTCTTAAAACACGTGTATCTAGATATCTTTTAGTGGGTCGGTTTAATCTAAACACTAAAAATATCTAGATACATGCATGTCTAGAAAAATCTAAAACGTCTAATATTTTAAAAAGGAGGAAATATATAATATTTTATTAGTTTATAGAAGTATGTCCATATATTATATATATATATGTAAGACATTTTCAAGCAAGTTACACAAGTAAACCCATTTTATACTATCTTTATAAAAGGCGTTCATATATGTACATACTACCTAAAAAGTAGTATGTATAGTACCAAAATAGTTCTATATACTTCATACTATTCATACATACTCTCAAGTATCATACATGTTACGTATACTATGAATATGTCCTATGTGGAAAATACTTCTTACTCTTGGGTGTAGGTACACCCATGCCTCATATACTTCAAACATGTGTGATACTTTATTAGATTGAGTATTCTTATACTATATTTAATATACTTTCAAAAAAAATTACAAGTTGACTCGTAGTTTGCACTATATATTAAAAATAGGTTCATATTTGTACATAAAAATGGAGTATATAAAAAATTGTACATACTATCTTAAAAGTAGTTTCTATAACACCGAAATAGTCTTATATACTTCATAAAATGATGCTGTACGTATGGTGGAAACTGTCTGAAATATGTACGATGAGTCACGAGAGCCCTCCGTCACTCCCGGTGCATACATCAGGATCATTAGATCAGTTGTCATACACATATCAGACTGAAATTTGTCGTACACATAGTAGTTTCGATACTTCATATGTAACTATCTCGGTGAATTACGCTCTTAGTTAATGCCTGGATGAACGAAAGTGGTTAAAATAGTACGGTGGAGCCCAGGGCCACTCACGATAGACCTTTCGGCCATCCTAACCACTTTCAGACAACGGGACAAGAACGAGCGGCGTAATCGGCAGGCGAAGGGATCAACTACATACACAAATGAGTATGTATGCAAGCCACATACAACAGTCCTCAGAGCCATTCCATCTAAAAGAAATAGAAATATTGCAACGCCATACGGCAAGATCCAAATGTCCTAGATAGATATAATAATTTAGGATAGCTCCTCATACATCACACATCAGAGTATCAGGCGGAAGCGGAAAACAAGATCCGAGTGCGGATAAGAAGCAAATTGGCATAAGATGCCCCATAAATAAACACATCCCGCTCACAGATCACACGGATCCCCGTTCCCGGAATCTCTACACCGAATGATCGTTGCCAACATCATCTGTATCTTCCACCCAGTATCCATCCTGCGGGTACACCTGTTCATCTGAATCAAACAATTTATCGTGTGAGACCCTAGGGGTACTCAGCAAGTCTTTATGCCACTAAAGGGGACACAACCTGGGGTGACGCAATTGCAGCAAAATATAATACCTAACAATTCTACAGATACTCGCTAACCTTCCGCCTAACCAATGATAGACGGAAGTCCGTGAATTAAGAACAACAGTTATAACAGTATAATTAACAGATCCATCCTCCTCCTCGCTTACCAATGAGGAAGCGGACGAACAACCCCCATCATCCGTTGGCAGTTTTATTAACCATTCCATGAGTATTGCACTATTTACTAGTCAAGTACTTAGTCAATTTAAAAGCGGTACTTTAGTTATACTTGTCTATGATCGAGAAACTGTGCTCCAAGTCGTCCATAACCGCGGACACGACTTTCAGAAAGATTTACCCTGCAGGGGTGCACGAATAGCAACACACACTCGATCAACCTCAGAAAAAACAAAATCAAAACCCAACGAGGCATTCACGACAAAGCAATCACAGGATTCAGTAATATTTCAGGGGGGCACCCCATTAAGATACCCGCAACGAAGTTGGCCGGCTCCGAGACGGACCCAAGGTTTGCGCCAATGGCTGTAAACGACTGGGAACCCGAAAATGTGACTGGGCTTGGTGATACCGCGAAAACACTCCGCAATTCTTAAACAGTACAGGTGCTCTCGCACAATCTTAATAAAACAGTAACATGGCATAATTACAAGATAGTAATAAAGCCCCAAACTACTTTCTGGCCCCAAGAAATAAGAATGAATCAAGCTCCGGCTCAGGGGGGTCCATAAGGCCTCCCGGATGTGGATAGTGCGAATAGTCAAGGAACAGGAATCAAGTACTCGGGGTCCTACGGGACACAAGTGAGCAGGAAAAACCAAATAGCAGATATTGCTCACCGGTGCCTCTTTCATTAGTTATCCCATTACTACTCAGGTTAAGTTGTTTAGGTACCTCGTTGTCCATCAGACACTCACATACCCTACACTTTCTTTTCTACGACTCGCATGGCTCAGATAACTCCTGTAGTAATGGCTCATGGGATGGAGGAAAAAGCTTCGGTGGGGTTTAAAAGTAAAGGTATGCAGTACTTGGGAATCAATTTAATGCAATCACGACTCAATGATGCAAGAATAAGATAGAGGCAATAGGTACTGTATGTATGCAAGCATGTGGTAGTGCTTGCCTGGCAGCTCAGTTGAAGCGAGAGATGGATCTGGGTAGTACTCCTGTGATTCCTGATAATTCTCCTGCTGGGTGTCTATTCGAGGAAGAACCAAACAAACAAGGGCCAACATAAATAAAGTGCACAAGCATATGAATTAAAATGCGACAAGCAAACAAGCATGCCATGATGAATGATGCACAATTTACATGGCATTAAAGTAGCATGGCAAAGGTGAGGGGTGAATACAAGAAATAAAGCATTTTGGCATTTATTTACCCAAGTTTTATTTTCATAAACAGTTCAGATTTTTAATAACAACATGATGCATGCTTCAATTCAGAACAATGACTGCATAGATAGAACGGGCTCGTCGTGCTGATCGATTTAGACATATTATTTGTCAAATTTGAAGTTATACAACAAAAGTTATTAATTAATTAAGGAAAAGGGCATTTTATTGTAATTTTAATCATCTCGAAATTTTAAAATGTTCAAACAATATTTTGAATTGCATATTTGAATTCCTCACATTTTTCTGATTCCAAAACATATATTATTTGTATTATTTGGATTTATATTTTAAAAATTATTTGAACCTGATTTGAATTTGAATTTAAATCAATTTGAAAAAGATTTAATTAAAAACAGACAGCCAGGAAAACTTTTCTTACTCAGTCAGATCCAGCCACGGCCACTGACTGGTGGGCCTTGCGCTGACTGGGGCCACGCGCGCGAAAACATTTTTCCACCGCGGGCTGGGCTAGCCACTGAGGCTGACAGGCGGGCCAGCGGCTGGAGGCCCACGTGCCAGTGGAGCTTAGCCCCAGAGGCTAACAGGTGGGACGTGACGGGAGCGCGGGTTAAGAATAAAAAGGTTGGTGGGGGTAAGTGCAAAGTGACATCGCGCACTGTTCCTCTTCCTCGTTTTCTAACGAAACTGACGGCGTGTCTGGCGATAGCGCGCACGCGGCGAGGGGCGGGGAGTCGAACCCAGGACGCAGGCGAGCGCGCTGAGGGGCGGAGCCACTGCGGCGGGCTAGGGGAGCTGTTAGGAGAGGGGCTGGGGCCTAGGTAAGCTCGCTGCTGCGCGGCAAACCTGCAGACACCGGCAAGCTCTGGCGCATGGTGGGCGTTCGACGAAACGAACGGCGGGGCTAGGGCGGTACGGCGAGGCAAAACATGTCAGGGAGAAAGAGGGGCTCACTGCAGGCTCGACGGCGGGCTCGGATTGGAGCGAGGAGCGGCGGAGCGGCGAGATCGCTGGCGCCCCGGATCTAGGGTTTGCTGTAGAGCGGCGAGGTACTGGCGGTGCTGGGGAGCTCCTCCTTCGCGTCGGCGTGTACGAGTCGGGGCAGGGGATGGTCCTCGGTCTTCAGGACACCTCCACGTCGCGCTGACCGGCTAGAACGACGGGGGGCGAGGTGGTGCTGGCGGCGAACGGCGGCAGGTGCTAGGCGTCGGGGAGGAAGAAGAGGAGGAAGAGGGGAGGCTCGGGGTGGATCTGGCGCTGCAGGAGAGCCGTGAGGAGGAGGAGAAAGGAAGGGAGAGGGAGGAGTTGGCGTGTGGGCGCGGCCAGGTAAAGGTGGCCTTGGCCTTTTCCTTCTTCTCCTTGGGCACGTGCTAGCTCGGCTAGGAGCAGGTAGGGCATGGTAGGGGAGGCTGCAGGTGGGCCAGGGGGAGGGGAGACGCCGCAGCTGGGGCCAGCATGGCAGGAGAGCGAAGAGAGAGAGGAGGGAGGTTAGCTCGGCTAGGTTTAGACATGGGCTCGGTTAGGGTTTCGTTTAGCTTAGGGAGAGGGGTAGGGTTAGCTGAGGTGTGGGCCAGGGAGAGAGAGGGGGTCAGGTGGGGCCAGCATGTTAGAGAGAGAGGGGGTGTGAGAGAGAGAGGTAATGTTAGGGTTTAGGAGAATTAGGGTTATAAGGAGAATAAAGAGAGTAGCTAGGTTTGATTTTATTAGGTTTTAGATTGTTAAAACTTGTGAGAAAGGCCAACCCAAGTGGAACATGATGAATGCTTGAATTATCATGAGATGAAGGTGAAAGAGAATTCCAAGAAAAGAAAAAGAAAAGAATAATGGAATAGGCTTCATATGATTCATGCATGGAGAAATAAAAATAAGAGAAAATGATATGGATGAGACTATGAGGATGGTGGAATGGTAGGAGATGGTTCCCCAAGATAGGATCCATTAAATCAAAAGAAAAACCAATGGAGTAAAAGGTGGTGAAGGAGTTTGCATGGCCCATGCAAAATAATAATGCCATGATTTATTTTGTGAAAACAACAATAATATTATGGCATTATTCTTATGCATTTCCAAGAAGTGGAGAAAAAGCCAAGCAAAAGAATTTAGAGGTTTTGATCCACCCCAACCCACATGAGCTAGAATAAAAATGTTAAAAGAAAACAAAAACAAGCTCATGGTTAATGGGATGGTGGGATTATAAGGTGGTGGAAGGGAAAGGTGGTGGAATGGAAATAAAAGATATGCCCCAACTCAACTTGGGCATTTAGACAATATATCAATAACCAAATACAATATCAAGAGGCAAATACAATTAATAATGCATATGAGAGAAAAACCAAAAGAAGGAGGGTTTTATATGATGCTCAAATGCAAGGTGGCATGATGACATGAGCATGATATAATTATGATGCAACAATAATATATATGAAGTAGCCAATATCTTACTAGGACAAGTAGCATTACAATTGTTAGACAATTGGGATGCTACATCATACTACTCTTATATTGGTATGATACATATATGATGTGTTGATTGTGTGAAACACACATGAGTGTAACTACACCCTAGTATGGTATGAATATATCCTCTATATATACATAATAATAAAATACAGAGCACTCATCCAACCTTTTTTTTGAATCTTGTCGCTACAAAGTTCGGGATATTAGCCTGCCACTACCAAGTGAAACTAGATGGTTTGGTTTGATTGCATAGATATAAGAGTTAAATTCACGGTTAGTCATTGAACTTGCTTAGTAAAGTCAATACAATCACTATACAACGAGAATATGAGTTTACGGTCATTGAAGACGTGTCGGAGCATCACTCGTGGTCACCACTCGTGTCTTAGAGATGTATTAGATGCCGTGGCAAGTTGCAGGACCCACTATTAGATAACTTAACATATATGTAAAGAATAACCACATATATGAGGGCCTTTTTGTAAAACTGTCATCTCCTCCATGATCCATGTATCTACTCTATCCATGCCCCAACATGTCCGAGGCCCCCCAAAAATTCAGCGTTGCCACTGATGGAGCATGTCAGCGTGCTCCCCCACCTCCTCATGTCGGTGCGAGCTCCCCATTCATCCCCTTGCTCTCTCACTAATCGATCCTCACCTGACCCCAAATTTTGGGGCCGCCTCCTCCTTTGGAGCACGCTGCTCCCCCCATCAGCGCTGCTCACCTACCGTGGACCTTGACACGCCTTCGTCGGATTGACCTCATCCTCGATGTGTGTCGTCCTACACGCCGCCATGTTCCACACGCCACTACCCTGCGTCAAGCACTCAGCCAAGGTTTCCAGCTCTACCTATACGATGATGACAGTGAGATCACGCTGATGCCCACACGTATATGTGATCATTGAAATCTTCGATGGAAAGTATTACCAAATTTATAGTTCGACACAAGGGGAGCACATAATACGAATAAGACTTTAGCAATTGAGGCGTCACTCTCAGCCACACCTGTGTTTCGATATTCTCAAGTAACAAGTAGTGATTGCAGCAGTTGAAATAAAGCAGTAAAGCAAAACAGTAAATAGTAGTAACAGATTCCTAGTTTTGACCAAAAGTAGTGAACTTGTAACTTTTAGTGGCTAAAAGTTTAGGCATGAGATAATACCAGGGTGTTGAATGAATAAGATTGATCATATAATATAAATACAAATAACATGTTGTTCATCTCTAATTCCATTATGTGTAGATGTGTGTTCCAAATATTGTTACGCGTACTAACCAAGAGAATTTGCACAACATCTATTACCTACCTCCCATTTCACCGGGGCAAACTTGGAACTACAAGCAATTAAGGTCTACTCTTCGAATAGCCCAGAACAATGCATTAACAATCCATGAACACACATAATCCTTAAACTATCACACCCCCCTTGTTTTCCCTAACTATCACTTTAGGGTTCACAGGGTCAATATAATAATAGGTAATACACTCTGCGGATAAATACCAAACTTATATATATATGATGATCAATAAAAGTCCCGTACTAAAATCATGTCACTTGAGCCCTAATAACAAGCATTAAACATAGCAAACATGCATCAATACTCATACAAGAACATCCTCAAGATAAACCCCCCAAATCTTGACATATATGCATAATTACATGATCAATCTCATACAATCCCATCCACCTCACATGACTACAAAGGAATAGTCACTCATGGAGAGGGAGAAAGAGCACATGGTTGATGGAGACGATGTTGGTGATGATGATGGTGAAGACGGTGTCAAAATCCCCCTCTCCAGTGTAGAGATCAAGATGAATCTGACCCCAAAAAACAAAGATCGTGATGGTGGAGGCACTTTGTTTCGCGAAACTCTCTGTCCTTGTGGCAAAAAATGTTTTGGGGGTTATGCCAAAAAGAGGGGACACGGCGATGCTCAAGGGCCGACCGGCCATATGTGCCGCGGGCCCCACCATTGGTTGTGGCACCTAGGCTCGTTCGGGCCTCATGACCCTTCTCATGAGCTTCTAGGTACAATAGTGCGTGTTTTGATAAAAAATGGCATGGTATTTTTCTCTGATTTTATTTCCTACAGAAAAAGACATAAATAAAACTTTTGCTAAAAACAACGTCATATTCAGTAGTTTTATCCTAGTCCAAGGAGATTGTAGAGTAAACCATCAAGCAAAGTACTTGGAAAAGTAGATACATTAGGAATGTATCAAGTCCCCCAATCTTAGCTCATTGTTTGTCCTCAAACAAATCAAATGTAGTGCAAGAGCGATAAAACACTTTGACAAGAACTTTGTTATATACATGCATGATAGTTTAAGAATATCAAGTATTCATAACATGGATCCCCTAATGAATAACAAAGTGGTAGAAAGAGTTCATTCTATCAGTGTTCAAATGTTCATACATGTTGAAAGGAAGATAATATATAGTGACACTATTTAGGAAAGTTTAATTGATAGTGGAAACAAACAAAGTGCTTGTGTCGCTTTTGATTGACCCATTTGATAAGGTTTTGAGGCCTTTGAGAATTAGTGATTCACTGTGCTTGTATTTCAAACTAAATAATAAAGTAATATTGTATCCTTCTAGTCTTTAACCATTTGAACACTCATAATGGATCTGTATATGACTAAGATAGTTAGTATATTTAGTTGACAACTTAAAGGCGGGAAGGAAATAGGACATACACTTGCTTCTAAGCTTCATGTCTATATGAGTGACAGGGGTTTTGGTCCATTTCAGACTTGAACTTGCATAATTCACAACTTATTTGTCATATTTGATTTTGATATAAATCAACCACAACAATAATGATAATAAGCCATCTGATTGGGTTTCCTTTTCCTTTTCAAGGTTATGGCTCAAGGATTTTTGCCCACCAATAGTTTATCATGTTAGTGGAATTGGTTTTAGGCTAGCAATGGAGGCTTGAATTGTCAACTAGAGATACTATCAGTCACACTTATATGTGACTCTACTATGATATTCACCATTTGAAAGACTGGACTGTCATACGAACATTAGCCATTATATTTTAAAGACACATAAAAAAATAAATATTCATCATTGAATGTGTGCCAAATCTACAGTAACAAGCACAATGGGATACCAAGACCTTTATTCAAAACTACTATCTTTTAATCAAAGCTAAATATTGTTACCCAATAACATCTTACTTGTAGCATTGTACATCTAGAAGAAGACTGATAAGAGAAGCTTTAGTACCACTTCCTTAAGTATTGAAGAAACCATCTTGCAAATACTTACTATTGTTAGATTGCATGCATAAATATATAAGAAGGTGTCAAACTGTTTTAATAACTTCATAGATGTTGGTTCATCATTGTTGTTCTTCCTCTCCCAACTGAAACTACATAGTTCGCTCACATATAGAATAAAGTTGATCAAATACCATTTGATTTTTAGGGAACTTTATTCACAACAAGTTAACTAAGAGTGTTGCAAGTTTCTTCTCAAATTTGGATGAACAAAGTAGATAACTAGGTAATAAATAAGAAAGAGAATGAAATGAAATATTTTTGGTTTTTAGTTTTATACTTAAGATAAACAACATGCAAGAAACTATAAAGTGGAAACCTTTTTGTGTTTTCATTTTCTAGAACTTAAGGCATAAAACTACGTGGCGAATAATAAAATCATGGTATAGACAATGAAAAATGAAGAAAGGAGATCATTGATGAGTGCAAATATGATGCATATTTAAGCACATAGATTATTCATATTGTCACGCATTTCATGCTATATCTAGCTACAACTATGCCTATTATGCATGATTACTAGTTCTCATCCATTTTCATATGAGTGTTGCACAACTATTAATTTTTATTAGGATTTTAATACTTTTTATTGTATTTGACTTGTGTGTAGGTGTTGGGATGTACTATGGATAAAGCAAGGCAATAGAAGCTAAGAGGATGCAATATGGAGGAGCTGTAGGCACCAAACTTAGCCATCTGAGGATGGAAAAGGTGGATTTTTATTAACTCCAAATGAAGATCCAAGGCCATGGTGTTGTAGCCCACGTCTATATGAATGCAATGAGCCCCGAGCATAACGACCAATGGCACGGGCCGATACGGTCGTGCCGCCTGCCCGTATTGCGGGTCTAGACACATGGAAAAGGCCTTTCTAGACACTTTTCTTCATGGAATCCGTCCTCATTTGTTTTGAGACCTTCCTTAGGTCAGAGACAATGTGGGAGGGGCTAGGAGAGACCCCCTAGTCCTATATAAAGAGGTGAGGAGCCACGGGAGAAGAACCCCTCTCCATAGACATCCATGATGGAGCCCTGCCGTCGTGCCATCTCCATCGCCGCCACACCTCCAAGATCTAGATCTCCATATACACCTCCACACCATTCAAGCAAGAGGAAGAGGAGAAGGAGGACATCACCATCACTACCACCACCGCGCATCGAGCACCGGCACCATCACCGTCTCCATCTCCATCAGCGCCTCCATCTCCCTATCGATTGTATTTAGTATTTGTAAGATTGAACATGATGATGACCTCCATGGATTATCCCTTGTGTTATTATTCATCTATGTTTGAGTAGTTGATTCGATTCTAGGGTAAGGTATGATATAGTATGAAACCCTAAACTTTGTGGCTTGATCTATTATATTACTCTCTCCTCTAGTGACAAGGGGGACATAGATGAGTTCATGTGATCCTCTGATCTGGAGTGTATTATTGACTTGCGCGAGTGATAACGATGCAAGGATCTATGTTGTAAACACGTGTGACAACCTGGAATCACTGGGGTCATTTATTTATCTAAATATGTATCTTGTGTAATTCCAATAGATGGCTACATGGTTGCCCCTCTAATACTAGTGAGACCGAAAACCTAGACATTGCCTTACTGTAGTCAATTATACATCTACAACCCTTAAATTTACTTTCAGTATTGCTTTACCTTTGTTCTTATTTAGATTTTTATTGTTAGTTACTTTAAACCTCTCTCAATTACTGCTATCCTAACAACCTATAGAGTAGACTATTTCCAAACACTGTTTTGGGTGCAAACGTGGTCACACTGACAACTTGGCTACAGGGTTGTGTTGTTTCCATTTGCAAATCTTCCTTGGGATGAACTTTTTAATAAATAGTTACTACTATAAGTACTGCAATTACCCTGTTGTTGATCGCTGGAACCTAGTCATCAACTTGGCACCGTTGCCGGAGAGCATAGCGTTTGGTTATTTCCTACCCACTCGCACATAGTTTATTTCTGTTTGTTGCTTTTCTCTTACTGCTTTTATTCATTTGAAAAGAGAAAAAATAGTTCATATTTTATTGCTAGTCTTGTTATTTGTCTTAATCAAAAATACAAAAAGATGGGAACTATGGCACAAAAGAATCTTGGGGTATATGGTACTTTTAGTAGTAATTATTCACGTTCACCTATTACTCAGCCTGCTGTCACAGTGGAGAATTATGAAATTAATCCTAAACTAATACATATCATCAAACGCAAAACTTTTGCAGGAAATCCAGAGAATGATCCATACAAGCATATTGAGAACTTCACTGAATTGTGTTCTATGGTGAGGTTGGCCATTTGGACAGATGATGAGCTAAAATTAATGTTGTTTCCATTCTCATTGAAAGGAGAATCCAAAGAAAAGTTACATTCACAACCCGGGGGATGCTTCAAATCATGGCAAGGTATCTCTGATGCTTTTCTCCATTACTAATTTTTAGAAAAGAAAATTTATGAACGAAGGTTTGACATCATGCATTTTAAGCAAAGCAGCTATGAAGATTTAATGGCAACTTATAATAGGTTCTTAATTTTGTTGCGTGATTGTCCACCTCATAATTTAGATGATTGGTTATTGTTGAAAATATTTTATGGGGTCTTAAATCCTTCTTCTAAAGATAAGTTAGACATTACGTCTAATGGTTCTTTCCGTAGCAAAACTATGGATGATTCTTGGAAGCTTTTGAATATAATGCAGAATAATTTTCATCAATGGCATGTCAACATTGTGCATGAGGAGAAACCTCTCCGTACTGATCTTGAAAGTTTGGTCAATGATTTCTTCAAAGATGAAAACAGTAGAGGAGATATTCCTTATGGTGACACCATAGTTAGAAATAATGCCTTTCATATATAATCATTTTAATCATATTAAAACTGCTATCACTAACAATGGATAACAACCCTTTACTGTTACTCACATATCTTCTATTTGTTGTACTTGTGAGGTAGGAAAGAAGGGTAAAACCAAGATGCCTAAAACCAAGATGCCTCGTGTTGAACATCTCATACCCGCGACAATCTCCCGAGAAATAGATAAGGAGAACCTTGAATTAACCAAATTCGATAAGGAGTATACGCGTATGGAGTATGAGGCTGCATTGGGATGGGTTGCCCTTGCGAAATAAGATAGTAAAAGATATCAAGAACTCATCAAGAAAGAAGAAGAAGAATTGAAAGAATTGGAAGTAACGTATCCCGCTCTCAAACCTCACCCCTGTCCTAATTCTATGCCTTATGATGCATATGACTCTAGTGATGATGAGGGCTTAGATGATTCTAGAATTCCTGATGATTGCTCTAAAGAATTTTTTGATGATTCTAGTAGTCTTTGTCTAAATACTCTTTTTGGGGATATTGGTAATGATGAACCCACCAATACGGAACCTTGTAAGCCACTACAAGAAAAGTGTCCATCTGTAGTGACTTTGTCCATTAGTCATCGTAGAAGGAGCGTCTTCCATGGCGAATTTCTTGGCTCGACCGTGGCCGATGGATTTTTTTTTTCCGGTTTTGCAACCCTTTACTATGATGAAACTACTAAAAACATGGAGGAAGCTCGGCCAGCGCGTGGCAGAAGCAAGATTTTTGGTTCCTTATACGATGTTGACTTGTCGAAGTCTTTTGAGGTGTGTGGGTCCCGGACGTCAGTGTCTCTAGTGGACGATACTTTCCGGTCGCGCCGCCCTGATTTGATCTCTATAACGTTGCTCGATGCGTTTGTCATTTAGTCCAGCTGTTATGTCCCACATATTAGCCTCTCATTAGAACAATCATGTGTATGATGGAATTTTTTTCCTTTGCTCGTTCTACCCTGTTCCGACCATGATAGCGTTGCTCGATGCATCTGCCGTTTAATCAGGTTGCTGGGTCCCACACGCCAGCCTCTCATTATAAGAAACATGTGCATGCTAGATTTTTTTTCCTTGGCTCGTGCCTCCTTGATTTTAACTCGATAACGTTGCTCGATCTATCTGTCGTTTAGTCACGCTATTGTGTTCCCCATGTCAGCCTCTCATTAGAAGAGTCGTGTGTATGATGAAATTTTTTCTTCACTCGCATCTACCGTTTAATCAAACTCCTAGGCCCCACATGTCATCCTCTCATTTGAAGAAATGTGTGTATGATAGAATTTTTTCCCTCGGTTGCGCCTCCGTGTTTCAAACTTGATAGCGTTGCTCGCTGCATCTACCGTTTAATCACACTGCTAGGCCCCACATTTCATCCACTCATTAGAAGAAACGTGTGTATGATGGAATTTTTGCTCTTGGTCGTGCCTACATGTTTCGAACTTGATAGTGTTGTTCACGGCATCAGCTGTTTATATAGCCTGGTGGGTTCCACATGTCAGCCTCCTCTGTGCAGGAAACGTGTGCATGCTGGCCTTTTTTCTTCGCTCACCTCTCCTCGTTTTGAACTTAGCAACATTGCTAGATGTAGCACGTGTATAATGTCTCACTACTAGGTCCACATGTCAGCATCCTCTGTAGAGGAAATGTGTGTATGTTGGGCTTTTTTTCGGTCGCGTCCGCCAATTTGACCTTGGTAGCATTCCTCTATGCAGCAGTCATGTACGGTCTTGCTGTTGGGGCCCACGTGTCAGCCTCTCTAGACAAGAAACGTGTCTAACTTGGTCTTATTTTTTCCGGTCATGACTGCTGTACAAATACTTTTTAAACCCGGTCGTTAAACTTGATCTCTTGTATGGTAAGGTTGATGGGCGATAGATGCAGGTAGGTGGGTCGGCTATGTCAGCCTCTCAATATAGAAATATTTCTACATATAAAATGGTAATCTATATAGCAATATAAGCCTAGGTTTCGAACTTCAAACTCAGGACTTCAACACAGGTAAACTGTATGCCTTGCCACTACACAAGAAAAATATTATGCTTTTATAAAACGTAAAAAATGTATATTAACATCGTATATAAGTTATTTATTTTTCTTCTTAAAAATTGCTTGTCCATCTGCTACGTGTGATTGCTGGCAGCTCAATTAAAAAATGATATACATAATGTAGTAGATAGCAGTTTCTACTTAAAAATATGGATAGGCGGAGTTTTTTAGGGTGGGTGGACCATGCCCAAAAAAGGACAAATTGAAAAAAATGGGCCATGTAGAAATTGATGGCATATTATCCATGGATTAATTTTCATGGGCTCTCACCCAAACTAATTGGGTGTTTGCGGCGGCCGAATGACCCAAAACATGGCCAAATTAGAAGGCCTTGAGTTATAATGAGGCCGGATGGGCTAATTTATTGGGCTCGATAGTTAAAATCCCAAGGTACGTGTTGGGGCTCGACCGGATTCAAAACAATGATGTCAACTAGGGAAAAAGGTATAAAATATGGGAGTGCCTAGATCTCTGGCACCTAAGAACTTGTTATGTTAAGTCACTGATGTCACCCTAATAATTGTGCTAATTCTCAGTTGCAACATACTATTTGCAACTTATTAAATTCCCAGTTACAACCTAGTTGCAAATAATGTAAAACCCTCATGTTGCTCAAATCGTGAGGTAAATCCAATGGAGAGAGAGATGACTGAGAACTGAGAAGTTCTCAGGCGCATGAGAACTGGAAAATCCGATAAAAAATTCACAGATATTTCTGTGAAAATTATTGACAAACACCCCGCATCCACCAAAACTTTCTGTCGAGACCCCAAGCTTTCCTAAGCGCGCCTTCAATCGAGCAACCAGCCCCTGTCTATTCAAATGTTGTGTCGTTCTTATGGGATATGCACTAGATTAGAATCAGGTCGTAAACTTCTCCAAGCCTTAAAAAAAACTTCTCGATGCCTTTCTATCAATAGTGTCATCCCACCACCATTGGTCACGCATTTATTCACGAGACGCACCGGCCGGCGGTTAGCTGGGCGATCTCCACGCTTTGCCTACTAGATTCAGGCACTAGACATTCTTCTTGGCTTTAGTTTGTTTTCCACCTTCCCTAGAAATAGTTAAAGCTAGTGACTATGTAGATTTACAAGGTGCTTTTAGATTTGGGTAGGTGATGACTGCAAGTGCACAAATCGTTTGTAGCTAGTTTTGAAATAAAGATATCGATCTCACAGGGAGCAGTAGGTGAAAGACTAAAATGCTTTTAACTAAAACTAAACGAAGTACTTAAGGAAAAACTTTAAGATGCAATAAAAGTAGAGTTGTTTTTTGGTTTTTTGGTTGAATGAAGCAATTTAAAGTAAAGTAAAACTTAATGCAGAAAGTAAGAATCACGTGTGTAAAAGAGCTTGGAACTGCAATAGGGAAAAAGGTGTTCTCAGGGAGTGGTGGATACACCACTAGCAATTTATACTAAGCAATCAATATTATTATAAAAAATATTCTTATGATATGTATATTTGTGGAAGGAGCTCCATATATGGACAAATAGGCAGCAACCAATGCTCACATAATCCTTCATAGCCCACAGCTGACGGATAAACGACATCAATCGTATTATCCCGCTATTAAGGGAGTTCTCCCGTGGCATGGACATGGCATTATGAGTTCTCCTTGTTTACCCAAGTTAGTACGTAAAGAATGACAACAACTTTATAGTCACAGTAAGTGTTATCATCCTTCCGTCTACCAACAAGTAATCCCCTTCATCGAGTCCCCATAAGAGGCAAATATTAAGGAGGTGCACAACTCCCAACATCAAGATGAAGACAATTAACACATACACAAGAACTAAAGATCTACTCAGACCTAGAGGCAATCAACATCATGGAAATGGTAATGGAAGCAATTGTAAATGAATAGTTCTTGTATAAATCCACAACGAGTACGGAAATTACAATAAGATCTATGTGGGATGAAGATGGGATGGATGGAGATGATGGTGGTGTAGAGGTTGATGAAGATGAAGATCGATGCCTTGGCCCCCAGATCTGCGTAGGGCGAAGATAGATCCCTTGGGAAAGTTCCCCCTCCAGATGCCTTTCGGATGTGAGGTTTTAGTGATTTCTAGGTGTTCTGTATGTCGTCCCTCCGATCCAGTTGCACGGGGTGAAACTATTTGAGGAAGAGGTAGTGGCGCCAACTATACGACCAGAACTATATAGCCAAAAAATTTATTCCCACTGTATAGTTGGTTGTTGAACCGTCTGTATGCCTTGATTGCTTCGGGTTTTCTTCTGGTGTTATTGATATTTCCCAAATAAGCGATTTACGTTGTTTTGACTCCTTTTCGCCCAATACAACTTCTCCAAGAATTTTGTCCATTGTATCCATCATCTATCCTGATCCTGGTAAAAATAGACATAAAACGTGTGCGTGAACGCCTAAAATACCAAGATCCTACAACTATAGTGCAAAATAATAATATAAAACACGATGCAAATATGCACTCATCAACTTCCCCAAGCTTAGACTCTTGCTCGTCCCAAGCAAGTTTAGCTTAATGGATGTGATCCTCATATTCATGAAGCTGAGTCGATAAAATAAATGAGGCAATTGCAGCATGCGTTTATCCTACATGATACATAGGAATGAGTTAATGAATAGTACCTTACTCAAACCATCTGAATAGTATTAGCAGGCTTCCACACCTTAGTGATCAACAATTCACAAATTATGAATCTCAACATGATGTAAAAGTATCTAGTTCAACCGAATAAGTTAGCGAGGTAGTCCCAAGTGTTTTAGGATTAACATATCCACTTGGGATTCAAAATCTCAAAACGTCTCTTTGTCTCACTACAATATAGTGGTATATGCCTATTTGCTCTTTGCACATTAGCCCTTTTTTCTTTTATTTTTCTTCTCCCCTTTTTTATATATATGCTCACACTTTTGTTTAAGTGATGTGCAAAGGAGCTAGCCATACATTCCACTTCATGTAGGAATTCAAAGTTTAACGATCTCAATTACCAAATCCCAGTTGTATATGAAGCATCTTTATGACTTGAAGATTCTACCTCGACTTGTTCTCACTCTATTTTGATAGCACTTTTAATTTCCTTTTATTCAAGGTTTCTTTATCAACTCGACTAATCAGATTATTTTTACTTTTGTAAATCAAACCCTGAACTTACAACATGTCGATTTAAATTATCTTTATATGTTCCATTAATACTAATGGTGTGGAAGACTCCTATTGCTTTCATCGAGTGCAAGTAAAATTATACTCAAGCCATTCATATATCCAATAAGACAAACACAAACTCAATAATGCTCCATATATGATAATAAACTCGAAACTTCACAAATGGGATCGACTATTCCTTAAGGGAATTCAATACTATATTTAATACAATTGTTATATGACACATGCTTTTTTTATGGGAAATGCAAAATTTATTTCTAAGCTCAAACTAATGCAAGACTAAAATACAATATAAAACTTATAAGATAGATTACAAGGTCTTAAATATCTCCCCAAGCTTGGAATCAAGCTAGACAGGATCAAATAACTCCTTGCTGGTACCTATTCCTCCTCCTGGGTAGGAAGAGTATTGCCTTCTTCCTCTATATTGCAAACTTTAGCCATGCTTGCGAGGCGAATGGTGAGCTCGGCCATGTCGTATTGAAGCTTCAAAATTTTCTTCTAGAGGAATTTCTTCTCATTTGTCAACTCAAAAACAGTTTTAATCAAGAAACCAACTCTACCCTCGATGCCATTGACCTTTTTGTCAAGGTGTTTTCTCATCATCCAGTAGGAGTCAATCCCTTCTCCAATTGTTACAACACATGCTTTCAAAGCTTTTTCCAACTGATAGATCTTATCATGAGTCTCATCTTGTCGCACCTTCTTAGGATTAAGAGGCGACGGGCCCAAAGGAGGTTTATAATAGGATCCTATGTTGAGACGATAGGGATTAGGGAGATACTCATTCATGCTCTTTCCCCGCTTCGCTTGCCTCATCATCTCCATCCTTTGTGGGGACATGTCCTCCCAATTTGGGAGAGGCTTGATCTCCGGGCTGGATGATGACGATGATCCTTTACGTTCCACTTCTTCAATCCTCTTCATGGGCTTCTCTTCTTTCTTCCTCCAGATCTTGTTGACATGGAAGAGCTGCATGGATGTTGTTAGAAGGGGCTTGTATAGGGATGTCGAGGATTTTTTGAGGCTGGAGGCTGTAGCTCTGTGAAAACTTAATGAAAAATATTAGATGCGATCAACTTTAAAAGGGGAGGTCGAAAACCCTAGCCGCCGTTCGTAACGAGCAACTATACGGGCACTGCCCGTATAGATCCCGCCGTATAGTTATGAACCGACTATAGATTTCCTTCTATGGTGGAACCAACTATACGGCTGGAACTATACGGGCGGGAATCTTTATTCTCGTCGTATAGTTGGTCGTTAAACCTTCAGTCCTCTGAATATTTTTTTTTGGAGATGGGCCGATAACTATACGACGACAACTATATGGCTGAAATTTTTATTCCTGCCATATAGTTGGTTGTTAAGCTATCACTATCCTAGAAAATAATTTTGACGAAGGAATTGATAACTATACGATGACAACTATATGGCCAGAATTTTTATTCCCGCCGTGTAGTTGGTCGTTAAACCTTCTGTACCTTTTGTAAATGGAAAAGGTGATGTGGAATCATCTATACGATCGCAACTACACGGCCGAAATTTTTATTCCAGTCGTATAGTTGGTCGTTAAACCTTCTGGATCCACCAAAAATTACCTGCTTCTCCAAGAATTTTTTATAATCTGAAACTTAGTGAAATATCATGTTTTGACAGAAAAATAGCAGCTTAAATTTTCGACCAATACTAGCATTATCAATCTTCTTTTTCTTTGCTAGAGCTTTAAATATTCCTTATTCAACACAAGCTCAATCTTAATTGAAAATCTAAAAACTTACTCAAACCTTTATTTCGCATGGGTTGCCTCCCATGAAGCGCCCTTTTATGGTCAATAGCTTGACCATAGGTTTGCTCATTTTGTCTCGATTCTATCCTTCTTGCACTTGCCATTCCTTGTATATTTTTTCTTAATCACCTCTTCTGGGGTGATCACTTGTATGGTGACTGCACTTATATCTTCTTTTGCTTGATAATGCTTCAAGAGTTGTCCGTTTACCACCCATGAAAGAGAGGGTGTTTTTCCCCGGAGCTTCACTGCTTCCGATGAATAAGCTTCTTTAACTATATAGGGACCTTCCCACTTTGATCTGAGCTTTCCTGGAAACAACTTTAGACGAGAGTTATAGAGAAACACCTTATCTCCACTTTTAAAGGTCTTATTTTTGTATTTTTCTATCATGCCATCTTTTTACTTTTTCTTTAAACAATCTACCATTCTCATAAGCCTCACTTCTAAACTCATCTAAAGCATGAATATCTAATAAACATTTTTCTCCTGCTTTAAGATCATAGTTTAGGTTCTTGATTGCCCAAAAAGCTTTGTGTTCCAATTCTCAAGGTAAATGACATGCCTTACTGTATACCATCTTATAAGGTGTCATACCCATTGGATTTTTAAATGTAGTACGGTATACCCATAGAGTGTCATTTAACTTGTATGACCAATCTTTTCTTGATTTGTCCACCGTCTTCTCGAGTATTGTCTTTAATTCTCTATTGGAGAGTTCCACTGGACCACTCGTTTGAGGATGATATGGTGAAGCAAAATGGTGAGTTACTCCATATTTGATAAGGATTTATCTGAAAGTTCCTTTCATAAAATGAGAACCATCGTCAGTGATTAAAAGTCTAGGAACTCCAAACCTGGGGAATATAACATCCTTGATCATCTTCACTGAGGCGGCTGCATCTGCATGGCTTGTTGGAATAGCTTCAACCCATTTAGTAACATAATCGAAAACAACAAGAATATGAGTATAACCATTTGATTATATAAAATGTCCCATGTAATCCATTCCCCATACATCAAAGGGTTCGATTATAATACTATACTGCCATCTCTTGTCTCCTACCTATATTACCTCTTCTTTGGCAAGCATCAAAATGTTCTACATATCTGTGTGCGTCCTTGAGCAAGGTGGGCCAATAGAATTTGGATTGAAGTATCTTCACCGTAGTTCGCTTGCATGCATGATGTCCTCCATACGGGATGTCATGACAAGCTTGCAAAATTGCATTCATTTCATTGTTAGGAACACACTTCTGAATTATTCCATCAGGTCCATGATGATATAGAAACTGATCATCCCAAAAGTAATATTTAAGATCATTAAAGAATTTCATCCTTTGATTTCTTGTCATACCAGGAGGTACAAATTTTACTGTGACATAGTTAGCATAATCCACAAACCAAGGATCAGTGATTTCAATGTTTACTAAATAATCTCCTAGAAATGACTCATTTATAGGTACGGGGTTAGTAATTATTCCCTCCATCCTAGAGAGATGATCTGCTACCGGATTATCCTTACCCCTCCTATCTACTATTTGTAAATCATATTCCTATAGTAATAAGACCCACCTAATCAACCTGGGCTTCTCATCCTTTTTAATAAGGAGGTGACGCAAAGCTTGGTGATCCGTATGAACTATTACCTTGGAATTAATGATGTAAGATCTAAATTTGTCATAAGCAAAATTGATAGCCAGGAATTATTTTCTGTAGTAGCATAATTTTTCTGAATCTTATTAAGAGTTCTACTAGCGTAATAAATAAGATTTAAATTCTTTCCGTCTCGTTGTCCTAACACAACCCCTAAAGCATAGTCACTAGCATCATACATGATTTCGAAAGGTTCATCCCATTTTGGAGATTGCGTGATGGGTGTTGAAACTAACTTGTTTTTGAGGTTCTCAAAAGCTGCAATGCATTCATGATCTAAGTAGAATGGAGTTTCTTTCTCAAGAAGGTTGGTGAGATGCATAGCTATTTTAGCAAAATCTTTTATAAAACACTTATAGAAACTTGCATCTCCTAGAAACATTTTTATATTTTTTATGTCCTAAGGTATTGGAAGATTTTCTATAGCATCTATATTAGTTTTGTCTATTTCTATACTTTTTCTCCGTAACCCTAATGCCCCAAAACTTTACCTTCTCTTTCCATGAAACGACATCGTTCCCAATTCAAAACTAAATTTGATTGCCTGCATCTTCGCAAAACTTTGGGTAAATTGTAGAGGCAATTATCAAATGTTGTTCCGCAAACAACGAAATCATTTGTTAGAACTTCCATGGTTTTCTCAAAAAGATCATCGAAGATTTTTAAAACACATTCTTGAAAAGTCACAGCTGCGTTCCATAAGCCAAACATAATTAATCTATAAGCATATGTGCCATAAGGGCAAGTGAAAGTTGTTTTCTCTTGATTTTCCGGTCATATGGCAATTTGAGAATATCCAGAATAACCATCAAGAAAACAGAAATAAGAATTATTACTAAGTCTTTCTAAAACCTTATCCATAAATGGTATAGGTTTATGATTACTCTATGTCTCATGGTTTAGTTTCCTAAAATCAATGCACATATGATATCCAACAATAGGTTTTACAGGAACTAGCTCACCATCCTCATTCATTGAAGCATCAAGACCACCTTGTCTTGGTATGCAAGGAGCTGGGTTAACCCACTTACTGACAGAAATAGGATATATTATGCCTGCATCTAATAAGCATATAACCTCTTTTCTTACTACTTCTTTCATTTTCGGATTAAGCCTTCTTTGTGTGTCAACTACAGGTTCAGTGTCATCAAGCATGGTAATCTTATGTGTTACAATAGATGGATCTATTCCTTTAATATCACTTAGAGTATATCCAAAGGCTTCATGATGCTTAATCAAGACTAAAATGAGTTTATTTATTTCATTTTCTGATAAATTTTTACTAATAATAACATGACATTTATTATCATTATCTAAAAACTCATACCTCATATCGTTTTGAAGTTGGCAGAGGTTATTCATCTCCTTTTCTTACCAATTCTTCATAGTCGTGTGGATTTTGTGCTTCCGGAACTGAATCAAGGTAATCATCCATGTCTTCTCTCTCCTCATCATCTTTTGCTTCCTCCCAATTAATTAGGCTCCTCTCTAAGTCATCTTGTGGAGTACTGAAATGAATCGCTGCTAGCTCGGCAATCGTTTTCTCTTCCTTGATATCTTCCACCTCATAGGGCCTCTTCTTTGGTTTGGTGAAGTGGAATGTCATTTACTCTTCTCCAAACATCATTGAAATAGTCTCCTTCTTATCATCGATTCGAGCTTTGGTTATGGAAACAAAAGGCCTGTCTAAAAGAATAGGACAAAAAGAATCTCGAGGCATATCAACAATATGTAAATCAAGGGGGTACATGAGTGATCCAATAAAGACATAGATATTTCTGATAACACCTTCAAGTTTTATATTAGTTCTATTAGACAATTTAATATTAGTGTCTACCGGTTCTATTAGTTCTTATTAGTGTCCACGGTTCCTCATAAAGTGATGAAGGTATAATGTTTATAGTGGAAATCGGCTCACAAATTCCCTATAAGAAAGTTTCTCCACAATATATAGGAGTCATAGGTTTAGAATTTTTGTTACCTCGTACCTTACCTTTGATGAACTCTGAAGTTTCAAGGTCTGTCATAACCACTTCATTGTCCACTATTCGTGCTTCCATAAGATCCTTTAATATAACATTATTTATATTGGTAGCTTTAGGATTCTTTTCTAGTTTCTTTAATCTCTTCTTGATTTGTTCTTCCTCTTTTTGCTTTTTCTTGATATTTTCTTGAATAGGTGCAAAGGAGAACTCTTTGTTTGGCGCACTTTCTGTTGCATGCTTCTTTTCTTCAAGGGGTTTATGGGGTTCACATTTTGTGGGTACCTGTAAATGCCCTACATAATTCTCAATAATTTTATTCAGTGAGTAAGAATCAATACCGAGGATTTTAGTCATTGCACAAGTCCTTTCATCTGCAAGGAAATTGTCAACACAAGTCCTTTCATCTGATTTTAGTCAGAAGAACTATTCGTAATGTTCTCCTTATTAAAATTTCCCGTTGTCTTCTTCATTTTCATTATTAATTTCCAGGCTTCATCATAAGTATAAGATAAAAAACTACCATTATAAGTGGTGTCTAGGTTTGCTCTATTTTATTATTAAGCTGAAAGGGCATGTTTGCCCCCATGTGTGGTTTTGTTAATTAATGACAATCCCTATGTACTAATGTGCAAATTGAGTTTCACTTGTAGGTTTGTCCATTGGCATCGCTTGGACCATGTGTTGGTTTCAAGGATGAAAAAGAAGAAGCTTTGTCCAAGTACTTTGTGCATATTAGAATCAAGTAGAAGAAGAAGATCAAGTATGTCTTGAATAAGAAGAAGAAGATGGAGTTCCTCATGACTTTCTTCAAGAAATCATCATCAAGAATTGTTGTGCAAGCTCACGGTGCGCCATCTCTAGAAGATCTCATGCTTGGAGATTTCCATCCTCGGCGTTCATGGGGTGATGAAGACAAGTTCAAAGAAGAGGTTTCCCCATGGAGTATGGGGGAGCCATTCGCAAGTCTTCATCAAGCAAGAGCAATCAAGAAAAGTGTTCCATCTTGAACGTGACAAGATCGTCTACATCAAGCTCAATTGGGATGCTCAAGGAAAAGGTATGATCTTGATAGGGTTTCTATTTCACCGGTCTCTTGTAGTGTTGGGAGACCGGGTTTAGGATATATATACGTACTATCAAGAGGGGCTCTCGAGTGGGTGACTCATTCGTATCTTTCGGAGAGCTCAAACCTTTGCATACATAGCATCATCTTTCTTGGTTGTTGTTTGGTTCCTGTCCATGTGAGGATCTAGATCTTGTGGTTATCTTCATAACAAGCTCTAGTTCATCAAAAACAGATTTCCCTGATATACCTTATTGCGGTTTTGTTTCTGCGGGTTTTCGGGCTCTACACCTTGGGATATATCTCACATATATATTAATGGTAGTTTCTCCCTTGGTTATACCCAATATTTTGTTGGATTCTACTCGTTGTTATCTTTCCAACAAAATTGTTTTATCTCGTTTGGAGTTCGGATGCAAAAGTTGTGGCAGTTTTGGTTCTGGAGTTTTTGCCTGGCCGATAGTTCCGGCGGGCCACCGGTAGTACCACTAAGGAAGTTTGCTGCCAGTAGTACCGGTGTTAATTCTGGACCAACTTCCGGCAGACCCGATTTTGGTCCAGTACTCTCTCTGCCTGGTTTGCGCTATTTGACGGTACTTCAGTCGGAATCTTGGGTGGTAGTATCGGCCCAAGTGGTACTACCAATGACCACCAGTAGTACTGGTCATCCTCATTTTTGTGCTCATTCGCATTGCTGTTTTTGGACCGTTGGCTCAGTGTCACCGCTAGTACTAGCCTCCCACCGGTACTACCGGTTGTGCGCGATTCTGTGAGTAACGGGCATATCGGGGAGCCCTTTAAAAGGAGCTCCTCTTTCCCCTTCGGGTCACACTTTCTTTTTCTTGGTTTTGCCCTTCTCTCTCTCCTCCATTGTTGACCTTGAAGAGCTTGCCCTCTCCCCTCCTTTGATTCTTACATCTTTTTGCGGGATTTGAGAGAGGAGATCTAGATCTACAAGCCCCACCAAACCAAATCCCTTCTTTGTGAAGGAATCCTTGGGATCTAGATCTTGGAGAGTTTTGTGTTCTCCTCTTGTATTATTCCTCCCTTATTCCCCCAATAGATTTTGTAGTTTTGGTGGAATTTGAGAGCGAAGGACTTGCCTCTTGCATTTGGTGCATAGGTTTGAGTTCCCCTCGGAGATTCGGTGAGTTCAAGCCCTTGGGCTTGTTACTCTTGGGTTCTTGGAACCCTAGACGGTTGTGTGGTTGGATTGTTGACCTTTTGTGGTCTTGTAGCCTTTTGTGGATTTGTAGCCTTTGTGGCATTGTTGTTGGGAGCCTCCAATTGAGTTGTGGAGATTGCCCCAACCTTGTATGGGTTCGGTGACCGCCCTCAAGTGTCCCATAGTGGACCGTGAGTAGGCATTTGTGGTGAGCTCACGGGAGAACAGGGTGAGCCTTTTGTGGCGTCGGTAGGTTGCGTTCCTTCACATCTTGGGGTGAGGCTTTGTGTAGCGTTGGGTGAGCATCGAGCCACCACACCTCGAGGTGAGCCACTTGTGGCGTTCGGAGTACATTGCGTCCCGCACCTCTCCTACAGAGACGTAGCTTCTTTGGAAGTGAACTTCGGGAAACAAATCATCGTCTCCACGTCCATCGGGTATCTCTCAACCGAGCCCTTTACTTATGCAATTTACATTGTGATAGCCATCGTTCTTGAAGTATTATATCTTGCTATCACCTTGCTGCTTATCTTGTTTAGCATAGGTTGTTGGTGCACTTAGTGAACCTAGTGAATATATGTTTTGGCTTGATAAATTAAACATTAAGTTTTATTCCACATTTATTAGAGCCTAAACCGTAATAATTTTAAAACGCCTATTCACCCCCCCTCTAGGCGACGTCCGTTTCCCTTTCATAAGCCCTCCATAAAAAGTGTGAGTGATTAACCAATCAGGCAAACAATGATGGGCGCAATTATCTAGATAGCTTTTGTACCTTAGATACCCTTCATACAAACTCTCGTTAGGACTATTTTTGAAACTGATAATAATACCTCTCATCCTGTGAGCTTTGCCTTCTGAATAATATTTCGATAGGAACTTGGTTGTCAATTCCGTGCAAGACCTTGGTGCTTCTGCAAAAAAATATCTATACCAGTCGCAAACATTATTAGAGAGAGTTTGTCTAAACAACTGGGTTTTAACCATATCAAGATTACAGTCATCGAATATAAAGGAGCTAACAACATCTTCAAAAAATTGTAAGTGTCCATATGGACTCTCTTCATCGGTTCCTGCAAATTTCTTAGAATGTAGTAGTTCAAATAATAAAGGGTGGATCTGAATTCCATCTGGATTTATGCTTTTATTGACGGTTATAAAAGCATCCATGGGCGAACCCATTTTCCTTACCGCCTCAAGCTGGATTAAATGCCGAGTGTTGTCCATTGTTGCGGTCCTACAACTTAAATTAGAAATTAGTACAACGAAAGTGACTTAAAGCGCTAAGCTCCCTGGCAAAAGCGCCAGAAAATAGCTTGATGACTGCAAGTGCACAGATCGTTTGTAGCTAGTTTTGAAATAAAGATATCGATCCCACAAGGAGCAGTAGGTGAAAGACTAAAATGCTTTTAACTAAAACTAAACGAAGTACTTAAGGAATAACTTTAAGATGCAAGAAAAGTAAAGTTGTTTTTGGGTTTTTGGTTGAACGAAGCAATTTAAAGTAAAGTAAAACTTAATGCAGAAAGTAAGAATCACGTGTGTAAAAGAGCTTGGAACTGCAATAGGGAAAAGACGTTCTCAGGGAGTGGTGGATACACCGCTAGCAATTTGGACTAAGCAATCAAGATTATTATAACAAATATTCTCATGATATGTATGTATGTGGGAGGAGCTCCATATATGGACAAATAGGCAGCTACCACTCCTCACATTATCCTTCATAACCACAATTGACGGATAAACGACATCAATCGTATTATCCCGTTATTAAGGGATTTCTCCCGTGGCATGCACATGGATTTATGAGTTCTTCTTGTTTCCCAAGTTAGTACATAAAGAATGACAATAGCTTTATAGTCATAGTAAGTGTTATCATCCCTCCATCTACCAACAAGTAATCCCCTTCATCGAGTCCCCATAAGAGGCAAATATTAAGGAGGTGAACAACTCCCAACATCAAGATGAAGACAATTAACACATACACATAATGATTTATAACATAATAATCTCTTTCTTATCTCAATCATATGCTAGGGTTTCTCCATCTCCCCAAGAACTAAAGATCTACTCAGACATGGATGCAATCAACATCATGGCAATGGTAATGGAAGCAATTGTAAATGAATAGTTCTTGTATAAATCCACAACGAGTATAGAAATTACAACAAGATCTAGATGGGATGAAGATGGGATGGATGTAGATGATGGTGGTGTAGCGGTTGATGAAGATGAAGATCGATGCCTTGGCCTCCCAGATCTGCGTAGGGCGAAGATGGATCCCTTAGGCAAGTTCCCCCTCCAGATGCCTTCTGGAGGTGAGGTTTCAGTGATTTCTAGGTGTTCTGTATGTCGTCTCTCCGATCCAGTTGCACAGGGTGAAACTATTTGAGGAGGCGGTGGTGGCGCCAACTATACGACCGGAACTATACGGCCGGAATTTTTATTCCCGCCGTATAGTTAGTCGTTGAACCATCTATATGACTTGATTGCTTCGGGTTTTCTTCTGGTGTTATTGATATTTCCGAAATAAGCGATTTACGTTGTTTTTACTCCTTTTCTCCCTAATACAGCTGCTCCAAGAATTGTGTCCATTGTATCCATCATCTGTCTTGATCCTTGTGAAAATAGACATAAAACATGTGCGCGAACACTGTAAAATACCAAGATCCTATAACTACAGTGCAAAATAATAATATAAAACAGTATGCAAATATGCACTCATCAGTAGGTACTTTCTTTAGGTAGATCTATGGTAAAGCTCTAGACAGAAGACTTGGGAAACATCTTAAAAAGGACTTGGTAGAGATCCCATGCAAGATTTTGACCTGATATATTCCCCATCCTTATTTGATATGATGGAGCATTTGGCTGTTGATGTACTTGATGAGGAAGTACTTAGAGGTATAGTACAATATAGATGGATGTACCCTATAGAACATCGACTTAACATTTCCAAGGAGCGGGAAGATATCCGTAGAAAGTTTGATAAGTGAGTGTTATGAAAATATATCTTCACATATAATTTAGATTGTAGCAAAGTTAGATATATTCAGATGTATGACTTGGATATGTTTTCTAGGTTCTTCATAGAAATAAAAGTACTAGCAAATTTCGTTCCACCAATAAAAAGACCGGATGGATTAAGATCTAAGGATCATGTAAGACGCTCAAATTGCACTGTGAATTGTCTATGAATTGTCCACATGGGATAACCTCTTAACTATTTTGTAACGCTAGATTTTGGAGCTTGAATTTCTGGCCCTTATTTGTGGTCCTGATAGGAGTATAACAACAACTTCAACTCTCATTTCCAATGGTGTCTACCATAGCACCGATGTACCTTTTGTGGAGACTAACGCAGCTGGAGGTTGTCCTAATGAACCTGCATTAGATTACATTTAGACTCGAAATCCTGCACTTGACATTGACATCCCATGAAAATGAAGGTTGTGGATCTGGTATACCTCCTTCTGTCGAACAAGATGCTGGAGGTGATGATTTACTGTGGTAATCCCTACCATTCTATGACTTGTATGAGTAGTTATATTAATGTAATTGACTTGCATGCCCCTCTCTCTCAATGAAAATGGCATATTTTGCCTTGTTTCAAAAATAAATAAATATTTGCATGTCTCCTTGTGTTAGTTGAGATGCAAAGAAGATATTGTTTTCCGTTCAAGTCATGTGAACAAATATGTTTGCATGTAGAGACATAAAAGCGGATTAGGTAACAAAATCAGCATGAAGTTTCCAAATCAATAACACAAGCATAATGGCATTACAAGAAGAGGAACATAACCATTTTTTCACTGTTCTTGTGAAAAGGAGATGAGCCAGGAACCACGCCTGGAAGTGGCAGAGGCTAATTCTCGTGCAAATACTTCAGCATATGCATATGATTACATACTAGGAGTAGTTCCAGTTCCACACTACAGTTCAACAACCAAAGTGTAAGGAATGCGTAAGGTAGCTCCATAATACAGGTTCTAGAAAAAAGCATACAAATCATAAGAAAGACAGCTCTGCATCATAGTTCACCACCTTCTGTTGCGACGGTCTCTACAAATTGTAAACCCAATTCACCACCTCCTTCAGGTGGCACGATGATTTTGGGAGCAGGATCAACAACACTAACAACAGCACTAGCACTAGTAGCATGAGTATTGACAATAATTGAACTATCGAGCACCACAATGTCGACTGGAGGCTCTTCACTTCCAGCTCCAATCGCACAAGTATCTGTCGACGGTAAAACCAATCCACCACCTCCATCATCTAGCATGACGATGGCAGGTGCATGCTCATCAGTACCAGTTGTAGCTGCACCAGTGTCCACATAAGGTAAACAAGGTGGCATCTTAGGTGTAGCAATCTGACATCCATTTTCAACTCTGTCATAAGGAAACTGAGACTCTTCTTCAACTTTGTGCTTCTACAGTTACAAGATAAACATAGATTATAGCCAAAGCATCTGTGTGGGATGACAAAAACATACGTCACTCAATTGATTTACCTTGTCATCTGGGATAACAGAAGTCACATAATTGGTACCTATTTCATCAAGAATCCTCTTTTTAGCTCCTTCCCCTAGCTCCTTCTACCGTAAGTTGTAGTATTGATTAAATGATGTTGATTGTCAAATATATGCAAATGTTGAAAAGTTTGTGTTGTCAAACTACCAACTTTGAACAGATTCCCACTATCCTTAGTTATATGATTTAGCCCAAAATTTAAGCTTTCTTGCAATCCTAGTCTACAAAAAAGGATGCATACCAGAGATAAGAACTACTCTATACATCACAATGATGTGCAATCGACAATAAAAATTTAACCGCATCATCAACTCTATCATGTAAGTTCAAAGTGAATCTACATACACTCATTGCCCATAAGCTAAAACATCTTATATTATGAAAGGGAGGGAATAGGTATGAGTGTCCTAGTATTTCACAAACTGCCATTGCTGTCGTAGGACGGGGATGATGGATGCGCCACCTCCCTACAGAAGTTTGTCGCACCGATCTCACTGCCACCTGTAGAGGGCGGTGCCGAGGAGCTGGTCAGCAACAATATGGAGTGAGAGGCAAGGGCAGTAGTGGATGAAATAAGGGACTGAGTAAAATAGATTGTGTGTTCATGGGGGAGGCTGATGAGGGAGCTAAATGCAGGTTATCTCCGAAGGAACGCGTTTCCACGTTCACCTGCGTGTGCAAAACTCCCTCCCTCTCTCTTCTACAGTAGCTACTATCAGTAGTAATCCAGCTAGCTTCATCGAGTTTGCTGGTATACCTTTATTACTACTAGGTACACTAGAACTTGTTCAGAAAAACTAGACTAGCACACCATCGTACAATATTGCCTTGTAAAATCAGTAGCGATGCCATGATGAGCGACATGTTTTTACTGGTAAACCTAGAAACATCGTGTTCCACCGCATGTAGTTTCTGAGCGAAGTACCAACATGTCCAACTTACCTACAGTAGCTTTTAGCTTGTTACATGACCAAAACTATAGTGAAAAATAAATAAAACTATGGACCTTCTAGGAGTACTACTAATAGTTCTACTAGTATACAATATTTTGGAACAAATTATGTAGTAGTAGTAGAGTACAACTTTACTCCTAATAAGGTTCTTTTACGATCTTGGTGAAACATACATACTGGAGAAACTACCAAGTGTAAAAAAGGGATTTGGTCACAGAGAATTTTACAAGCCGGACCGAATGCGAAACTAAATGCTGAGTAGTACATCAGCTAAACTAGCCAAAAGAAAGAGTTCAACAGAGGGCCGAGACCAAATGAGCTATCCTTGAACTGGCTAATTCCACTCTAGGGCATTTGAGAAGCTTGGGATGAACCTAAACGGAGTCTCTGACCATATCCAGCTAGTGTTGGTGTGGAAACCAACAGTTGCTACACCATTCAGACTGAAGTGACAAATTTTAGGACACGACATGTACTCGTAGCCAATTTCTTGGTGTGATGTGTAAACACAGTTCCTTCTTGTCAAATGTACTGACGGATCATTTGCACCGCTACTGCAATGTTAATCAAATAGTTCATGCCAAGGAAAAGAGAATATGATCCAATGCCAGTAACCTTTTTCCATTGGTTAGCTATATGTAACTAGCTTGTGTCCATCAAGAACACCATCCACTCAAACCCAGAAGGATAGATGCGAATGGTGCGACCATAGTGAAAAACACTAGTATCATCAGCAATTGCATTTCTTGTGATACCATATGTATAGACCAGAAGAAGTCTTGAACCATGGGGAGATCTTAATAACCACCACCTACCAGGATCATCCTCCTCAGCAAACCCATGTATCAGGTAAAGCACATCGCATGGCGATAGGATAAGGAAAGGACCTTCAAAGGGAAAGGAAAATGTAATATGGAAATAATACTAATATTGATTGTAACGCCCCAGTTTTAGTTAATGTTATATTAGCGTTTGTTTGTGCATCATGAGCATCATCCCATAAAAAGTGCAAACAAGAAAAGAATGCAAAACCCTAAAACCCTAGCTATTTCTCCTTCCTCTGAAAACAACTCAAAATGGGTTTGAATATTTTGAAAACCACCAAAATAGTGTGGAGCCCAATTGGACTAATAGGGCCTCACAGTATTTCAAATGTCTACCAAAACACTCTGGTAATTTTGAAATATTCAAAACAGTTTGAAATCTGAAAGCTAAGTAGAAAAAGGTTTTGGAAATAAAAATAGCAGCCGCAGCATGCCGGCCCACCTTCCTCTTCTCTCTTCCTACCGCCCATGCGCGGCTAAAGCCGGGCCAGCCAGAGCCCAAACGCTGCCCAGTACCCCTTCCCATGTTTCTCCTTTCTTCCTCCTCGCGACAGAGGCGAAGCATCTGCGTGCCCGCCGGCTGGCCGTCGATCTCCATCGCACCAAGATGCCCGCCCTGCCACCGATCTGGGCGAGGATAAGACCAACGTCGAACGTCTCTCTCCCTATGGTTCCTTCTCACCCTCCTGCGAGCTCCCTCTATGTTCGCCTCTAGACGCCGAAACACTAGCCCTACCAGGACTGACGACCGTCGCCATTTGAAGCCTCCCCAAACCCATCTGATGACACCATCGGCTCCGCCTTGTCGCGCTAGTGCCCCTCCTTGAAGGAATCGTCCCCGGTCGGCCGCAATCGAGCGCAACATCGTCATCTTCCCCTCCAACGACAAGCTCCGCTGCCGCCACTGACGTCGATGGAGACCTCCTTCAGCCTCGCCGACCCCTTCACCGTCTTCATGGTGAGCTCATGGTCCGGATGGACCCTTCCTTTCTCTCCCTCTCGCTCTGCTTGCAGCCCGTGTCGCGCGCCACCGTCTGCTGCCGCCTGCCATTGTTAAAGTCACTGCTCCGGCGACCATATAGATGTGGCGCAACCACTATATTGTTCACCGCACCGTGCTGCATCTAGCCCGCCTACTCGCGTGACCCAATTCGCCGCCCAGCGCCGTCCCTCCCTCCGGCCGATGTGGTCTCCGGCGAGACCGGCGTGGCGCCCGCATGTCGCCCGCTTTGCCAGCGTGGCAACCTGACGTGTTCCCTGGCCCACAGGTCAGTCACTATGGCTAGCCCCGGCCGCTGTGTAAAAAGTTTAGAAGCCTGCGCTGACGGCAGCCCCGCGTCATGCTGACGGAAGAAAAGTTTAATAAAATGGTTTAAATAATTCCAGAAATTGAATAAACCTTGTAAAATCAATATCTAATTATTTATAAGTCAGAAAAATATGCATCATATATCAAAATGTTCAGAAAAATGAGATCTTTAAAATAGACTCGTAATCATGCATTGTTCAATAGCTTTAATTGCAAGTTTAATTAGAGAACTAAATGAACCCCCATAGGTGATTCCGAAGTCTCTCCTGTTTTAGGGTTTGGACCTCTCGGATCCCGCTTAAATTGCCAAGCATGCTTTAGGGTTTCATTTAAATACAATTTAACTCATCATATCATCATCATTGCTTGAGCATTGCATCAATGCCATGTGTTGATTGTTGTTTCACCTTTCTTTCCGACGTTTGCTTCTTCTAGGTAGAATACGATATATAGATTGAGATCGAAGACCGAGATCAACACCATCAAAGACCGATGAACAATACTTGGCCAACTGTAATCAAGTCAAGTACAAGGCTCCCGATGATCTATATTTGGGTATCAACAAACAAGGCAAGCAAAGCCCCACCATTATACAATCCTATGATTTCGAAAGAATTTCATTCTTGCCATGATGCATATGATTCTACTGTGGTCTTTTATCGATAGATAGAGTATCCTACCTGTTGCATTACTCCCTTTGAGCTTATATTACCTGATCCACTGCTCCTAGCATAACTAGGTTTGGCTTGTGTGCATTGCTAGAGCTACTATCTGTGGCTTGCTTAGCCATGCTTAGCTGTCAGTGGTGGTTCATCTAGATGATGTACCAATTGCAGAGAATCTAGTATGACAGGGGAACGTGATGAGGTAAGATTAGTGGTAAAGGTCAAACATGCTAAGGCTTGTATGGGTGGCCACGGTGGGATGTGATTTTCGCAGTCCCATGCTCACCACCACTAGGAACCGAGTTCTTGCCTTTGGAACCAAGACGAGCGTACAACCACATGGGGCCTGGAAAACCTCACGAGTAACTAACTTGCCTAGTAGATTCCATGAGTCACATAGTTCGGTGTTCCATTCGACATATGCATAGAAAACGTTTTGAAAGATTTGGCGGGTGAAGGTGCATCATAACAGGTAGGTAAGCGTGACCGGGGTTGCTTGGGGTCGATGGAGCTCCTGGTAAACCAACCTCACCTCACATCTCTATGGACCGGCTTCGGGATTTGACCTGTTACAGCGAAACCATCCTTAGGGCGTGACTCATGGTCTCGGTGAAAGCAAGGTAAAGGTCATGTCCAACCACCCTTTGCCGGCCTTCCAAGGAAGAGGGCTAATAGCTTGGCATTAAGAGTCGGTTGGTATGTGTGGGTAAAGTTGTACACTCCTGCAGGGTTAAATCTTTTCAAAAAGCCGTGTTCACGGTTATGAATGCTTGGTGACCGAATTCTAAGATCATAGAGAACTTCAAACTAATTGTAAAACTTGGCAGATCAACGTGTGCTTAAGGATGCTTCCTCATGGGTACGAGGGGGTGATCCCAGTTGTGAGATGAGGATTACTTTGGTGGATATCACAATATGATGATCAATCCTTCGGAGATGTCGCTCTCTTATCCCCTTTTAAAATATTCTAATTAGACGAGCTTTTTCTCCCTCTTGTTTTATAAACAAAGATGGTTTATGCTAAATAACCCCACCAGCCATAAGTCTTGCGGAGTACACCCTGTACTCACCCTTGCTTTGTTGATAATTTTGTAACAGAATAAGTGTTCCCCTGAAGACAAGTTCCGTACGACATCGACACCGACGAGTAGCTTGGGGTTCCCGGCCGGCAGCCTAGAATCTATGGGCTGGGACGTCATCGTTATGCTTTAGGCCTCTTGGGCCATTTGTAAAGTTTGCTATACTTAATAACATAATTTGCCTTCCGTTGTTTGATGTTTGTGGTCAGTGACTTTTGTTTGTATTATTTTGGTTCTTTGCTCAGTTATGAGCTTGCTGTAATAATTTTTGTGTCGTAGGGTCACTATTGTGGTACCGATTCTTCACCGGATATCCTCGAGCTCTAGGTTAAGCTTATGTCAAGCTAAGGTCTGCATTTGTTTAACCCTGATCCCGGGGGTGTCACAGTTTTTGGTATTAGAGTAGTACCGACCATAGGAAAACCTTGCTATTGGTCGATGTTGAGTCTAGTGTTTGTGAAAACTACTTTAAAGATGAAAAGTATTTGCGAAAATTCTAGTATGCTTCTTTTTCTCCTTATCCAGTTTCGCTCTAACTCTGGGTCATCTCATCCTGTGTTAACTTTAAAAAGTTTTGATACCTCTTCTAGTCTTTCAAAGCTTAGGTGGCTTCTTGGCATGTCGTTTCAAAACCAGTTGACTTAGTGTAGATTTCTCTAGAATTGTGTGTGTTGTGAATTCCTTGTTCCCCTTTGCTCTGTTTCAGCTGAGAGATTCCTTTCCATCATGATATCTCTACCTTATGGGCCCACAATATTATATTGTAGGATCCATAGTGTTCTTTTCTAGGCTTCGAGGTTTCCATTTGCCTCGTGTGCCTCCTTATTTCTTTGGGTACTTCAGAAGTTGTTTCTTCTCTTGGAAGCTACCTCGTGGTTACTACCTTATATTACCTCTGTGCTACCAAGATAGCAGTTACTCCTTTCTCGGGTTTTAAACCTTGGACTTGAACCGAAGATCCCGGATTGTGCTGGATTCTGGTGTTGAGAATCTTGTATATGAAGCTGATCTTTAACCCAAGGTCTATTCATTTGACCACTATCGTTAATGTTCACACATTACCTCAGGATGGCTGGTACTACAATTCTAGCCTTCAAGCTTGTGGTTATTGTCGCGATTGAATTGTGACAATTAAGGACTTCCCCTACCACTAGCTACGACAGATGTTCTTTAATGGAACCAAATAGATCACGACAAGAGTACTCCTCGTGAGTCTCAAATCTATACTCATGACTCTGCCACACCCTCCCTTCTTCGCATTAGTTTTCGGAAGAATGATAATCTATGCATCCACATATCAGTTTATTGAGCTCAGTTTCACTTGGGGACAAGCGAAGTCTAAGCTTGGGGGCAGTTGGTACATCCATTTTGCATCACTATTCTATGTCATAATTCACTGTTATTCATTGATATATTTCGTATTGAGAGGTGATACTTATGTTATTTCATCTGTTTTTACATGGTTGATGAGTTTTGGAGCATGGACCGTTGCAGTCAGGATTCTGATGGAAAAGGCGCAGTTTGGAGGCAAAATTCATGAAGATCAGAAAATCCGGGAAAATATACGGAAAATCCTATTTTTCCAGAAGACGAAGGAAGCCAGAAGGGGGGCCGGAGATGGGCCATAGGGGGGCCACACCACCCCCGGGCGTGGGCCACCCTTGGCCGCGCCACCAGGTGGTGTGGCCGCCCTGGTCCACCCCTGGCACTCCCTTCTCGCGTATATTATCCTCCCGAAGCCCTAAGACTCGAGGAGCGACCCATAGAAAGATTCCGCCGCCTCTGAGGGGCGGGAAACACCGAGAGAGAAAGATCTCTCCAACAGACAGATTTCTGCTGGGGGAATTCCTTCACGGAGAAGGGAGATCGTCGCCATCAACACCACCATCAAGCTAGACTTCATCAGGATCATTATCATCATCATCACCACCATCATCACCATCAGCACCCTCATCATCATCACCATCGCGCTGTTGATTACTCTTTGTAGTTGATGCTATTGAGTGAACCATTGAATTATTGTTATACATCATTATTCCATCTCTGATCATGATCCATATGATGTATTGTGAGTAGTTCGTTTTGTTCCTGAGGACATGGGAGAAGTCATGTTGTTAGTAGTGGAATTGTGTTGAGAAAGATTCAATAGTTTGATATTTAAGTTGTGGTGTACTTCTTCTAGTGGTGTCATGTGAACATCGACTACATGACACTTCACCTATATGGGCCTAGGGGAATTCATTGTGTATTTGGCTACTAATCGTAGGGGTTGCCGGAGTGACAGAAACCTGAACCCCCGTTAGGAAACCATTGCACAAGGGACGTAAGGGTCTTAGAGTTTAAAGCTGTGGTTAGGTTTCTACCTTAATTACTTTGTTGTACTTACGGATGTTTGCAAGGGGTATAATCACAAGTATGTATTAGTCCTAGGAAGGTCGGTACATTAGCAGAGGTTCACCCACACAACACTTAGCAAGCTAAAGAAGATTAATCAACTATATGAAGTGAAAGAACTTGATAGAATTACCATGTGTCCTCGAGAACGTTTGGTCATCTTAAGTAATACAACCGGCTTGTCCTTTGCTGCATAAAGGATTGGGCCACTTGCTGCATTTAGTCCTACTGTCTTTTATTTACTCGTACTTTGTTTACTTGCTATATCAAAAACCCCTAAAAATCCGTTTGCTAAGTATTTGCACAGAATTCCTGATCCATAACACTAGCCAGCACCTTATGCTCCTCGTTGGGTTCGACACTCTTACTTATCGAAAATACTGAGATACACCCCCTATACTTGTGGGTCATCAAGACTATTTTCTGGCGCCGTTGCCGGGGAGTGAAGCGCTATTGGAGAGTGGAACTAGTAAAGGAAACTTCTACTGTGAGTATTGTTTACTTCTGCTAGTTGCTTTATTTTCGTTATGGATAATTGGCTGAGTTTCTTATTTGGTAATGCTACTACCACTACTAAGGTAGTAGATAAGCCACCACCTGCTGAGAATGATGTTTTTAAAATACCTACAAGAATTATTGATCGTGTTATGGATAACTACTATGTTGGGCATGGAACTGTCCATCCCGGTGATCATTTGCTCTTTATACACGAATTATGCGGGTTGTTCAAGTGTGCAGGTATTACTATAGATTAAGTTAAGAAGAAGTTATTCTCATTATCACTGAAAGGAAGAGCTGAGGAATGGAATAAGCTTCTGAAGAATGGTCAAGCTCTGGAATGGGAGGAAATAATACCTCTCTTTTATTCAAAGTTTTATCCTCCTAGTGAGATTCATAAAGATCGGAATCAAATATACAACTTTTGGCTCTTGATGGAGAGAGTACAGCTCAAGCTTGGGGGAGATTGAAGTTATTAATGCTCAAATGTCCCATTCATGAGCTCCCCAACAATATTATTATCAATAACTTTTATGCAAGGCTCCCTCCACATGACAAGGATTTATTGGATGCTTCTTGTCCTGGATCATTCACTCGCATGGAAGAAGAAGCCAAATGGGATCTCCTGGACCGTATTCAAGACAATGCTGAAGCTTAGGAGAATGACAAAGGTACAAAGTCAGGTATAAATTATGATTATGAATGCATTGGATCTTTTATGGGAACTAATGACTTTGAAAATATTAAAAATGCTTATGGTCTAGACTCTCCAGCTATTGCTTCTTATTTTAAGGCTTTTGCTTCCTATATTGAAGTGCCTAAAAAGAAGTGGAATAAGTATCATGAACCTTATAAAGATGTTGCTAAGAGTATTCCTGCAAGAAATAATGAAGTTTATACTGCTAATCATGTTTTACCTAAACCTTACATTGAGAAAATGCCTTTCCCAGTTAAGATAAAGGAACATTCTATAATAGCTAGTATGGTTGATGAAAGTATAAATGAAGCTGTTGAACCTGATAAACAAATGGTTGATGAACCTATAATAGCAAATGTGAAAGACTTTGTTACTAAATATGAAGAAGAGGGACACACTATCCTCTGTAAGGATACCTCTCATATTGTTTCACAAAGTAGTGTTATGAGAGCTAGTATTCCTGTGTTTTCTGTTAGAATAAGTGATCATTGCTATGATGGTTCTTGTGATAGTTATATTGTTAAGTTTATGTATGATACTGAAAGTTATTATAAGAGAGGGAAAAGTGTTCTGACGTATCTCAATAATATCAAGTTTCCTCGTTTTATGCTGAAAGTTTTTATGTTGCACTTCTTTTGCCTTCTTTTGCAAGTAGCCTCTGGTTTCAAAAATTTGTTTGTTTACAAAATTCCCTTGCATAGGAAGTGGGTTAGACTTAAACGTGTGTATGTTTGCTTCTTAGTTCTCTCTTTCACTTCAATTCATATTCCTATGTGAGCATCTCCAAAATTATCACGCCCATCTTAATGGCTATAAAGAAAGAGTTTTTTGGGAGACAACCCAATTTTTTGTTGCTTTCAGTTTGTTTTTGTTTCTTTGAGTCTTGGAAGTTATTACTTCAGTAATAACTGCTCCTTATCCATTTTATTTGGTTTTTGTGTCAAGATCAACCTCTAATGAGAGAGAAGTAAGATTTGGGGAAGTTGCTGTCCCGAAACAGATTTTTGTGCTTCACCGTAAAAATTCATGAGAGATCTCTGTATATCGGGTTGAGCTGTAATTTTTTGTGCTTCTGCCCCAGGTTGTTATTTGACTTTCATTCATTTTGCACTTTTTGATTTGAGCAACAAAAGAGTTTCGAAAAAATTTATCTTTACCTGCTGGTCTATTTTGACAAATTTTGCCACTCTTGCATTTGCTTCTTTATTCGATTTCCTTTTTGAATTCATTTTGGATTTTCGGATGGAGTTGCTTCAGTAGCTTATGTTTTAATGGTTTTCAGTTGAAAGTGTACTCAAAAGGTTTTATCACTTCATATATACTAATGTTCCTTATGAGAACTATGTGACGTTTTGCATGAAAGAAATTTCCACATAGTGGAGATAATGGTGTAATAAGGAAGTGAAAGGTTTCATGACTCAAGTAATAAGAGTATGAAGAGGAAGATATTGATGTTATTCAAGTGGCGACTCCAGAAGAATCTACTAGATACCAAATTCAGAGACCTGCAGAGTCCGTTTTCAAATAGGTAACAGTTCTGGTAAGAAAAGTTCCACGAAAATACTATCCAAGTATATTTTTGCAGTTTTTAGTCAACAAGGAAAGCTACGAAGTGAAAGAGGGACGGAAACGGAGCCAGGGTGGCTCACACCACCCTGTGGCCTGGGCCCACCCCAGGCCGCGCCACCAGGTGGTGTGGACACTCCGGACTCCGCCTCTGACTTGTTTTCTCCCAGTACCTTCCTTTCGTCATGAAACTTCGTAATATATAATCCCCCAGATCTCCTGAGGTTCGTATATCGTGTTTTCGTCGTGTTTTCATTTCGATCTGTTTCTGACAGGTAGAGTCCAAGATTTGGAGCTACAATGTCTTCCTCTGGATCAGCCAAGGAAGATTCTTTAGAGGATATCGTCAACCCATACATGAGAGAGTTGAAGATTCATCTCAAGGAGTTGTTGCTTGAAGATGGGGAGCTCCGGATAAAAGAGGTTCGAGGCCCTAAAGGTGAACTAAGTCTGGGGGACAGGATGGAAGCACTGGAGCAAGAAGTCTTTAGGTACAAGAAGATGGCGGAACGCGAAGTGGATATCATCCATAAGATTTGTTCCGAACTCATCGCCGAGCACCAAAAGGAGACTACTGAACTCAAGGATGAAGTCCTCTCACTCAGCACAGCTCTACGATGTTCAAAATCAAATCTGTGAGTATGAGGTTAGGTTTAAACGCATAAGTGCTGCTGGAAGTTTCAGGATGCTGGAAACCACGATGTCCTTTGTTGATGGGAAACCCTTACCCTGGAAGTCGGACGATGATGAGAGAATACCACCACCACCGAAGGAGTAATTCGTCATCAGGTTTGGCATCCCCTTGGTTTGTTACAAGCTTGGGGGAGTGTCACGGTATCACATCACTATCTTCTGTCTTTTTACCTTTTTAGTAGTCATATCATGAATAGAGAAGTTATCATGTAGGATGGTTTACATTATGGAAGTGTCCCCTCTCTCGTTAGATATGTATCCCTTGGTGTGAGTTGCCGTTATGGAATATTAATGAGAAGTTCTATCATTCACTCTTTTTCATAGCTTATATTAGTTTTCAATTCGTGGTTATATGATTGATCTTGTTGTTAGTATTGGTATCACTTTAGGATCATTTAGTTAATTTAGTTGGTTTTGGAAAACCTGGCTCGGTCAGTAGCACACTATTTTTGAGAGTTGAAAGAAAAGATAAAAGTACTCTAAAGAAATATAATTTCATCATATTTCTTTCTTGATTGGCTCATAAGTCTCATATTCTCTAGTTAAGATTTTTTGTGCTTCCAAGGAAGATTTCATTTTTGTCTTTATCGCTTGTATGTTTGTTTGTTCCTTCAACTCTTATACTTGCTACCCAGCCTTGCTAGCCAAAAACCTGTACTGAGAGGGAATTCTTCTCGTGCATCCACTCCTTAAAACCAAAACCTTTGCCATTTGTGTCCACCATACCTACCTATTTGCACTATTGCTATTCCAAGTAAATTCTTGTTTTATCTACCTCCCAAATTAAACTTGTTATCTGAACATTAGTGATTCAAGCTCTCACGAACTTGATGGCACACTTTACTTTCTTGCACTTAATAAACTTGAACCATTGTGCTCACCTATGTTGCGTATATGCTTGCTTTGTAAATTGTGAATTAGCAGAACCATGCTATCATGGGGAACGCTTTCAACATTGCAGTGGTACATTGTACCTAGTTTATATCATGTTCTTTTGTCTATGGATGTCGTTAGTGTGAAATGAAAGGGGATCTTGTAAGTCCATGGAGTTATGCATGTGTGTTAGAGAAACGCCTGGGCCGCTGGTCTAATCCATGTTGACATGGTGGAAACCTGCATCGTAACCATAACGAGCATCTATGAAGCATTCTTCTTATAAAAAAAGAGATAGAGATTGAGAAAAAGAGAAAAGGAAAAAAAATAGATATTATGAAAGTAGGAAAGGGAGAAAAAAGCACCATATTCCCATGGTAAATAAGAAGATTACTGAGATGCTTGTTGTCTGCTTGCCTTGTCATTTTGATATGGGGATTCTTCTGTATCATCAGGCAAGGGGTACCCCGTTGGCGGTTCTCTATGATACACATATGCTTACGATGACAAGAACTTACCGGTGACTAAACTTGAGTAGAATGAGGAGCGGCCCTCGTATTCATGGGACATGAGATTCTCAACTTACAACTTGTCAATGCATATCCTCATATTTGATCACCTTAACGTTAATCACCTAAAGATGCCTATGATAGGGGCAATGAGAGCTGAAAGCTAGTATGTATCATAATTTTTGGGAGCTCGTTATGAGACTTCCAATCCATGCTTCCCTCTGTGAAGGGCAACATTTTAGTTGAGTCAGTAAACCTACTCCCTTCTATCTCAGCAAGTATTTTGAGTTGTTGTGTTTCATTCATTCATATGATGATTTATTCAATAATGTTTCTTATGTTCCTTGTTTTGCACATTGCTCTTATCTTGGTGATTACTACTTTGAAAGCTATCATTGAAAACCAGTTATTTGTGAACTCCAGCAAATTATCAACTATTCTTCGACCAAGAGCTAAGTTTGCCATTACTAATTATGATTTACTTTATGTATCTTTATTGTGTTTCCTTTACTCATTGCAAGTTGAGTTATATAATAGTGAGTTGTCTTCTATTATGATCTATGTATTGATGAATGTGATGCTTCTTGTCTTTATTCTTTTATCGACTCTTCACTCCATAAACCCGAGGTCATGTTTATTGAGCTCAGTTTCGCTTGGGGAAGAGCGAAGTATAAGCTTGGGGGAGTTGATACGTCCATTTTGCATCAGTATTCTATGTCACAATTCACAGTTATTCATTGATATATTTCGTATTGAGAGGTGATACTTATGTTATTTCATCTGTTTTTGCATGGTTGATGACTTTTGGAGCATGGACCGCTGCAGTCAGTATTTTGATGGAAAAGGCGCTGTTTGGAGGCAAAATTTGTGAAGATCAGAAAATCCGGGAAAATATACGGAAAATCCTATTTTTCTAGAAGACGAAGGAAGCCAGAAGGGGGGCTGGAGATAGGCCATGGGGGGCCCACACCACCCCCTGGCGCGGGCCACCCTGGGCCGCGCCACCAGGTGGTGTGGCCGCCCTGGTCCACCCCTGGCACTCCCCTCTCGCGTATATTATCCTCCCGAAACCCTAAGACTTGGGGAGCAACCACAGAAAGATTCCGCCGCCTCTGCGGGGCGGAAAACACCGAGAGGGAAAGATCTCTCCGGCAGACATATTTCTGCCGGGGGAATTCCTTCCCGGAGAGGGGAGATCGTCACCATCAACACCACCATCAAGCTGGACTTCATCGGGATCATCATCATCATCACCACCATCATCACCATCAGCATCCTCATCACCATCTCCATATTGCTGTAACAATTGGGTTGAATCTTGCATAGTTCATAGGGGAAACTTTCTCGGTGTTGATTACTCTTTGTAGTTGATGCTATTGAGTGAACCATTGAATTATTGTTTATGTTCAGATTCGTATACATCATTATTCCATCTCTGATCATTATCCATATGATGTCTTGTGAGTAGTTCGTTTTGTTCTTAAGGACATGGGAGAAGTCATGTTGTTAGTAGTGGAATTGTGTTGAGAAAGATTCAATAGTTTGATATTTAAATTGTGGTGTACTTCTTCTAGTGGTGTCATGTGAACGTCGACTACATGACACTTCACCTATATGGGCCTAGGGGAATGCATTGTGTATTTGGCTAATAATCGTAGGGGTTGTCGGAGTGATAGAAACCTGAACCCCCGTTAGGAAACCATTGCACAAGGGACGTAAGGGTCTTAGAGTTTAAAGCTGTGGTTAGGTTTCTACCTTAATTACTTTCTTGTACTTACGGATGTTTGCAAGGGGTATAATCACAAGTATGTATTAGTCCTAGGAAGGTCGGTACATTAGCACAGGTTCACCCACACAACACTTACCAATCTAAAGAAGATTAATCAACTATATGAAGCGAAAGCACTTGACAGAATTCCCATGTGTCCTCGAGAACGTTTGGTCATCTTAAGTAATACAACCTACTTGTCCTTTGCTGCATAAAGGATTGGGCCACTTGCTGCATTTAGTCCTACTGTCTTTTATTTACTCGTACATTGTTTACTTGCTATATCAAAACCCCCTAAAAATCCGTTTTCTAAGTATTTGCAGAGAATTCCTGATCCATACCACTAGCCAGCACCTTCTGCTCTTCATTGGGTTCGACACTCTTACTTATCAAAAATACTGCGATACACCCCCTATACTTGTGGGTCATCAGTCCCTTGGTCTGACCAATACTCTGCCTCGTTCATACCACATATGAGTCTAATGTCTTGGAGTACCTCGATAAGTTTGTTATTGAGCCCATCAATAACATCGTTATCTTCTCCATGCTAGAATAGATTCATATGGAATAGTTGGCATTAATGTTGGAAAACTTTTGAGAACCGTCTTTGGGTCATCTCGAAGTATGCATTCTGGATGTTAGAAGTGATCTTCTCCGATTCATGTGCAATTGTAGAAAGATGTCACCGTGAATTCGAGTGGGGTTAATCTTGTTCCTTAAGGACACAATTGTATTTTGTTGTAAGTACTCAATGTATGAGCAATTGTCCTTTGACAAGTTGTTAATACATGGGTCTAACAATCTAGCTCGGTCTTTTGGAGCTTGACAATGTAGTCCATATCTTGAGAATCTAGTAACTTTAACTCTACAGTAAATGTTGCAAGCTTTCTATTCGGACATGCTGAGTCTGAAGTATCATTACACCTAACTAAATCTGAATCTCAAGCAGATATATGGTTGGTGTTCCTCAAGGAATTGACATAGGCTCCTTTGAAATCCGGCAAGATTGTTGTAACGGTTGACACAACTAGTCGGAATCCCTATTGTCATATTCTCTTCAATCAGCAATAGCAACCACTCATCATGAGGCTTCTTCTATAATTTATTATAAGAGTTGTGTTTATGGTTTTATTTGTATCCGAAGTACGACCTTTACTTGATGTCTGGTTTCCTGAACATCAAGGAGAACATTTAAAGTAGTGTTGCTAAATGTATCTTGGTCGATCCTTTAGACCCTTTTACATTGGCAAGCGTCTTGTTGTGCCAAGTAATTAAAGTCTGAGAATGAAGTTTCCTTTTCCTCATGGCATCAGGAATCTTCTTACCTATTCATCTAGTGGTGTAAAGTGATATCACAATCTTTGGCAAGGATTTTGAATATCCCGGATGAATAAAGAGTTTCCTTCGCTTCTTGACCATGTTCTAAGAGTGACTGTGATTTTGGTAATCAACAGTTCCTCTTGTTACATGTTCCTTGTGACTCCTATGAGTCCTCGCCACAAAACACCTTTCTGTGTTAACCATCTGTTGAACCAAAGAGTGATCCTTCTATATCAAAAGTAGTTCAATAACTTGGTTATCCGTATCTCTCTAACCTAAAATCTCTACATAAGCCATTTTGTAGAGGTTCATTTCTTGAAGTCTGTGGTCATGTTCTTTCTGTTGTAAGCTTTCCTTTTTGGAAGCTTAAACCCTTCTGAAGCTCCATGGTCTCAATCCCTATGAAGACCAGTTATCTGTTACCTTGAAACCATCTCCTCTTGTTTCCTCTATTACCTTGACGTGTTTCATGTCGTCATATCAGAGTTGTTTCTAAAACACTCCTTCAAGAGTTGACCATGAGATACTCGTGTGTTGTTAGTGTGTTTCCCTCTTATCCTTAGAAGCGACCTTGTTTCTCTTCCTTCTTCCTACCTGCGGAATCTCGGGTCGACATTCTCGTAAGGGGGATAGAGCTGTAACACCCTAGTTTTAGTTAATCTTATATTAGGGTTTGTTTGTGCATCATGAGCATCATCCCATAAAAGTGCAAACAAGAAAAGAATGCAAAACCCTAAAACCCTAGCTATTTCTCCTTCCTCTTAAAAACAATTCAAAATGGGTTTGAATATTTTGAAAACCACCTAAATAGTGTGGATCCCAAATGAACTAATAGGGCCTCACAGTATTGCAAATGTCTACCAAAACGCTGGTATTTTTGAAATATTCAAAACAGTTTGAAATCTGAAAATACAAAGAGAAAAGAGAGAAAGCTAAGTAGAAAAAGGTTTTGGAAATAAAAATACCAGCCGCAGCAGGCCGACCCACCTACCTCTTCTCTCTTCCTACCACCCATGCACGCCAGCAGCCAGCCCAGCTAGAGACCAACCACGGCCGAGTACCCCTTCCCGTGTTTCTCCTTTCTTCCTCCTCGCAACAGAGGCGAAGCAGCTGCGTGCCCATCGACTGGCCGTCGATCTCCATCGCGCCAAGATGCCTACCACACCACCGATCTGGGCGAGGATAAGACCAACGCCAGACGTCTCTCTCCCTCTGGATCCTTCTCTCCCTCCTACGAGCTCCGTCTCTATTCCCCTCTACACGCCGAAACCCTAGCCCCACCAGGATCGACGACCGTTGCCATTTGAAGCCTCGCCGAACCCATTTGACGACGCCATCGGCTCCAACCTCGTCGCGCTAGTGCCCCTCCTCAAAGGAATCGTCCCCGGTCGGCCACAATCGAGCGCAACATCGTCATCTTCCCTGCCACCGACGAGCTCCACCGCCGCCACTGACGTCGATGCAGACCTCCTTCGGCCTCGCCGACCCCTTCACCGTCTTCATGGTGAGCTCACGGTCCGGATGGACCCTTCCTTTCTCTCCCTCTCACTTTGCTTGCAGCCCGCGTCGTGCGCCACCGTCTGCCGCTGCCTGCCACCGTTAAAGTCGTTGCTCTGGCGACCATATAGTAGTGGCGCAACCACTATATTGTTCACCACACTATGCTGCATCTAGCCCGCCTACTCGCGTGACCCAATTCGCCGCCCAACGTCCTCCCTGCCTCTGGCTGACGTGGTCTCCGGCGAGACCGGCGTGGCGCCCGCGTGTCGCCCGCGTGGCCAAGGCGTGGCGCTCGCGTCAGCAGCACGCAAGCTTTGCCAGCATGGCAACCTGACGTGTTCCCTAGCCCACAGGTTAGACAATGTGGATAGCCCCAGCCGTGGTGTAAAAAGTTTAGAAGCCTGCGCTGACGTCAGCCCCACATCATGCTGACGCAATAAAAGTTTAATAAAATGGTTTAAATAATTCCAAAAATTGAATAAACCTTGTAAAATCAATATCTAATTATTTATAAATCAGAAAAAGTATGTATAATATATCAAAATGTTCAGAAAAATGAGATCTTTACAATAGACTCAAAAGCATGCATTGTTCAACAACTTTAATTGCAAGTTTAATTAGAGAACTAAATGAACCCCCGTAGGTGATTCTGAAGTCTCTCCTATTTTAGGGTTTGGACCTCTCGGATCCCGCTTAAATTACCAAGCATGATTTAACGTTTCATTTAAATACAATTTAACTCGTCATATCATCATCATTGCTTGAGCATTGCATCGATGCCATGGTTGATTGTTGTTTCCCCTTTCTTTCCGATGTTTGCTTCTTCTCGGTAGAATACGATATAGAGATTGAGATCGAAGACCGAGATCAACACCGTCAAAGACCGACGAAAAATACTTGGCCAACTGTAATCAAGTCAAGTACAAGGCTCCCGAAGATCTATATCTGGGTATCAACAAACAAGGCAAGCAAAGCCCCACCATTATACAATCCTATGATTTCGAAAGCATTTCATTCTTGCCATGATGCATATGATTCTACTGTGGTCTTTTTGTTGGGGTTCCATGTATGAAAACAATAAATTTTACCCTATGCCCCTGAACCCCTGAAGCTTCCAGGACCTATCTATTAGTAATATAGTAACGTGAGGGGCTTTTCGCCACCTTACCCTCGAAGACCGAAAAGCGTTGTCAACGCTCAGGAGTGCGTGGCTGATGTAAACGAGCTGAAGCCGACCTCAATGTCGTGATGAAGTCCTCGCGCTCCTTTGGCTCCAACAACTTGTGTGCCTCAAGTGTGACACCTCGCGGGGAGTTACACATGTTCGGTGCCTGACGATGACTCCCGCTTCCCTGATCCAGGAGCAGTTGCGGAAGTAGAGCTCCCGGATCTGAATCCCGCAGCGCGACGGCGCTCCGTGGTGAAGATGTCTGTCATTCGCGCAGTCCAGACTTGGGACCACGGTCACGAGAGAGAGAGGGGGGAGGGATAAATATCAATTAGAGGTCCTCCCAAAAGTGAGAAGACCTTTATTGATTATTGGTGTGTTTTATTTGGCCAAATACCCCCACTATATATAGGGGAAGGGGAGGTACTACCTCCCTCAAAGTCCCGGGGTGGGACTAAAGGAGAGGAGGGGGAGGGGTGGCACCACTGGCCACCCCCATGGGCCCCGCATGGGGGGGCTGGCCCACTAGGGCGCCGGCCACCCCTTGGCCCCTTCTCCCTCTCTCCTTTCCCCTAGTGGGCCCTCTCCCCTCCGGGAATTGGCCCATTAAGCCTTTGACCATTTAAATTGATTTTTCTGTTTATTAAATAATTATGAATAAATGATTAAATCAATATTTAACATTCATTCACATATTATTCAACCTCCATGGCTATGGAGCACTTCCACCTCCACTCCGGACATCCTCCGGACTTAGCGAAACCCTTCCGGTTTTCTCTCTACTATTCTTCGGCGATTCTACCGATCCTATTAACACTCTCTAAGCATGACCAAGCCCTTAAGCGTGATACCCCATGGTTCAGGAACACTCCAGACATGGTCGGGACACTCCCGCACCAATGATCGATAGAGGGACCCTGATGGCCATGTGACCCCTGTGAGTTCCACGAAGATCTTTCGTCGTTTGAACCGGGACAGTCATGTCTTGTTGCTTTGTCTCTCGATACTTGCATTGCCTGAGATCTGATCAATGACATCAACATGCCGCGTTCAATCTCGTTACTGAACAACGCTACTTGACTCGTTCCGACAAGTGATATCCCCGTGATCAAATCACACGATGCGCAGCTATTGGATTTAACCTCTCCGAGTGGGCCCTTCGAGTATCTTCCTATCACATGGACGGACAAATCCCGCTCTTGACTTATATTGCCTCTACGGTTTCCTGCGAGTACCTAAACACACCTTTATAACCACTGTATTACCAAGTTGTGCTTGATGCTATCTAAGCACTCTCGAGAGATAGTGATTGATATAGCCTCACGGTCTAAGGAATAGTCTACGATGATTTGTTTCTAATCATCGTAACTTGAACTTCGTGACATGATCGGGTCACAATGTTTAGGTTGGGTATTGGTTCATCATCTCATTCTTTGAATGTGATGACTCCATTTCCAACTGGCATAAATGCCACATGATCAGGAAACATGATCATTTGTTGACCAATGAACCAATGACTAGAGTTTCACTAGGAACCCCTGGTTGTTTATATATCACAAGTGTATTGATGTTTCCACTCAATATAGTTATAGCATGATAGAAAACGTAATCATAAACTACATGAAATATGATAATAGTCCTTACTACTATTTGTATCTAGGGCATATTTCCAATAGTCTCCCACTAGCACTAGAGTACAAATACACTAGCTGCATTTGTTCTAAATCTTTGGCACCTTATATATCTGGTACCCTGAACATGCTTACTCATGGAAGAGGTTGAGTCTTGGGTCTCTACTTTACAGTCCCAAATCCTTTGCAACTTACTAATGTCACCTTGATTGACATTAATACTTTATCATCACATGATAGCATCTGGGTGTATGCATCGTCGCTATGGCAGCAGAACGAGGCCTGATTCCAGGAGCCTACGGTGACTTTAGATCAACCTCGAAGGATTTCTCATGGGCACTGTGCCCTGGGACACATCATTCTACGTTAAAAGCGAACTAGACCCACCATAACATTATACAACACTTTAGATGGTACCCTTATCTATTATTATAAATGTATTCATCGAAACACTAGTGCACTCTGTGCAACTTTCGATGTCTTTGTTCACCTCGCTTTCTACTTGACTTTAATTGGTATCTACAGGAGTTTCCAACATATTCCCTTATAACATAACCCTTTATGTTTTAAGATATGTCATCCTTTATGGATTTGGAAAACATGTTTGGAGTTCTCTATTAGACACTACGGACAAACTTAGCTCAATGTTATGTGATTCGAACTTAATCACTTTCAAACGTTCCTTATTGGATTACATATTATGTTCAGTTATCATCATGGTTTTCTAAGGCAGAACCTATGTTTCAACATAGTGGATGACGATCATCCTTTTCTTTCTTTCAACCATCGATGTTAAACTTAATATTATTCCTAATTTAAGTTATTAAGGACCAGTTCCTTAATTAACTTATATTCAGAGACCCTTTTTAGAACCCCTTAAGGAATACTACATAATATCATAATACACCTATTATCAACTTCTACACCTTATAAATCATTATTTATAAGTATTTGCGCTTTCATTCTTAACACAATTAAGAATTACTCCTATAAGCTCCCACTTAAAATATGTTCCTACATATTTGAATTTGAGACTTGTGTTGCTCCCACTCAAAAATATGCCAATCACATATTGTTTTAGGAAGACTTTCATAGCTCCCACTCAATTTTATGCAAATTGCATATCCACTCACTATTTTGAACAACTTCAAAATCCTTTGATCAAATATCAAACTTGGAGATTTACTATGAGATACTAGTACTATTACTAGTTTTAAATCCTCCAGACATGAAGCACACATTAATCAAATTCATTTGAATTTTCCAATACTTGACAAATTGTGCTTTTTCCACTATGGCTTTGTAGTCATTTTGGAAAATTCAAGTAACCCATTTTACTTGTGAGATTCAACAACTAATTTCTTTCTAATCTCAAGTGAATTTTGCTTTTAGGATTTCCCATAATTCTAGTTTACCATTATTTCCTTAGTAGTTCGTAGGTATGTCATGTTCCAATAATCATGACAAATGATTCTCAAATGTCTCCATACTAGATATGGATTTCATTTTGAATCCTACTTCATGTAGTGAAAACACTAGTGGGGAAAATACAATGATCAATATCATTGATTCTTTCCTTTGTGAAGAGAGTCATTCAGGAACGTTGTCCGTTGCGCTTCTCAACACTCTGATGCAGGGATATGAATCCTCATCGTTTTTTTCACTATTTTCCATTTGCTCCATAATTGAGAAATATCACTAAAAGTGAGCTTTCTCAAGAATGCACCAAAATCCAAGCAGTACGAATCTCGCTTTCCTTTTGGTTTCAGCTATGGGTTTTCTATTCAAAGTTTCCAATAAATACGCTACAAGGACTTATTCGCTATTGTTTTGGTTATATCGAATAACCTCAAAACTTTCACGAATTCAAATGGTTCACTATAAATTCTAATTGAGTGCTAACTATTTCTAACTAATGGTCTCTACATCTACACTACAACGATTTATTTGGTGCCTTCTATTCACCCACTTTGATATCTAATAAATGTGATGCTTTGCATTTTGACGTTTCAAAACGCTTTGCATTCCACAATTTCTTTTATTCCATTCTTATAAAGTTGAATTTCATTAATATTGATCAAATCATAGTAATTAGATTCTCTTTTATCTTTATACCCTTTGTTGATGAAACACTTTGATCAAATCAAATAGTTTCATATTCATGTTTCCTTTGGTAAACTTCTTTACAATTCAAACAATCATATTATGATAATTACCATTTTGTTAAAAAACAATACATCGAATATGTATTTACTTTTAACAATTCATTAAACACTTTGTATTTAAGTAATACGTGGTGTTCAAGTTATTTTGCCGAACTTAGGCATGATTTATATGTGCTAAGAAATCGAATGACTTTCACATATTATCAACATAACTTTGAATTTAAACAATGGTTTTCATTTTGTAATGAAATATCATTTAAGTTGGGTATTTTTAAAGGCATTTCAATATTTTACAAATGTTCATGTATTATCAATTAGTTTCAAACAACAAGGATAATTCAGACATAATCAAACAAGATATGAACACGAATAGAAATCATTCATAAAACTAGAACAACCGTTTGTTACAAACTTATATGAATAACCGTCTCACAAAGTGTTAGACACACTAAAGAAGTTCACAATCTTTTGATTACAATAATCATCCTAAAACATAAACTAAATGATAAATGTTGAGGGAGAGCATCGTTGGCCATCATCGTCATGCTCGCCATCAGCACCCAACATCACCTCCTCTCCAGCAAGCACCTCTCATGGAGAAGGACCTGTTTTCAGCAAAACAGAACAAGTATCAGATATACTTAACACATCAAATGTGTTTGCAAGATTATAACATTTATAAAATTGTATATCAAATATATACCTTTGTCATTGATGACCTAAGGGCGACATATGGTTCAACCAACACATTCCTGAGATTTGTTATGAACCGATGGAACTCCATTGATTCTGCGTCGCCTCTCATAACGCAGGTCCTGACTTGTGCTTGGTAGCTTGGTCGCAGCGACCGCAGCACAACGCCATTTGCAAAAGAGCTCGACATCTAGCTATCTAGGAAGTATGCAGGCCTCATGTACACATCATGCATATGCTCCAAGTGGTCATCAAGTGATGAGTTCTCCTCCATCTTAATGGAGAGGAAGTCTCCCATCAGCTCATGTTCCCATATGCGTGCTTGTTCCACGAAATGTGTCCTAAGCTGTAGCATCACCGAACGAGGGTTTACATCACCCACGAAAGGCCACAACTCATCCACCATTCCGAAATGCATGGTAACTGAAATGAAGGAAGCCATCTCACTGTAACATCCCAAAACTTTAATCCAAGGTTATAAAGATCCAAATCATCAAAATTAGGGTTAACAAAAACTTTTCCAATTAAAATTATTAAAGCATTCATATGTGTGTGCATTGAAATAGGATTTGTTTTGAATTGCCATGATTAAGTGACCCATTGCTTGTAAAATGATTCTTAGGTGAAATAGACATCATCTAAATCATTCCCAAACAAATCCCAAAGAAAAATAACTCAAAATGAATAAATGAAGCAAATGGTCATTTGTGCCAAATTAACTACCATGCCTCCTTTGGCTATTCCTAGTACTCAAAACCTAACAGAAACAAATATGGATCTTTGCACCCCTTGCTAGTACACATAATGATGTACCAAGGCCCACTTTGTGATCTGCCAAAAACATTCAAACACTAAATTTAATTGGCATTTGAAAAATGAATCTATTTCATATGGGAAGATCCCACTATTTCAAAAACCACTCAAATGAGCTCAACTTTCAAAACCCAAGCACCCACAGAGTCACAAGCTTATACCTAGCACACCCACCAAAAATCTTTTCAAAATTCAAAAATATTGTTCTTGTGGCCATTTCCACAAACACATGGCAGGCAGGGTTTAAACTCTAAAACTAGCTCACTGTTTTGAACAGGGTTTTGCCCCCATTTGATCTCCATTTAATCCCTTTGTCCCCCTTTGATCAAACCAGAACCTTAGCAACCCATCCCCTACCCCCTAGTGGCATTGCCATGCCATGCCGAGCACCATCTCGCCGGCCAAACCTTGCCTCGCTGCAGCAGACCGTCCCCCTCTCTCTCACCATGTCTACAAGCTAGCCTGGACCTCACCGCCACCCTCTGTCCCCTCCCCGAGCCAAGCCAGAGCGTGGACAACTGCCAATGCACCATGCCCAGTGCGTCTGCACCATGCCGAGCACGCGCTAGAGCGCCGCGCTCGACATGCGTGTACACGCCGCCCCTCGACCGCAGCCCGCGTCCACCGCTTCGCCACGACCCCAGGAGCATGCTAGACATGCCCGTTCGCCGCCCAACGCACCACAGCCACCGCTCGCCGTGGAAGCCGCCGCCTCTGCTGCTCAGAGCGCACGCATCGCCCGACAAAATGCCACCGTCCCCATGCCCGCATTTACTCCGTAGAGCACCGCCAAGAGACCAGCGACCGTCCCCTACCTCGAGCCACGCCGCTAGCACGCTGTGCAGCCCTCGCCGGAGCTGCCCGCCCATGCCTCTCAGTCGCATCGTCGTCCTATAAATAGAGGCCACCCCCAGCCATTCTCTGCACACCACTCACCTCCCCTCACCTCACTGAGCCTTCCCCACTTCTCCCCGGAGCAAGGCGAGCAGCCGTTGGCCGGAATTGCACCGGAGCTGGCCACCTCTGGAGGAGAAGGGCCTCGCTGATTCCGACCACCCCCAGAGCTGCCTCAACCGTCCCTGAGCTCGCCGTCGTCTACCAGTCCGTTTGCCTGCCTCGTCGTCATCGCTGGAGGCCTGGTACGCCCCCTAAGAACCCCCACCGAGCAGCTAGGGTTAGAGTTTGCCGGCGACAGGTCTGTCGTCGACGACGAGCCCTAGCCGTTGATCCCCGTTCTAATCTAACGACCCACATCACCCCTTCCGCTTCGCGTGTTATGAGCCTCTGACCGGTGGACCCCCCTGTTAGCTGTGCCCCGCGCCGTGTAGTGTCACTGAGCCGGCCTGTTAGCTTTCCCGCGTGACCCATTTAGTTTGAATTAAGATTTTTCTTTTTAGTTTAAACCTAGTTCTGTCCCCTAGTTTGAAAATCAATTTAGAGAGATTTATAAATCCGAATGGAGTGATTCCAATTTTGTTAGAAAGCTACTGAAAAGATATACCCAAGCCGTTGGATTTAATTCAATTAGAGTTAGAGATCTCTCCTAGTAAAAATAACAAAACAGAAGCATTCGCACCTGGCAACATTTTTATAAAATCAACCATGTTAGCTTTTGAGTTGATTCCAACTCTACAAAATCACATTTCACCATACCTATCTAAATATGTAATAATATTAAGGTTTACATGCAGTGACTTTGGACTAGTACCAAAATAATGCTATATAGGCATTTCTAGTCACTTTAAATCATTAAATAATGAACTTAAACCAAAGTAATTGTGATCCAACACTTAAATCACATTCCCACATGTTAGAATATGTGGTGATGACATGTGTCCACATGATCCCATATTTGGAGTGGTGAATATTAAATCTTAGTTAGTTTTTCAATGAGTAGAAATTACATTTCTAAAATAAAAAGAATGAAACTAGTTAATAAAACTTGTGATGCTTGTGATGATAATAGATCATCAAATGTATGCCTTAGAGTGCTAATTAGACTAGTTAAGTATTGTTTGTTGATTGTGTACTCCGTATGTATTTATAGACGATAGTACCGACCAAGATTTTTAGGAGGAGGAGTTCTACCAAGAAGAAGAAGAAGAAGAAAACTTCAACCACTCAACTAACCAAGGCAAGCTATTGTTAGCAAGCTAGAATTAAGCTAGATGAATTGAGCAAAGATGCTTTAGGCATGCTTTGTGTATACCGCTTTGACTAGTATTTACCCCAAGTCTTATTTTCAAGCTTTACTTCCTTTACTTTACACAAAGTTCTTTACTTGTTTTGAAGGTTGCATAAAGAGTATAAAACTTGTCCTATAGAGATAAATTTAGATGTCATTCTATGGCATGAGATTGATCCCATAATTTTCCACCTTAGTGAACACTCTTAACTTAGTAGTTTAGAGTAGATAAAAACTTGAGTCACTTTAGATGGGAACACTTGGTGAAAATGAATTGTGAAAACCTTGGAATGATGAGTCATTCTATTGAGATGTTTTGACATGTGTTGAGAACAAATGGTCTATGATGGTGAAAATGTTGAGGCATGAGCCTTAACCCTTTTATAAAACTGATGGTTGGATTCAGATGCGATACCATTCCAAATTTACCGTACAACCACATTACCTGAATTGGGTAAGTCTTAGCCGGAATTTATATGCATTAGTATTAGTTCCCTCGCGAGAGAGGTCTGAGCTGAGGCTACCTCTCAAAGTTGTCCACCTATGTAGTGCCCAAGATGACAGCTGGTCATGGTTGGGATGCCATGCTCATAGGAGAGGTGTTTATACTAGGGTGTGTAAAGGGAAGGTTATGTTTGATTATCTGCATACTAAGTATGATGATTCAAGGTTATCCCTGACATATGTATCGAATCTTGTGGTGAAAGTGTACCACCTCTAGAGAATGTCAAACTATTCGAATAGCCGCGCCCGCGGTTATGGACAGTTGGAATGGCCATATTGTTTCGTTGTCAGATGTTTTCAAAATAACTTACGAAATGAATGATGAATCTTGACTTGACTACAACAGGGTTGTGTTTATGATACTAGCTTCCCAACTTAAGTGATTCTAGAACTTTATTTTATCTTTCTTTGCTTCAGAACTCAGCTTAGGTTTCAAAATTAACTTTATAATTAAACATAGAGTTAGCACTTTACTTTAGAACTGTCCTACTTGTTAGTGGTAGTTTGCGAGTACTTAAAGAGTACTCATGGCTTTTTTTCCCTGGCTATTCTCATGGCCAGACTATGAAGGAGATTACCAAGATGATGGCAGCAGGACGACTATGATAACTAGGACTATCTGCCTTCATTAGCATTGCTGTGCCCCTGAAGATGGACCCCACCACTACGCTTATCTTTTATTCTGCTACTTGTTGTATTAAGACTGGATCATGAGATCCTTATTTGTGTAAGACCTTATGTATGGTTTGTAATGGATGATGTACGGTGATATCCAATCTGTTATGTCTCGCAAAAATTGTAATCCTGGGATTGCGATGAATGACATAACAGGCATCTGGGATTAAAAAACCGGGTGTTGACAAGTTGGTATCAGAGCCATCCTGACCATAGGAGACCCTAGTTAGAATGGACGTCCAAACAAAAATTAGTTTCAAAACCAAAGTGAGTATTTATGAAAAACTATTTCCTCTCTTATCCTTGGGAATTCATTCTTTCTCAAAAATTCATGTTCCTCAAAATTCTTACCTTACTACTTAAAAATTGACACACTTGATCACTTCACTAACTTCCTCATCCTTAATTCTTGTAGATGGAGACTCAGTTCAGCAAGTTCTACCAGTTGGGAAACGGAGGTCAACTGATCTTCGAGAGGGATCTGGATTCACTGTCGGAGTTACTGGGACGCCCACATCTGAAGTTTCTTGGAGCTCAATTTCCAGGACCCCCAGGAGGAGATTAAAGTGGCTCGTCACAGCTGATCTTAGAGGAAGCATCGAAGCACCAACATCCAGGAGAATTCAGTTCTCTGTGAGAGAGAACAACTGGCTAGATGGATTAGCCAGGGCAATGCATGAAGCTCTCGCACGTCTATGTGCCCTTAGCGTCAACCGAATCCAAGGAACCCGTTTTGCTCACTATGCAAGACGTGACTTCATGGGAATGCCGATGGAGATGCCAAGTCACCCAGAGTTGAGGCGTCAAGTGGAGAACCTCGACTTTCTGCTGTACGATCGCTAGAGGGAACTAGACAATGCTAGAGAGTTAGCCAACCAGAACCATGCCATTGCCGACCAGAAGGCCCAGACTTTCGCACTGCTTGTCCAAGATCGCCAGTCTCTTCGCCACCAACGTGCAAAGAAGGATCTCACCATCGCCCGTCTTCGCAAGATGTCGTCAGATTGAGGACAAGTACGCCATGAGGGGGTCGTCGAGGCGTGCGGAAGAGAGGGGTGTGAGACGTACGGTGTTCCGGGATGGTGAGCACACAAGTTTACCTAGGTTCGAATCCGCTAGCTTTGGACGGACCCTACTCCTGCTAGTAATCCAGTAATACGGTAGAGCCGGAATATGGGTTACAATGGTATCGCCTGTGCGAGTTGAGGGTCTAAAGTATTGGGTGTTATCTGGTGCCCTAAAGTCTCTCCCTAGGACGGCTTATATAGATATCCGGCCTAGGGTTTACAGGAGAGATCAATCCGGCTACGACTAAGAGTTGGTTATAGAGTACATCTTGAACTACAAGTAACATTATGGGCCCACGTCGGTAAGTCTTCTGGGCCTTCCTCTAGCCGGATTGGACTCCGTCTTCTCTCTCTAACTGGGCCGCCCGTGAAGCAAAGCTCTAACCTGAAGTGGGCCACCCTGGTCAGTGAGGAACTGTGAGGATACCCAGAAAGTCTATCCCCAACAGCAGTCCCGGGAGGCCTCCAAGATCCAAAGTAGGATTTTGTCGTCGTCTAGCTTGATCTTCGGCTTGCAGAATCTTGAAGGGTTCCTGAAACTTCACAACAAAAAATACTATCCGGGTCTTAAAAGTAAGTCGGACCTTTCAATTGGTTACTCGGATTTTCCAGCTCGCTTTTAAACTAAGCCGGAACTTGGTCTCTAACGCCACCTGACACAAGCATGGTCAAGTCACGTCATCTGATAGACGTTCCGTCAGCACGACCGTTGGTGGGTCCGCAGTTCGCGGAACCGAGGCGCCGTTTCAATGCGTGCATGGAGATCGAGGCGACGCAATCATCGCGCGGGACCTTCCCAGTTCTTTCCACGACGCGTGGCGGTTACACTGTAGCGTTTGCACGAATCTTGGCGCAGGTAGGTGGATATAAGGGGTTTAGATTTCTTCTTCTCCTCTCCACCAGTCCTTTGTCGTTCCTTCCTTCCCAATCCTCTTGCGCGCCTAGAGCCTCCTCGTCCTCCTCCCACAGAGCTCACAGCGCCGCAACTTTAAGGTCACCTTTTTCACAGGAGAAAAATGGCTTCCTCTTCTTCTTCCTCTGGTTTGGCGGCGGCAGCGGTAGCAGCGTCGGCGGAAGCAGTTGCAGAGAAGGAGAGTTTCCGGGGAATCTGGATCCCCTGCGCCCTCGATGAGGGAGGCCTCAAGAACATGGAGAAGGAGGGGCTTCTCGCCGCCGGCGACTGGCGGACCGGCCTCGGCGAAACCGTCCCCAACCCGCGCGAGGGCGAGCGTGTCCACTTCGGCACCCATCTGGACCGAGGTTTGTCCTTTCCTCCCTCGGAGTTCTTCTCCGAGGTGATAGATCACTATGGAGTTCAACTCCACAATCTTCCTCCCAATTCTCTTCTGGAAATGAGAGCATATGCTGCGCTTTGCGAGGGCTTTCTCGGCATTAGGCCGAGTTTGCTTCTCTTCCCGTACTATTTCCATGCCCGGAGAAATTCCATCACTGCCGGTGTTCCTTATATCACGGGTACCATTAGTTTTTTTTGTTAGACGAGACTGGGCCTATCCCAAAATTTCTGCCAGTGACTCGGTCAAACAATGGCCAGCCACTTCCTTCTACCATAGGGATATTCCGGCTCCTAGAAAAGCTACTGCTTTGCCGGCTTTTGTCGACAGAGCCGCCACAGCCCAGCCTTCCTGGGACGAGGCTGCTCCGGCTCTCACCGACGATCTGATCCTCGCTAAGAGGCGGATCGAGGATTTGATCAAGCACAAGGGTCTGAAGGGATCCGACTTGGTCCATTGCTAGGTCTCACGTCGGATCCAGCCACTTCAGTACCACGGGGACAGACTGATGCACTCCATCACGTCTTCCAAAAAATATTCCCTCCGCATCAGCCCTAAAGCCTACACCGCCCAGGGTTACATAAGCCAGATTAAGTGGCTGATTAAGGAGCGGATCAAGAGGAAAATTCTGGAGATTTCTCTGGATATGCACACGGCGGAAAACCCTGTGGTGCTGGTAGGCTTCCATCAATACACCTTTCATGTGTTTCAATCTTTAAGTTATATACAACAATGCTGATATGCTTTCCTGTTTTCAGCTTGCTGACCTCCCCGAGTCGGAGCTAGCTCCACTCGAAGGATATCCTCCTGAGTTTTCTCAGGAGACCGAAGTAGTCCCATTGCCGGACCTTGCGCTCAAGAAGCACAAAGCTCCGACAGTGGCTGTTGGCACAAAGGGAGTGCTTGTTGTGAAGAGGTAACTTTCATTCACAATTTCCGCCTTTGTACCTTTCTCGAATTTCTTTCTGAGATGTAATGTTTCCGACATTACTACATTCTCAAAGCAAAGCCTCTCGTCAAGGGTAAGGGGAAAGGGATTCCTGCGAAGCCCCTGCGACAGACAAAGCTTACCATAGCTTCCCCTGCCATGGCTCCTCCGACTCCTGCCCCTCAACCTTCTACAACATCGGCGATTACTCCTTCTCCGGTTGTTGTAGAAGATCCGGCTCCTCCAACAGCGCCTGTGATCCTTGGGTCACACACTGACGTCACCGTGGGTGCGTCAGCTCAAGATAAGGGTCAACCCTCTTCGGGTAATGATCCCTCGGCTGAAGTCTTCGCTGACAACCTCCTCAGCAATCCCGGACTTGCCAAGTTTGGCTTATCCCGTAAATCTGCAGAGGAGATCCAACGGCTGGACAGGCAAGTCCTGGACAAAAGCCATCTATCCCCCGAAGAGGAAGCGGAAGAAGCAGAGGACGTCAAGTTCTCTGACCTTCTCTCTCAAGTCCGCCTTCGTGACGAGAGAATCAGGACTGGCGAGCTCCCAACAGCCCCAGTAATTCCTCTTACCCTCGCCCAGAAAGTGGCAGCTGAAGTGAACGCGGGGTTAGACAAACTCACCCGCGAGCAATATGTAAGTCGGAATTCCAACTCTTGTTTTTTACATTATGTTATATCATATCCTCTAGCCCCCAAGCATGAAGTAGGATATAGAAATCCGGGTTCATGCTTTCATTAGGATGCCAAAGAACCAACTAGTGTAGCCCCCAAGGCTCGTGCTGATATTTAGCAAAAAATATTAGCCCGAGTCTTAAGTAGCTTTCTGACTTTGGGTATTCTGACTTACAGAAAGTATGTTCCTATAACCAGGAATTATTAACCAATCTCTGTGATAAGCGGAGAGAGATCAAAGCTCTCCGTCTTAAAAATGCTGAGCTCAAGGTAGCCAAGGATGATGCCGGAGGTAAACATTCCGAGATTCAAACCTTGTCTTTTGCTTTTTCAATATCGAATTTTTCTGAACTGTTGTTCTTTTTGACTTACAACATTGGTGAAACAATCCATCGCTATGATTGAAGAGGCCGAGAACCTCAAGACCCTAGTGGTGGAGAACAAGAGACTTCGCCAAGAGCTGGATAAGCTCAAGGCGGATCATGAAAGGAGCATAGCTCAAGTCCTTGAATCCTCCTCCATGGCCACTGAAGAGCGCGATCACAAGATTGCTGCTCAATATAAAGTTATCTCGGACCTCAAGAATGAGCTTGGCAGAGAGAAAGATCTCTCCGAAGCGCTCCAGGCTGAACTCCAGAGTCTCCGGGAGGAGAACACCAAGATTGAAGACGTCATTCTTGGTACGTTCCATCTGTCTGATTTATCATTTCTTCGACTATCATCAATGCCGGATTTTCCTTAAATAGTTTTGTGTTTAGGTCCGCTGAACTTGTCGGACTCTTCCTCCTCCGAGCCCCGCACCCACCCGCTTACCCAAGTTGGTGATCTTCTGCATGACTTCCGCCAGTCTATTGAAGACATTGGTGAGTCCCTGAGGATTCCGGACATGCCAAGCATGTCAGATTTTCAGGTGCGGGACAAGGCCAAGGAGATGCCGCAGCTTGTTCGGGACTGGAACATGTCCTACGTGCGGACTGCTGCGCAGAACACTCTTACCATGGTCATTAGCCACCATGGAAACATGGAGATATGGCAAGTGACCAAAGGGTACTGCAAGGTAGATGAAGACGGCCAGGAGCAAGACCTTCAAGCCATCATGCACTCCTGCGCCGGATATGGGTGCCACGTAGCTGATCTGACCAGCTACGAGATCCCCTTCTTCACCCGCGTAGATACCCCGCCACCTCCTCCAGAAGAAACCAAAGAAGCTTCCGACGATGAACGGACCTCCTCGGATCCGGACATCTCGGAACGATATCAAGGTGGAGTAACCAACGAGACGGCAGCTCCTTCATCTCCTCCTGCATCATAGACCACAAACTTATGTATTATTCTATGAAAGAACATGATGCACTTGTAAATATTAAGTACTATGACTTTTGCTAGTGCTAAGTTTTTTATCTATTCAGCACTTTTGTCCTAGAATTTTTGCGTGCCTGACATGTTTTCATAAGCACTTGAAATTTTTCCATCTCTACTTATCGTTTATCTGGCTTTCCACCTCGTCCCTTTCGTGAGCCAGCTAAACCTTCAGCCGGAAACTTTGCCGAGCAACGGAGCTCAATTGCTAAACCAGTTTAAACTCGGAAACAAAGCCGGCTTCCAGTACCAACAATTCACTACTCGGAAAATACCCGCATCCAGCAATCAAACAAATAACCAAAGTAAAGACTAGAATTTTTAGAGTTATACCCGAAGGTAGCAGTTTTAGAATCGGAAATCTAAACCAGAATGAACATGAGCATAAAGTACTTTCAAGCATTCTGGGATTTTCGACTATGACATGATCATTAGAAAATAAGATGGTACAAACTTCTCAGAAAAACCTTGAGGTAACCAAAACTTTTATTTCTCACAGAACATGTGCATATTTATGATTACAAAGAAGGATAAACTAAGAATAAAAAGGACGTAGCTGAGCAATATTCCACGGTCTGTCTAACTCATCCGGATTTGTACTGCCTCCAGCTCTCTTTCTCTTCTTAGTAGCAGGTCTTTCTTTGACTGGCCTCATGTCAGTTAAGTAGTACGATCCATTGTGCAATACTCGACTAATTAAATAGGGCCCTTCCCATACTGGGGAAAGTTTGTGCTTTCTTTGTTGCACAAGCCAGAGAACCAAATCACCTTTATTGAAAGATCTAGTTCGGACTCTCTGGCTATGATACTTGCGTAACTTCTGCTGATAGGCTGTAGATCTCATATCAGCAACGACGCAAACTTCCTCGACTAAGTCGAGATCATTTTGTCGAGAAATTTCGGCATCCTCTTCAATATACGCGGCCACTCTAGGAGAAGTATGAATTAAATCACTAGGAAGAACTACTTCTACGCCATAGACCAAGAAGAAAGGTGTATATCCTGTTGACCTGTTCGGAGTTGTTCGTAAACTCCAAATTACAGAGGGTAGTACCTCTGCCCAAGCCCCCATAGCACGTCTCAGTGGTGCTTCGAGTCTTGGTTTCAAGTCTTGTAGAATTAAACCATTTGCTCTTTCGACTTTTCCGTTAGCCTGTGGATCTGCGACTAACGCAATGTCAAGCCAGATATTTTGCTCATCGTAGAATTCAGCCAGTTCTCCCATGGAAAAGTTACTCCCATTGTCCATGATAATACTATGCGGATGACCATACCGGATTATAACATCCTCGACAAATCTTTTGGTTATTGCTCCATCACAACTAGTGACAGGTTTAGCCTCGATCTACTTTGTGAATTTGTCCACCATCACTAAGAGGTGAGTGAATCCACTTGGGGCTCGTTTAAAAGGTCCTACCATATCAAGCCCCCAGACCGCAAAGGGCCATGTTATAGGTATTGTTCGCAGCTGATCAGCCGGAACATGAGCTTGCTTGGCGTATTTTTTGCAGCCTTTGCATGTCTTGACTAATCGTTCGGCATTTGCCTGAGCTATAAGCCAGAAAAATCCATGTTGAAAAGCTTTTGCCACTAAAGATTTGGCTGCAGCGTGGTGACCACACTCGCCTTCGTGGATTTCCCTTAAGATTTCCACTCCTTCCGGAGATACACAGCGCTGGAAAACCCCAGAAACACTCCGTTTATGGAGCTCACCTTTAACAATAGTATAGGCTTTTGCTCGTCGGATAAAATTACAGCTAGAACTGCTATTAAAGGTGAGTCGGATTTGGTCGGATATTCCTCATCTACTCCCTTTATCGAGGGAACTTTGAGGTGCTCTAAAAATACTCCATCCGGGACCTCTTTCCGCGCAGAGCCTATTCGAGACAATGCATCTGCTTCCTCATTTTCTGCTCGAGGGATGTGTTGAACTTCAAACCCTTCGAACGATTTAGATAGATCATCCACGACAACTTTATATGCTGCCATGTGCTTATTTCCATTACAAATATCCGAGACTTGTTGAGCAACAAGATCCGAATCTCCGTAACACATCAAACGTCGGATGCCAATATCCTTAGCAATCCGGATTCCATGCAGCAGTGCTTCATACTCGGCAATGTTGTTTGTCGCTGTGAAGTGGATCTGCAACACGTATAAAAGTTTATCTCCTTGGGGTGATTTGAGCACCACGCCAGCCCCCGAGCCCCCTCAAGCCTTAGACCCATCGAAAAAGAGGGTCCAATATTCCGACTCAGGGAAGACCATGTTCTCCTTAGTCTCTGTCCAATCAGCGACAAAGTCGGCAAGGATCTGGGATTTGATTGCTGTCCGGGGTTTGTACTCAATATCAAAAGCTGCAAGCTCTATGCCCCATTTGGCGACGCGTCCTGTGGCATCGCTATTGTTGATTATATCTCTCATGGGAGCCTTGCTCACCACGGTAATTGGGTGCTCCTGAAAATAGTGTCGTAACTTACGAGATGCTAGAAAAACACCGTAAGCCAACTTTCGATAGCACGGATACCGCTGTTTTGATTCTGTCAGGACCTCGCTGACAAAGTACGTCGGACACTGCGCTAGGTGCTCCTGATTTTCTTGTGGTCTCTCCACTACCATAACGATACTGACAACCTTATTTGTCGCAGCAATGTAAAGCAACATTGGTTCCTGAGGTTCTGGCGCTGCAAGGATAGGAGCAGATGAGAGTACTTTCTTCAGGTCTTGTAGTGCAGCTTCAGCTTCGTCAGTCCAGACAAAATCCTTGGTCTTCTTCAGGAGTTTGTATAATGGTGTGGCTCTTTCACCAAGCCGGCTTACAAATCGACTGACAGCAGCAATGCAACCAGTTAATCTTTGTACGTCCTTCAGGCGAGTTGGCCTGGAAATGTTGAGAATATCCTTGATTTTGTCACGGTTTACCTCTATGCCTCTTTGAGACACGATGAAACCTAACAATTTTCCGGCTGGTATTCCAAAGAAGCATTTCTTCGGCTTAAGCATGATGTTGTATTTTCGTAGATTGGCGAACGTTTCCTCCAACTCGGAAATCAATGTTTCCTTCTTTTTGGACATGACCGCGATATCATCCACGTATGCATGTACATTGCGTCCGAGTTGATCATGGAGGCAACGCTGCATCGTGCGCTGGTACGTAGCTCCTGTGTTCTTCAGCCCAAAGGGCATTGTAACAAAACAGAAGGTTCCGAAGGGGGTTATGAATGAAGTTTTGACTTTGTCAGATTCCTTCATTCGGATTTGGTGATAACTAGAATATGCGTCGAGAAAACAGAGGAGTTCCGAGCCTGCCGTAGAATCGATAACTTGATCAATTGTAGGCAGAGCGAACGGATCTTTTGGACAAGCCTTGTTCAAGGCAGTATAATCAACACACATCCTTAAACCAGTGGTGTCCTTTTTAGGGACCATTACAGGGTTGGCCGACCAATCAGTATGGATGACCTCTTCTATGAATCCGGCTAACTCAAGCCGCGCTAGTTCCTTAGCTATTGCCTTACACTTTTCATCACCAAACCGTCGTAAGGACTATTTGACGGGTTTAGCGTTCGGATTTACATTTAGAGAGTGCTCGGCAAGTTCCCTAGGTACTCCGGTCATGTCATATGGTTGCCATGCGAAGATATCTTGATTTGCTTGGAGGAACTTGACGAGCGCGCTTTCCTATGAGCTACTTAGGCCTACGCCTATCTGGGTCATCTTGGAGGGGTCATCATCCTTTAACGGCGTCGTCTTCGTCTCTTCTGATGCCTTGAACTCCGGATTTGGCTTTGTGACCTCCTTCTTTGTTGCGGGCATCTCAGACGGATCTATGCTCTTCTTGATCTCCTGGTACTCCTGGGCGTGCAGCACGGCTTCGGCAAAGGCGGCATTTCCATCTTCGCACTCTCGCGCCTTCTTCGGGTCTCCCCTGATGGTGATCATGCCGTTGGGACCTAGAATTTTCACATATTGTAAATGTAACACGAACAAGCCATAAAAGCCCAGTAAGCCGGACGTCCGAATATAGCGTCGTATGCGCTCTTGAATGTGACCACTTCGAAGGAAAGTGCATCTGTCCGATAATTCTTTGGAGTTCCAAAAGTAACATCCAAAGTGATCTCTCCGAGGGAATTAGCTTGTTTTCCTGGGACAACCCCGTGAAAGATCACAGAGCTATGGTTCAGCCTTGTTTCCGAGATCTTCATCCGGCGTAGTGTTTCGACATAGAGAATATTGATACTGCTACCACCGTCCATGAGGGTCTTGGAGAAACCATAACCGTCAATAAGTAGATTGACGATTAAGGCGTATTTTCCTCGCCTATGTAGCTTAGGCGGATGATCAACGCAGTCAAACGTTATTGCCACTTCCGACGAGTCCAGATACTGAGGGATAGCCGGAACTGTTGCGTTGAGCTCGTGGAGGACTGCTTTCTTGACCTTTGCTGGTTGAGATCCGAGGAAGGTGACGTAAGTGTCCTTCTTGGTGGGAAAAGTTTTCTTCCCTTCCGACTTGGGATTTGAAGCATCGGATTCCTCCATGTCGGAATCTTCCTTGGTCTCTTTGTCCTTTTCGGGATTTTTCTTTCCCTTCTTCCGCTTAGCTTTGTAGCCCACGGTATCATCTCTCTTGATGTCGTCGTCAAAACGACACTCAGCGTTGGTGTGGGACGAGCCCCCATTGGCGTCCAAGTGATGCACACATGGGTTATTGGCGATGTCGGCCCAAGTGTTGGTTTTGCCTGGTTGTTGCTCTCCTCTACCTTGGACCCTTGATGTCCCACGGCCACGCCCGCGGCCTCCTCCTCGTCCTCCAGACCCGGAAACAGTAGTGACTATTGCTGTCTCTGCGTTGGGTTTTTCTTCCGAGGTATTTTTGCGCTTCTGAGGTTGTTGCTTTGGTCGTTTTGCCGACTGAGGTACATCCAGGACATTGAGTAATCCCTCTGCATCATTGTCAGCATCTGCATACTTGCTCGCTATTTCTATCATCTCTTCCAGATCAGTAACGTTGTCACACTTCAAGCGATGGCGCAGTAAACCAATTGGGAGACCTGCGATGAAAGCTTCAATCGCAGTTTGATCATTTACTCCTTCGCATGAGTTCTTGGTGTCAATCCATCGTCCGAGGTAATCCCAGCAAGTTTCTCCGACTTTCTGGGTGCAACGCTGTAGGTCTCCAACCGTACAGGGCCTCTGATATGTGCCTTCGAAATTCCGAAAGAACGCACTTTGTAAATCATACCAGTTATGGATGGTGTTCACCGGAAGTTCATTGAGCCATGATCGTGCCGTCTTCCGCAACATAAGTGGGAGATATCGGGTTGCGACTAGGCTATTTCCACCTTTGGCGATGCAGCAGGCTTGGAAGAAATCCTGTAACCAGGTGTCTGGCCAAGCAATGCCGTCGTAGGCTTGGATATGTCTTGAGATAGCAAATCCTTCCGGGAACTTTGTAGCTCAGATGCATGGTCCGAAGCATTTTGGGCCCACGTATACATCATCGTTTTCGTAGCGCCGAACCTCTATATTGGAGTTGATCCTGTGCCTTGCGTCGTTCGGGGATAGGGATCGTCCCGAATGTCGGCTGTGGCTGCGGTGCCTTGGAGCCGGACTTCGGCTTCTGCCACCATATCCTCCTCCATGTCGTCCTCCTTGACCTCCTTGGGGGCCGTTGTGATAACTGTGTGGTGGAGAGGGTGGTGCAGCTGCATAGTTTCCGGCTGATCGCCGGCCTCTGTTCGGAGCGTCATTATTCCGGCTCCGGGGAGGTTCTTGACTATGACGAGCCCCCTGCCGGCTTGTTCCAGCGTGGTTTCCGTCGTTCCCACCATGGCGAGGCTTAGCCGGACGTTTTCATGTCTGGGAGGTGGCATTCTCTGACGATCCTCCTCCCGATGTTTCTCTTTATCTTCTCCCTTTCGGGGAGGATTCCTCGGATTTAGTGCAGCGATCGCGTCTTTCTCGGCGATTGGAGCGACATTGCTCCAGTTATGTGTAGCTCTGCGGTGCTGCCCTGACGATCCGGTTCTTGAATAATTGTCTTCCCTGCGTTTGGGGTGACGATACTGCGCCCGAACGTAGTGGGATCTTACGTCGGCCTATGCCGGATCTGTGCGACATTGGTCGGAATCCGAAACCAGCTTTTGACTTCCAGACAGGGCGACCTTTTGTTGCTCCAGTCCCCTATTGAGTAGCATGATACCCAAATGTATCTCCTCTGGTCCTGGATTAGCCGATAGAATTTCGCGAGCTGCCACGGTATTTTGCACTGGTGTTGGGTAAACCCAATCTCCTTTGCTATCCTTCCGTGGCTTCCCCATCTCATCTCCAAAAAGGATGGCACGGACACGTGGGAATTGGTTGTCATCTATGTGACGCTTCCATGTCTTCTGATGCAGACGAGACATGTACTCCTTGTTTGACATACGCTTCTTCTCCACCTCGATGTTTTTGGCTTCATGAAGGAGTTGTTGACAATGCGCTTCTAGGGCCTGGGGCCTTTCATCCAGCTCATCTGCAGTAAGTTCTGTAGCTGTAGGGATAGGTGTGGTTAATGCGGCATCGATGAGTTTACACGCACCTTCAGTGATCACGTGTCCATCCACCGATGCTTCTTTTTTTGGCTCGTCTGGGATAAGTGCTCCATCCGAGTCTTCTTCGTATTCCTCGGCGATTAGCTCCTCTATGAGGGGGTCTTTTGCCGGGGTCTTGTTCTTCTTGTTCCTCTTCTTTTCCTTCTTGGCAGCGCCGGTAGCAAAGACGGCTTTTGGTCCGTTTCCCGGAGTCAAGCTCTGATCGGTACTTTCGGACATCTGGATCTCGGGGTTATCTCCGATGTCCATGTCATCCTGCGCTTTGGGAGAGTGTTCCCCGGATCCTTCATCCATGGCTTCTCCTTCTTCTGCAGCTTTGGAGTTGTACTCCTGTTCGTATTCCATGGAGAACTTTCGGAAATCTGCCGACGTCATAGATTCATCCGAGGATGCGGGAACATCGGCGTTTGTTCCAATTGCCTCCAGCACCGAGTCGGTGTTTTCTCCAGCATCGGCAGAGCCGGATCCGGATCCAACATATCCGACGAAGTGTGATGCGTGCCTCCTGAGGTACCTGCGGCTTTCACGATCATCCATATCGAAACTTTTAATGGTTTCGAGGATTGCATCTGCGCTAGCCCTTTGCAGTATCATACATCTTAGTGTGTACCTGAGGAACGGCCTGTCTGTCCCGGCATCATCAGAGCCAGAATCAGTGTCGTTGATATGCTCCTCCTGGATTTCGACTTCCACGGGTGGGTCGATCTGGGATTTGGCTTCTCTAGAGAGATCCACTCCAGATTCGTTTTGGACCGTGAGGTCTACTTCATGCTCGGATTTCTCCACCATCTCCGCAACTGGTGCGGGCTGGGTGGGATTAGGGTTTTCTGAGATCCGGAACTCTGCCGCCTCCGCGGACAAAGGGGACCCAAAAGATTCTTCTGCCTCTATCATCACCGCTGGGGTGGGTTGGGCAGGTTCAGCGAAACCGATGTAAACATCGATCTCACCAAAAGACATGATAGTATAGGCAGTCATGGCCTCCCTAGCCGGAATCCAAATCTCGTCGAGAACGATGAGAGGGACGTCGCTAGCGTAGAGGATGCAACCGACAGCGATGGTCTCGCCGATTCCGATTCTTGAAGATTCCGCTCAGAACACAGATCCGAAGCTCACTTGTCCCACAGTGGGCGCCAACTGTCATCGGATTGAGGACAAGTACGCCATGAGGGGGTCCTCGAGGCGTGCGGAAGAGAGGGGTGTGAGACGTATGGTGTTTCGGGACAGTGAGCACACAAGTTTACCCAGGTTCGAATCCGCCAGCTTTGGACGGACCCTACTCCTGCTAGCAATCCAGTAATACGGCAGAGCCGGAATATGGGTTACAATGGTATCGCCTGTGCGAGTTGAGGGTCTAAAGTATTGGGTGTTATCTGGTGCCCTAAAGGCTCTCCCTAGGACGACTTATATAGGTATCCGGCCTAGGGTTTACCGGAGAGATCAATCCAGCTACGACTAAGAGTTGGTTACAGAGTACATCTTGAACTACAAGTAACATTATGGGCCTAAGTCGGTAAGTCTTCTGGGCCTTCCTGTAGCCGGATTGGACTCCGTCTTCTCTCTCTAACTGGGCCACCCGTGAAGCAAAGCTCTAACCCGAAGTGGGCCACCCTGGTCAGTGAGGAACTGTGAGGATACCCAGAAAGTATATCCCCAACACAAGAAGGTGGCCGACCTCGAGAAGACCATCAAGGAGCAGGAAGCTTAGCTTGCAGCAAAGGAGGAAGAAGAGGAGGGTGAAGACATCCAGGGAGACATGGATTCTTACCTCAGCAATGATGATGACTTTCTGGAGGAGGATGCTATGGACTTCTACACTGACGATGAGGACTCTGACTTCATCGACGATGAATAGATACACTAGAGCACTGTCGTAGCATGAGATGTATCGGTCCCACTATATCGTAGCTTGCAGAATGGTTCTTCAAACCATCTGTCTTCCTTTGATTGTTGTGGTGTGTGTTTGTATTGTGTGCTTGTTTGCATGAATGAAATGGAGTTAGTTGAAAAACATGAGTCAAACTCAAGGTTTTAGCTTTGAAACCAAAACCATGAACCTGAGAACTTTCCCTCTTACCCCTGTATCTATCTCAATCTTAGAATGACTCGTGGAAACCAAGGAGGGAGCAGCTCGTCGCAAGACCCAATGTTGCAGATTATGCAGATGTTAGTTGTAGACCGTGAAGCAAGCAGGGCAGAGCGCCAAGCCAATTTAGCAACATTGCAGCAGATAGCTCAGATGGCCCAAAACAACCAAGGGCATGGAAATCAGGATCACCATGGATCCAAACTCAAAAACTTTTAGAATACCAATCCACCAATCTGATGACTGGTTGCATTAGATGCTGAAAATCCATTAGATGCTGATGACTGGTTGCAGACAATGGAAAACAACTTAGAATTTGCAGGAGTTGATGACAACGAGAAAGTTCTCTTCGCCACCCACTATTTGGCGGGAGATGCAAGAGCTTGGTGGACTAGTATCCGCAACACGAACCATGGTCAAGTGATGACATGGAAGCATTCAAAATCAAGTTCAGCCGCACCCACGTGCCGCAGGGTCTAGTCAACAGAAAGAGGGATGAATTCCGTGACTTGAAGCAAGGCAGAATGACTGTGGGGCAGTACCGTGATAGATTCCTATCACTTGCCAGATATGCACCTGATGAGATCAACACGGAGGCCAATAAGAAGGAGAGATTCTTGAACGGACTGCATGATGAGATGCAGACTGTCCTCGTCCACATCCGCTTCGAGGATCTCGAAGAGCTAGTCGACTCTGCCATTCAGATGGAAGGGAAGATTAACCAGGCAAACGACAACCGCAAACATCGTATGATGCAACAATCTGGCTCCAACAGTCACCAGAAGTACCGTCCCAACCCCTCATCGGGATATGCACCAAGGAACAATCGACTCCGAATGTCTCGCCCAAGCTACCCCAACCGTAGCGAAGGCAATGTGAAGTCCGAAGGAAACAACCACAACTCCGGCAATGCCAACAACATCAATCGTGCACCTCCCAAGAGCAACAACAACAACAACACTACACCTAGAACTGGCAGCAATGCTGTGCCTGTCGCAGCAAAAGACAAGTCCCATATCACTTGTTTCAAGTATGGAGTGAAGGGTCACTATTCCAATGAGTGTCCCAAGAAGACTGCAGCCACTGCCAATGTGAATGCCCCAGCTCAATAGCAGCGTCGTGTTCAACCAGGAAGAAGATTTGCCCCAGGGAACCCGCACAACCGCAACTGTCGTATCTTCCACATGAATGCCGAAGAAGCCCAAGAAGCGCCAGATGTAGTGCTGGGTATGTTTTCTGTCAGCTCAGTTTTAGCCAGGGTATTGTTTGATACGGAAGCATCGCATTCATTTGTCACCGAAGAATTTGCATGCACTAGTAAGATTCACCCAACCAACTTGAAGCATGTCATGATAGTTGAAATCCCCGGTTCAACAACCAAAGCTAGAAAAATTTGCAAAGTTGTGCCAATCAGAATACATGGGATAGATTTTTATGCCAACCTAATTGTACTTGGAACTAAAGGATTGGAAGTAGTACTAGGTATGGACTGGATGTCAAGGCATAAAGGCCTGATAGACTGTGCTAAGAAAGCCATCACCATGACTAGTAGCTCTGGAGTAACTGTAGAGCATATCTCTGAAACCTTACCCCGTCAATTCAAGTACAACAAGAGTCTAGCCCTACCCACCATACACCAAGTAAGAGTAGTCTGTGAATACCCTGACGTATTCCCAGATGAATTGCCAGGTATGCCCCCGGATAGGGATATTGAGTTCATTATCGAACTAATCCCCGGAACCAGACCCATAGCCCAGAGACCCTATAGCATGAACCCCTCAGAGTTAGTGGAACTGAAGAAGCAGTTGGATGCTATGTTAGCAAAAGGCTTGATTCAACCACGCGCATTGCCATGGAGATCACCAGTGTTATTCGTTGACAAGAAACATGGAGGCAATCGTTTGTGCACAGATTACAGAAAGTTCAATGACGTCACAATCAAGAACAAGTACCCTTTGCCAAAGATAGAGGATCTATTTGATCAATTGACTGGATCCTAGGTATTCTCAAAGATTGATCTTAGGACTGGTTATCACCAACTTAAGATTCGTGCAACGGATATTCCGAAGACCTCCTTTACTACTCGCTATGGTTTATACGAGTATACGGTTATGTCTTTTGGATTAACCAATGCCCCTGCTTATTTCATGAATCTCATGAATATGATCTTTATGAATTAACTAGATAAGTTTGTCGTTGTGTTTATCAACGATATCCTTATCTACTCCAAGTCAGAAGAAGAGCATGAGCAACATCTGAGAATCATCCTAGAAACCCTGAGAGACCATCGGTTGTATGCGAAGTTCAGCAAGTGTGAGTTTTGGCTAAAAGAAGTAGGATTCCTAGGACATAATGTGTCTGCTGGAGGAGTCTCTGTTGATCCCGCCAAGATCAAAGATGTCAAAGAATGGGAAGCCCCAACCACTCAAACCCAAGTCCGTGCATTTCTCAGATTAGCAGGATACTACCGCAAGTTCGTAGAAGGATTCTTGAGCATCGCCAGACCCATGACCCAATTGTTGAAGAAGGACAAGAAGTTTGAATGGACAGACAAATGTGAAGCCAGTTTTCAAGAGCTGAAGAAGAGATTGATATCAGCCCCAATATTGATCATGCTAGACATCAAGAAGCCGTTTGATGTATATTGTGATGCATCCAAGATTGGTCTCGGATGTGTATTGATGCAAGAAGGCAAAGTCATCGCTTATCTGTCTCGACAACTAAAGCAGCATGAGCAGAACTATCCGACCCATGATCTTGAATTAGCAGCCATAGTGTTGGCATTAAAGACACGGTGTCATTATCTTATGGATAATTGCTGTGAGATTTACTCAGATCACAAGAGCTTAAAGTATATTTTCACTCAAAAGGAGATGAATATGAGGCAAAGGATATGGATAGAGTTAATCAAGGATTATGACCTTCACATTCACTATCACCCCAGCAAAGCCAATGTTGTAGTGGATGCTCTTAGCAGATTGTCGTGTAGGCTAAACAACATGACAAGGAGAAGCAGCCAAGTTTGTATGAAGAGTTGGAGCAGTTCAGAACTGAATTAGTTAGCAAAGGATTCTTAGCTAGCATTGAACTTCAGCCCACTCTGATTAGCCAAATCAAGGAAGCCCAGAAGGGAAATGAAAGTATCAACGAAATCAAACGTCGTATTGGTACAGGAATGGTACCTCGATTCACTGAAGACAAAGAAGGAGTTCTGTGGTACAAAGGACGTATCTGTGTGCCAGTAGATTCGGAGTTGAAGCAGGTTATCATGCAGGAAGCAGATTCTATCCACCTTGGAGGAACAAGATGTATCAAGATTTGAAGGAGCAATTTTGGTGGCACAAGATGAAGAGAAAATCGGAAGCTACATCGCCAAATGTGACATCTGTCAAAGAGTCAAAGCAGAGCATCAGAGACCTGCAGGACTGTTGCAACCATTGCAGATTCCAGAATGGAAATGGGATTCCGTAGGAATGGACTTTATCACTGGTTTGCCTACTTCTAGTAGGGGAAATGACTCAATCTGGGTCATAGTTGATAGACTGTCCAAGGTAGCTCACTTTATACCTGCCAAGACAACCTACTAGAGTTCGAAGCTAGCAGAACTGTATATTGCTAGGATTGTTAGTCTGCATGGAACCCCCAAGACCATAGCATCTGATCGAGGAACTCAGTTTACCTCGAGATTTTGGCAGAAAGTTCAGGAAGGATTGGGAACCAAGTTGAATTTTAGCATAGCTTATCACCCGCAAACTGATGGACAGACTGAGAGAGTCAACCAGATCCTAGAGGATATGTTAAGAGCTTGTGTGTTAGAGTACGGATCAAAATGGGAAGACTGCCTGCCTTTCACACAATTCTCATATAACAACAGTTAACAAGTTAGTTTTGCAGATGGCACCATTTGAGTTCCTATATGGAAGTGTCGTACCCTTTTGAATTGGTCGCAAGTAGGAGAGAGTCAGATCTTTGGACCCGACATTCTCCGAGAAGCCGAAGAAAAGGTTCAGAAAGTCCATGAGCACCACAAGACCACCCAATCCAGACAGAAGAGTTATGCTGACAAGAGAAGGAGAGACCTGACTTTCAATGTTGGAGATTTTGTATATCTCAAGGTTTCACCATTGAAGGGAGCGCATCGCTTTAGTTTGAAAGGAAAGTTAGCCCCCAGATATATCGGGCCCTTCAAGATTCTGAACCATCGAGGAGAAGTATCGTATCAACTGGAACTGCCTGAAGAGATGTTAGCCATCCACAATGTGTTCCATATCTCATTACTTCGCAAATGCTTGGAAGTGCCGGAAAAGACTGAAGTTTTCCAGAACATCGATCACAGAGCTGTAGAGATCAACAATGACCTGACATATCGTGAAGTGCCCATCCGTATCCTCAAATAAGCTTACAGAACCACCAGGACCAGGAGCATCAAGTTTCTCAAGATTCATTGGAGCAACCATACCAAAGAGGAAGCCACTTGGGAGCGAGAAGATTACATTAGGACAGAGTTCCCAGATCTCTTTAGTTCCTAGTTCTCTTTGTAAATCTCGGGACGAGATTTTTTTAAGGGGGGAAGGTTTGTAACATCCCAAAACTTTAATCCAAGGTTATTAAGATCCAAATCATCAAAATTAGGGTTAACAAAAACTTTTCCAATTAACATTATTAAAGCATTCATATGTGTGTTCATTTCAATAGGAGTTGATTTGAGTTGCCATGATTAAGTGACCCATTGCTTGTAAAATGATTCTTAGGTGAAATAAACATCATCTAAATCATTCCCAAACAAATCCCAAAGAAACACAACTCAGAATGAATAAATGAAGAAAATGGTCATTTGTGCCAAATTAACTACCATGCCTACTTTGGCTATTCCTAGTACTCAAAACCTAAGAGAAATAAATATGGATCTTTGCACCCCATGCTAGTACACATAATGATGTACCAAGGCCCACTTTGTGATCTGCCAAAAACATTCAAACACTAAATTTAATTGGCATTTGAAAAATGAATCTATTTCATATGGGAAGATCACACTATTTCAAAAACCACTCAAATGAGCTCAACTTTCAAAACCCAAGCACCCATAGAGTCACAAGCTTATACCTAGCACACCCACCAAAAATCTTTTCAAAAATTCGAAAATATTTTTCTTGCGGCCATTTCCACAAACACATGGCAGGCATGGTTTAAACTCTAAAATTAGCTCACTGTTTTGAACAGGGTTTTGCCTCCATTTGATCTCAGTTTAATCCCTTTGTCCCCCTTTGATCAAACCAGAACCTTAGCAATCCATGCCCTACCCCCTAGTGGCATTGCCATGCCATGTCGAGCACCATCTCGCCGGCCAAACCTTGCCTCGATGCAGCAGACCGTCCCCCTCTCTCTCTCACCATGTCCACAAGCTAGCCTGGACCTCACCGCCACCCTCTATCCCCTCCCCGAGCCAAGCCAGAGCGTGGACCACCGCCAATGCGCCGTGCCTAGTGTGTCTGCACCATGCCGAGCACGCGCCAGAGCGCCGCGCCCGACACGCGTGTACGCGCCGCCCCTCGACCGCAGCCCGCGTCCACCGCTCCGCCACGACCCCAGGAGCACGCCAGACATGCCCGTTCGCCGCCCAATGCACCACAACCACCGCTCGCCGTGGAAGCCGCCGCCTCTGCCGCTCAGAGCGTACGCATCACCCGACCAAATGTCACCGTCCCTATGCCTGCATTTACTCCGTAGAGCACCGCCAGGAGACCAGCGACCGTCCCCTGCCTCGCCACGCCGCTAGCACGCTGTGCAGCCCTCGCCGGAGCCGCCTGCCCATGCCTCTCGGTCGCATCGTCGTCCTATAAATAGTGGTCACCCCCCAGCCATTCTCTACACACCACTCACCTTCCCTCACCTCACTGAGCCTTCCCCACTTCTCCCCGAAGCAAGGCAAGCAGCCGTTGGCCGAAATTGCACCGGAGCTGGCCGCCTCTAGAGGAGAAGGCCCCCGCTGATTCTGACCATCCCCGGAGCTGCCTCGACCGTCCCTGAGCTTGCCGTCGTCTACCAGTCCGTTTGCCCACCTCGTCGTTGTCGTTGGATCCCTGGTACGCCCCCTAAGCACCCCCACCGAGCCACTAGGGTTAGAGTTCGCCGACGACAGGTCTGTCATCGACGACGAGCCCCAGTCGTTGATCCCCGTTCTAATCTAACGGCCCACATCGCCCCGTACCGCTTCGCTTGTTATGAGCCTCTGACCGGTGGATCCCCCTGTCAGCTATGACCCGCGCCGCGTAGTATCACTAGGCCGGCCCGTTAGCTTTCCCGCGCGACCCATTTAGTTTTAGTTAAGATTTTTCTTTTTAGTTTAAACCTAGTTCTGTCCCCTAGTTTGAAAATCAATTCATCGGGATTTATAGATCCAAATGGAAGGATTCCAATTTTGTTAGAAAGCTACTGAAAAGATCTACCCAAGCCCGTTGGATTTAATTCAATTAGAGTTAGAGATATCTCCTAGTAAAAATAACAAAACAGAAGCATTTGCACCTTGCACCATTTTTATAAAATCAACCATGTTAGATTTTGAGTTGATTCCAACTCTCAAAAATAACATTTCACCATACCTATCTAAATATGTAATAATATTAAGGTTTACATGCAGTAACTTTGGACTAGTACCAAAATAATGCTATATAGGCATTTCTAGTCACTTTAAATCATTAAATAATGAACTTAAACCAAAGTAATTGTGATCCAACCCTTAAATCACATTCCCACATGTTATAATATATGGTGATGACATGTGTCCACATGATCCCATATTAGGAGTGGTGAATATTAAATCTTAGTTAGTTTTTCAATGAGTAGAAATTACTTTTCTAAAATAAAAAGAATGAAACTAGTTAACAAAACTTGTGATGCTTGTGATGATAATAGATCATCAAACGTATGCCTTAGAGTGATAATTAGACTAGTTAAGTATTGTTTGGTGATTGTGTACTCCGTATGTATTTATAGACGATAGTACCGACCAAGCTTTCGAGGAGGAGGAGTTCTACCAAGAAGAAGAAGAAAACTTCAACCACTCAACTAACCAAGGCAAGCTATTGTTAGCAAGCTAGAATTAAGCTAGATGAATTGAGCAAAGATGCTTTAGGCATGCTTTGTGTATACCACTTTGACTAGTATTTACCCCAAGTCTTATTTTCATGATTTACTTCCTTTACTTTACACAAAGTTCTTTACTTGTTTTGAAGGTTGCATAAAGAGTATAAAACTTGACCTATAGAGATAAATTTAGATGTCATTCTATGGCATGAGATTGATCCCATCATTTTCCACCTTAGTGAACACTCTTAACTTAGTAGTTTAGAGTAGATAAAAACTTGAGTCACTTTAGATGGGAACACTTGGTGAAAATGAATTGTGAAAACCTTGGAATGATGAGTCATTATATTGAGATGTTTGGACATGTGTTGAGAAACACAAATGGTCTATGCTGGTGAAAATGTTGAGGCATGAGCCTTAACCCTTTTATAAAACTGATGGTTGGATTCAGATGCGATACCATTCCAAATTTACGGTACAACCACATTACCTGAATTGGGTAAGGCTTAGCCGGAAGTTTATATGCATTAGTATTAGTTCCCTCGCGGGAGAGGTCTGAGCTGAGGCTACCTCTCAATGTTGTCCACCTATGCAGTGCCCAAGATGACAGATGGTCATGGTTGGGAGGCCATGCTCATAGGAGAGGTGCTTATACTAGGGTGTGTAAAGGGAAGGTTATGTTTGATTATCTGCATACTAAGTATGATGATTCAGGGTTATCCCTGACAGATGTATCGAATCTTGTGGTGAAAGTGTACCACCTCTATAGAGTGTCAAACTATTCGAATAGCCGTGTCCGCGGTTATGGACAGTTGGAATGGCCATACTGTTTCGTTGTCAGATGTTTTCAAAATAACTTACGAAATGAATGATGAATCTTGACTTGACCACAACAGGGTTGTGTTTATGATACTAGCTTCCCAACTTAAGTGATTCTAGAACTTTATTTTATCTTTCTTTGCTTCAGAACTCAGCTTAGGTTTCAAACTTAACTTTATAATTAAACATAGAGTTAGCACTTTACTTTAGAACTATCCTACTTGTTAGTGGTAGTTTGCGAGTACTTAAAGAGTGCTCATGGCTTTTGTCCCTCGATATTCTCATGGCCAGACTATGAAGGAGATTACTAAGATGATGGCCAGTAGGACGGCTATGATAACTAGGACTATCTGCCTTCGTCAGCATTGCCTGTGCCCCTGAAGATGGACCCCACCACTACGCTTATCTTTTATTCCGCTGCTTGTTGTATTAAGACTGGATCATGAGATCCTTATTTGTGTAAGACCTTATGTATGGTTTGTAATGGATGATGTACGGTGATATCCAATCTGTTATGTCTCGCAAAAATGGTAATCCTGGGATTGCGATGAATGACATAACAGGCGTTTGGGATTAAAAAACCGGGTGTTGACACTCACGACTGAGATAGTGGTCTTTCCGCTGCTCTGGGGTCTCTAGGTCAGTGGGCTGATCCAAATCCATCCCGTCGAGTATGTAGTCGACCACGTCATTCTCGCTAAGGAGAACGTGGAGACGTGCAACCCATATGGAGAAGTTTGATCCATCTAATCTGAGCTTCTCTCCTTCTAACCAATCAATCATCAACAAGAACGGTGCCATCTACATTTATAATTGCAAAAGGAATTTAGAAAATCCACTTAGAAACACCTATCCCCACAAGGGTTCCTAGTGATAACACGACCCCTATCAGCCACATCTCCCCCGATTGACACGACCATCGATGTGGGTTCAAAGGTGGATGCTAAACGTCGGTCACATCATTCATGCGACTCGTGCTCGATCTTTAGACCATCCTGTTCCGAGGCCATGCTTCTATGGCGTGCTAGGCTCGCCAACTCAACCTTAGTGTATTCACTATGCAACATGGCTTACACCCACTGTATGCGAACATAGATATGTCTGACACCAAGGCCTGTACCCTGGATCGCCTCATACCGAAGAACTTTCTTGGTGGTGCACACTAAGGGGGGACACAATCGTTGGTAATTTTAACAGGGATCATCTTATTAGGATACCATCGAGTATCTAATACTAGCACACAATAAGATATACAAACAATAACATTGAATGTAAATGCGATGTGATATGGTCATTCACGTCGTGATCTCCATCCGTCATCACCGGATTCCAGTGCTAGTGTTCCGGCGCCGTAGACACCAGGGTACCGGTGTCATTCCGGCGTGGTAGTTCGTCACCTCCGTGACTATCTACTACTACGTAACAGAACGTAATCACTTTACCTTTGCCACAACCATATCACAAAGCAATGCCCCCCCTGCAAAACAAAGTTTGACGCCTCTACTTTATCTTTGCATGTTTTACATGGCTGAATGGGCTTTCGCACAAGAACCGTTCTTACCTATGAACTTTCAGCACAACGATGATCAAGTAGTTGTCTCTAATACACCCCTTTCGGGGCCCTCCGTTGCAAATGGCATACCAACTAATGCGAGAGAGACAGACACCCCCCTAAGCCACTTTATACGGTACAAGCCGTATGTCAAGCATGGACCAGTCTCACGAATGAACGCGTAAAGTCGGTTGGGGGCCGCTTCATCAAGCATTATTGCGGTATACACAACTAAAAGATCAACGCCCACACGCTATATCTCGTGTGTTCTACCCATACCAGCATTACTACGCATAGATCTAGCTCTGATACCACTGTTGGGGTTCCGCGTATGAAAACAATAAATTTTACCCTACGCCACCGAACCCCTGTAGCTGCCAGGACCTATCTATTAGTAATACAGTAACGGGAGGGGATTTTCGGGAACTTACCCTTGAAGACCGAAAAGCGTTGTCAATGCTCAGGAGAGTGTGGTTGATGTAGACGAGCCGAAGCCGACCTCAAGGTCGTGATGAAGTCCTCACGCTCCTTTGGCTCCAACGACTTGAGTGCCTCAAGTGCGACACCTCGCGGGGAGTTACACATGTCCGGTGCCTGACGATGACTCCCGCTTCCCCGATCCAGCAGCAGTTGCGGAAGTAGAGCTCCCGGATCCGAATCCCGCAGCGCGACGGCGCTCCGCGGTGAAGATGTCTCTCGTTCGTGTAGTCCAGACTTGGGACCACGGTCACGAGAGAGAGGGAGAGGGAGAAAATATCAATTAGAGATCCTCTCAAAAGTGAGAAGACCTTTATTGATTATTGGTTTGTTTTATTTGGCCAAATACCCCCACTATATATACGGGGAGGGGACGTACTACCTCCCTCAAAGTCCCGGGGTGGGACTAAAGGAGAGGAAGGGGGAGGGGTGGCACCGCCGGCCACTCCCGTGGGCCCTGCGCAGGGGGCTAGCCCACTAGGGCGCCGGCTACCCCCTTGGCCCCTTCTCCCTCTCTCCTTTCCCATAATGGGCCCTCTCCCCTCCGGGAATTGGCCCATTAAACCTTTGACCATTTAAATTGATTTTTCTCTTTATTAAATAATTATGAATAAATGATTAAATCAATATTTAACATTCATTCACATATTATTCAACCTCCATGGCTATGGAACACTTCCACCTCCACTCCGGACATCTTCCGGACTTACCGAAACCCTTCCGGTTTTCTCTCTACTATTCTTCGGCGATTCTACCGATCCTATTAACACTCTCTAAGCATCATCAAGCCCTTAAGCGTGATACCCCATGGTTCGGGAACACTCTAGACATGGTCGGGACACTCCCGCACCAATGATCAACAGAGGGACCTGGATGGCCATGTGACCCATTTGCGTTCCACGAAGATCTTTTGTCGTTTGAACCGGGACAGTCGTGTCTTATTCCCTTTGTCTCTCAATACTTGCATTGCCCGAGATATGATCAATGACATCACCATGTCGAGTTCAATCTCGTTACTGAACAACGCTACTTGACTCGTCCCGACAAGTGATATCCCCGTGATCAAATCACACGCTACATAGCTATTGGATATAACCTCTCCGAGTGGGCCCTTCGAGTATCTTCCCGTCACATGGATGGACAAATCCCGCTCGTGACATATGTTGCCTCTACGGTTTCCCGCGAGTACTTGAACACACCTTTATAACCACTGTATTATCAAGTGGCGCTTGATGCTATCTAAGCACTCTCGGGAGACAGTGATTGATATAGCCTCATGGTCTAAGGAATAGTCTACGAGGATCCATTTCTAATCATCGTAACTTGAACTTCGTGACATGATCAGGTCACAATGTTTATGTTGAGTATTGGTTCATCATCTCATTCTCGGAATGAGATGACTCCATTTCCAACTGGCATAAATGCCACATGATCAGGAAACCTGATCATCTATTGACCAATGAACAAGTGACTAGAGTTTCACTAGGAACCCCTAGTTGTTTATATATCACACGTGTATTGATGTTTCCACTCAATACAATTATAGCATGATATAAAACTTAATTATAAACTATATGAAATATGATAATAGTCCTTACTACTATTTGTCTCTACAGCATATTTCCAACACTTTTATCCATAGATAGAGTATCCTACCTATTGCATTACTCCCTTTGAGCTTATATTACCTGATCCACTGCTCCTAGCATAACTAGGTTTGGCTTGTGTGCATTGCTAGAGATACTATATGTGTCTTGCTAAGCCATGCTTAGCTATCAGTGCTAGTTCATCCAGATGATGTACCAATTGGAGAGAATCTAGTATGACAGGGGAACGTGATGAGGTAAGATCAGTGGTAAAGGTTAAAAATGCTAAGGCTTGTATGGGATGCCACGGTGGGATGTTGTTTTTCTAGTCCCATGCTCGCCACCACTAGGAACCGAGTTCTTTCCTTTGGAACCAAGACGAGCCTTCAGCCACACGGGGCCTAGAAAACCTCACGAGTAACTAACTTGCATAGTAGATTCCATGAGTCACATAGTTCGGTGTTCCATTCGACATATGCATAGAAAACGTTTTGAAAGATTTGGTAGGTGACGGTGCATCATAACAGGTAGGTAAGCGTGGCCGGGGTTACTTGGGGCTGATGGAGCTCCTAGTAAACCAACCTCGCCTCACATCTCTAGGGACCGGCTTCAGGATTTGACCCGTTACGGCGGAAACATCCTTAGGGCGTGACTCATGGTCTCGGCTAAAGCAAGGTAAAGGTCGTGTCCAACCACCCTATGTCGGCCTTCCAAGGAAGAGGGCTAATAGCTTGGCATTAAGAGTCGGTTGGTACGTGTGGGTTAAGTTGTACACCCCTGCAGGGTTAAATCTTTTCGAAAAGCCATGTTCACGGTTATGAACGCTTGGTGACCGAATTCTAAGATCATAGAGAACATTAACCTAATCGTAAAACTTGGCAGATCAACGTGTGCTTAAGGATGCTTCCTCATTGGTACGAGGGGTTGATCCCAGTTGTGAGATGAGGATTACTTTGGTGGATATCACAAGATGATGATCAATCCTTCGGAGATGTCACTCTCTTATCCCCTTTTAAAATATTCTAATTAGACGAGCTTCTTCTCCCTCTTGTTTTATAAACAAAGATTGCTTTATGCAAAATAACCCCACCAGCCATAAGTCTTGCGGAGTACACCCTGTACTCACCCTTGCTTTGTTGATACTTTTGTAACAGAATAAATGTTCCCCTAAAGACAAGTTCCGTACGACATCGACACCAACGAGTAGCTTGGGGTTCCCGGCCGGCAGCCTAGAATCTATGCACTGGGACATCATCCTTATGCTTTAGGCCTCTGAGGCCATTTGTTAAGTTTGCTATACTTAATAGCATAATTTGCCATCCGTTGTTTGATGTTTGTGGTCAGTGACCTCTGCTTGTATTATTTTGGTTCTTCGCTCAGTTATGAGCTTGTTGTAATAATTTTGTGTCGTAGGGTCACTGTTGTGTTACCAATTCTTCACTGGATATCCTCGAGCTCTAGGTTAAGCTTATGTCAGGCTAAGGTCTGCATTTGTCTAACCCTGATCCCGAGGGTGTTACATTGATCTAACATTGTAGAAGTTGATATACTATTTTCAAAAATCTTAATTATACTTAAGATGTTTGATTGCATAAATAATGCCTACCTAGGGAGATGCTATGGAAATTCTCCTACTGACACGGTTTGATTCATAGGATCACTTGAAATAGGAAAAAATCCTATAGGATCTTGCAATGTAAAGTTCATAGGAAAAAAATAAGGTTCAATCCTACAAGATTTTGGTGTGTTGTATACCAAAGGAGAACCAACAAGGATTATTTTAAGGAGGTTTAATATCTTATCTTATCTTACTACTGTATAGTGAATGAATAACTTTGAATCAGGACTTGCAAATCCCAACATTACCAGTCACTGGATCTTATTTTCCATTCTAGCATGTACTAGAAGATTCTATTGATAGTCTTTAGCACAATGAATGCTATGCACAATCCTCAAAACACACTTCTACATCATTCTAGAATCTTCTCCGTCATTTCTCAAGACCATGTTAACAAAATTTTCAAGTAGTTTCTAATAAATGTTGACTTCTACAAGATACAAAGTACTCCATCCTTCCCAAATTATAAGGCGCCTAAGGATTAGTCAAAAGTCAAACCTTACAAACTTTGACAAAATATTTAGGAAAAAATATGTACATCTAGAATATTAAATGGAAACATTTGTAAAATATACTTTATGTTGAATCTATTGATATTGATTTTGTATTGTAAATATTGATATTTTTGTGTATAAACTTGGTCAAACTTAGAAAATGTTGAATTTTGACTGATCCTTAGGCGCCTAATATTTTGGGTCGGAGGGAGTACAAGAACTAAATATGCACCCATACTTTATAGATGTTGATAAAATTTATATTTTTTGAGCTTTACCTAGTATTATAATTCTATATAGCGATGATATGTCACACGTCTAGTATCCAAGTCTCATGTAAGTACTACTAGTAGATATCATGTTTTCTGTGGGATGTACTAGGAGACAAGGCAATACTATTAGCATAACTCAATCCTATGAATCAAATTACTTATATGTAATAAAACTTACTAAAGATTGTGTTCCTCTGAAATTCCTAGGGAATTCCTTCAAATCAAAGAGGCTAAAATTCCTATGAAATTTCTACTAACCAACGAAAGTTCAGAAAAATTAGCTTACCTCGATTCAGGAATAATATCTAAGTCTCACGGTAAGTACAACTAGTAGATATCATATTTTCCATGGGATGTACTAGGAGACAAAGCAATACTATCAACATAACTCAATCATATGAATCAAACTACTTATATGTAAGAAAACTTCCTAAAGATTGCATTCCTCTGCAATTCCTAGGGAATTCCCTCGAATAAAAGAGGCTAATTTTTTTTATGGAATTCGTACTAACCAATGCAAGTTTAGAAAAATTAGCTTATAATCGATTTAGGAATAAAGCTAATAAAATACGTAGGGTGGAGAATTTACCAAGTTCCAGAGGCTTCCATGCATAAACACGGCCGTTCTCGGTCACAACAAACACACAATCGTGTTGGATAATAGCATCGCAATATCTGAAGTATCCCTGGATCTCATTCACACAAACTGAGCATTCCCCTTAAGGACAACAATCTTGAATTCGAACTTGACGAAAAGATAGAAATCCGTGTATCCCCCAGCAGCTGTCGGAACTTGGCAAATGACTATCTTCTGCAGTTTAGTACATCGACCATCATCGGCATCATCCTAGAATGTAAGTGCAGGACCTTCGGTCACTTCAAACCCCTGCACTTGTGGAATAACAATCTTGTGATGAGTGTACACATTGACAACGTCCCACCTGAAATCAGGCCCAACTGTGATGATCCAATCTCCATTGCTGCCTGCTCGCTGCTCATCAAAACCATTTGGCATCACAACATCAGAGGAAAACCTTTCCAGTGGTGTCAGCGTGATGGGCTTCTCGCCACTTTGAAGCAGTCTTTAGATTCCCATGGTCTCACCGTCAGGTGAATGTGCAGAACACATGGGAGGCTAATGACTGCACAAGTAAATTGTAGCTAGTTTCGAAATAAGAGTATCGAACCCAAATATAGATATTTGGTTAAGGTCTTTAGGCCCTTGTCACTATCTACCGAAGGATACTTGTAAGTTTCCTTTGATTTCAAGTAAAGCATGTTTGATAGGTTTTTGTTTAATGCAGAATAGTAATTAAAACAAGTAAAAGAAAGTAAGTAATAATGGTGTTTGGAAACGTGGTTGAACTCAATATGGATAAAGCATTCTCAGGGATGTAGGATACACCTCTAGCATGATATTATTATTCATAATTAGGATAACCTACTTCTTGTGTCATGATATGTGTGGAGAGAGCTCCATAATAATATGTTCACTACAAGGCTTATAGGCAGTCACTTTGTTGATCCAAGAATGAGGTCACCTCTAAATAACCACTGCGATGTTTGAGAGTAATCACCCATACAGACCACCACAATTAAGGGTCTCCCCATGGATATCATAATTAGCTTAGGGAATCTCTTAATCCTCCTTTGACCGTGCATGTTGCTAGCCGGTCCCAATAGTCACGATAGCTTCTGGGGCATGCTTCCAAACACGTCCAAAGGATTTCACCCTCTTCTTTAGTCTAGAAGGCAAATGATATGTGGCTGACTACACATACCATCTAAAGAGAGAGATCAAACACACATCATGAATCTATTATAGACCAGTAAGTCATATGAACACAAGAATAGATCATCTTTATTTCAATTTCATAAAAGTGCTAGGGTTTCTCCATATTCCCTAGAACGAGGGGAAAATACTCACACATGGAAGCAATCAACGACATCATCATAATCATATGGATGGATAAAAGTACGGGAATAAATCTAGTGCAAACCACAATTGAATCTGGAATTACAACAAGATCTAATGAATGAAAGATGGGGTAGTAGTGGTGATGGTGATGCAGCGGTTGATGATGAAGGGGATGATGTGATCTACTCCAATGATCCGTGAAGCAGCAGGGTTTTTCCCTTCTCCAAGTTCCTCCTTCAGATCCCTTTCTAGTGTGGTTTTTTGTGGCTCAAGGTTGCTATGAATGTTAGATCTATGGTCTGTCTTTGCCAGAGAAAAATATTTGACGAGGCAGTCACAATGCCACATGGTACCGGTAGACGGTACGGGCAGGCTCCACCCATACCACTAATCGTTAATGTTGCCAAAGCCTTCCTCACGTTTGCTATTCTCCCATGTGCGAAGGTAAATCAATTAAATGACTTTTATCACTAAAAATTATCATATTATAACATAATATGATAATTCCAATTGATATGTTCATAAGAGACTCAGTAATTCAGGATCCTATTGAAACAAGGACAAAAGGTGCATGCAAACGCAGTAAAATACAAAAATCCCTATTCTACTTATGCAAAAACGAAAGGTAAAGATGCTTCAATTCTGGACTCATCAACTCCCCCAAGCTAGATTCTTACTCATTCTCGAGCAAGATGGTGGCTTATGGATAAGATCATTATGTTCATGAGGCACGAGTCATTGCAATAAATGAGGCAGAAATTAAAATAGGAATACAATATCAGATGTAAAGTTACTTTAGGGGTATTATCAGACCTTTACACATCACATGACTTAGAGGCCTCCACACCCTTTTTGTTATCAATGAAGTTATAAGAAGCTTTTAGTGATTCAAGATATTATATAATCATAAAGTTAAATTAGTTGAGCACTTAATTTCAGTAATGAAGATTCATGATCATTCTTTTTTATTTTCTCTTTCCAAGCTTGTACTTCTCTTTTGCCTTGGAATTATTTTGATAGCTATTCTTTTATTTCTTTGCTTCTTTAGTATAGCCACTTGATCATGCTCACTACTATAAATGGTTTTTAAAACCCGTGACTATAATATGCTACCAAAATTCTTCTTCTCATAGTTTAATCAATACTTGTATTGGTGTGGAAGTCCCTAAAATCATGACAGCTGTACAAGTATCATAATACTCAACCTAATTCAATCATCTAATATAATAATCATGAATCAAAAGATAATAAAGTATCGAAACTCAATAGATATAATTATTTTCTTAAATAGAGGGGATCTTAAAGATGATGCAACTAATGCAAACTCTAGAATAGAAACCTAACATGCGTGCAGTAAAGTAAACATTCTAAAACTGTAAGATAGATTAAAAGGTCTTCACAGATCCCCCAATCTTCTAATCAAGGAGGAGAGGATCCCAAAAATCCTTGTGAGTACCTACTCCTTCTTGGGAGCTAAGAAGTCATCTTCTTCTCCTTCTTCCGCTTTGAGGCTGTAGGCATGAGCAATACATGTGAATCGAGTGGAGAACTCTGTGATGCTAACATGTTGTTCTTTAATTATTTTTCTTAGCATCTTTTTATCGCCAGCCATCTCCAGGATAATCTTGGTCAGGAGTTGAACTCTACTACCGATGTCATCGACTTTCTTTTCGAGGTCTTTGCCCATCATCCAGTCAGACTCAACTCCTTTCCCAATATTTTTAACACAAGCTTTGGAAATATTTTCAAGGTTCTCGATCTTTTCCCTAATCTCATCCCATCTTTCCTCTTTTCGAGAAGAGGATCCAGGAGGAGATTTGAGAGAAGATCCATGAAGGTTGTACCTGTAGGGGTTGAGTGGGGATTCTCCTTTGTTCTTCCTTTGTTCCATTCGCCTGAGCATCTCCAACTTGCTCGGAAACATCTCCTCCTACTTGGGGAGTGGAACCATTCTAGTAGACTCTTTAGCTAAGGAAGACCAAGAATCCCGCTCGAATTCCCTTCTCTTAGCTTGTGCTGCAGGAACATCTTCCTTCTTAGTCTAGATCTGCTTGATATGAAAAGGCTGCATAGTTCTTAAACGATCAAGTGAGATCTAAGATGTCATGATATAAGACAAAGAAGAAAAACCCTAGATCTAGAAGATGATGGTGAAAGATAGAAAAAGGGGAAAATGTGTAATCAAAAAGGGAAAATAGTGCCAGAAAATAGCTTTAGATGAAAGGGGCTAGAGTCGGTCATGGGTAATGGTACGGGCGGACCCCATTCGTACCATGCGTCTATACTGATGTCTTGCCGACCTTTGTTAACACTTTTTTAGAATATGAATAAACGGGGGAGAAACAGAGCTGGTAACAATCATTGGTATGGGCGCGTCTACCTGCACGGTCCGGTCATAACAAAATGCATAAAACCAAAAAGATGTACTGCCTAGTTAATGACCATTGGTACGGGTGCGTCTACTACTAGGTTAGAGTTATCAAGGGTTCGATTGGAAGCAGAGTCAGCTACTCGGGCCATTGCAATGTTGAATTATACATGTGATGAGGCCATGAGGGAGTTGTAGCTCCCTGAGTGTAAAATGCGAATAAAAGTAAATATAACAAGACTCAAATTTGAGGCACTTAGCTTTATTTATTTGGAGAATAGCAGGAGGTACATTGTTTGGCTAAGTATACTAGTTGAGTAGCCTTATTGTAAAGTAAAAACATCTAAGGGTAGAAACATCGGAGCTGCGCAACATTCCATGGGTTGGAGTATTTGACCCCACTTTCTATGTCTTTCAGGCAATAGGCGCCACCTAGGATTACTGCGGTGACCATGTAGGTTCCTTCCCATGGAGATTCGAGTTTAAGGTGCCCTTTTTGCTTCAAACGTAGAACGAGGTCTCCTTCGACGAAGGATCTTGGGTTCACCCGTCGACTATGGTAGTTATGCATGCTCTACTAGTAGATCATTGATCGCTCCACCGCGATTTCGTGTGGTTCATCGAGAAGGTCGACGGAGTCCTCGAGTGCAACCGTAGATTCGGCCTCGCTATAAGCCACAACCCTTTGGGCTTTGTAGAGCACTTCAGCGGGTAGTACCGCTCCAGCACCGTGCTCCATGAAGAACGTCGTGTACCCAGTGGCGCTATTTGGCGTTCTGCGTAGGCTCCACAGTATGGAGGGTATCTCCTCAGCCTAGCAACCAGCTTCTCGCTCGTGTGGTCGAAGTAGTCTCTTCTTATGGTGTTGTAGACGAGGCCATTAGCCTTTTTGACTTGACCATTTGTCTGGGGGTGTGCCACGGAGGCATAGCTGATGTTGATTCCCAAGTTTTCACGGAAATCATGGAACTCATTTGAGGTGAAGTTCGTCCCATTGTCGGTGATGATGCTGTGTGGCACCCTGAACCTGAAGACGATGGACTCGAAGAACTTGATGGTGGTGGCGCCGGTCTGTTTAGTCACCAGCATGGCCTCGATCCACTTGGTGAACTTGTCGAAGACAACAAGGAGATAGACATATCCTCCGAGCGATGATTTCTACAGCTTGCCGACCATGTCGAGTCCCCATTGTGCAAAAGGCCAGGCCATGGGTATTGGCCTGAGTTCTATGCCTGGTACGTGCGGCTTATCCACAAACCTCTAGCAGGTGTTGCACCGTTCGACGATGTCCTTGGCATGGCACATCACGGTGGGCCAACAGAAGCCAGCTCGTAGAGCTTTAGCGATAGGTCCCGACTACTGGCGTGATGTCTGCAGGTGCCCTTGTGTATATTGAGGAGGATGCCTCTTCTGTCGTTGTTGGTGATGCAGCGCTAGAGGATGCCTGTAATGCTGCATTTGTACAAGTCGCCATTGATGATGGTGAAGGCCTTGGAACATCGTGCTATGTGTCACGCATCTGTTGGGTCATCTGGTAGCCTTTTAGTGAACAGGTATGTGATGTACGACTGCATCTAGGATGGCTCGATGAGCATGACCTCCATGGGACTTCGGATGCGGACCCTTGTTCTGCATCATTGGATCCTTTGGCTTCTTCGGATGGTGTAGCCCTCAAGTCCGTTGCCGCGCCAGATGGTCCTGCAAGAGTCTTCAGCTTAATGGAGCACTCATAGATCTGCTCGAGGAATACGCCTGGTGGCACCGGGGCGCAAGTGGAGCCTATGTTGGAGAGTATGTCAACCTCCTTGTTGCTTTTGCGTCCTACATGCTATAGCTCGCAGCCATCGAAGTCTCCTTCAAGTGTGTCGTAGAGGTCACGGTACGCAACCATGTTGTCGCTCAGAGCATCACACATGTTCATGGTTTGCTGGACCACGAGGTTGGAGTCACCGTAGATGATGAGATGCGTGGCACCACAGGCCTTGGCCATCTGCATCCTGTTGATCAGCTCCTCATACTCCGCCTCGTTGTTGAACACACAAAACTTCATCTGAAGGATGTATCGCATCTTGCCACCTTAAGGAGACGTTAGGATGACGCATGCGCCAGCTCCCTCCTTGCATTTGGATCTGTTGAAGTTCATGGTACAGAGGTTGGACATGTCTGGTGTGTCGGGGAGCTGGTTCTCCATCCAGTGGACGAGGAAGTCCGGTAAGACCTGTGACTTGATCCCACTTGCTGCTTGTATGTGATGTCCCGCGGAGACAACTTTATTCCCCAAAGGGCGACCCGCCCTGTAGCATCGGGGTTGTTGAGTATGTGGTTCAGTGGGGTGTCATTCACCATGACTATGGGGTGCTCCTGAAAGTAGTGGCATAGTCTCCGTACTGTCATGAAGTCACTGTAGGCCAGTTTCTGGTAGTGCGGGTACTACTTCTTTGTTGGTGTCATTACCTCGCTAAGGTAATATACTAGGTGCTGCACCTCATGGATCTTGTTTTCTTCGGCTCGTTCTACCACCAACTCGGTACTGACTACCTGGTTGGTGGCGGATATGTACAACAACATTGGCTCCTTTTCTCTAGGGGTCACCAACACAGGTAAGGTGGAGAGCAGACACTTGAGGTCTTCGAATGCATCTTGTGCCTCGTCAGTCCACTCAAATTTTTGGTTTTGTGGAGGAGATGATAGAATGGTAGTGCCTTATCGCCCATTCGACTCATGAATCGGCTGACTGCCGCGATTTGCCCAGCTAGCTGTTGGATGCCCTTGACGTTCTTCTGCTTTTCCATGGCCAGTATGGCCCTTATGTTCCTAAGGTTAGCGGATATGAGGTACCCGAGCAATTGCCCTGATGGTACGCTAAAGGCGCGCTTCTTGAGGTTCAACTTAATTCGATAGCTATTGAGGTTGTCGAAGGTCTCGTGGAGATTGTCGATGAGTGTAGCTTCCTCCTTGGTCCTGACGACTATGTCATCGACATAGACCTGGATGTTTCGACCGAGATGGCTCTTGAGTCAGGCCTGCATACACCGCTGATAGGTGGCTCCTATGTTCTTTAGCCCAAAGGGCATTGTGGTGTAGCAGTAAATGCCAAAGGGCGTGATGAAGGTTGTTTTCTCCTAATCATGTTCCTTCATTCGGATCTTATGAAAGCCTTAGTAGGCATCGAGAAAGCATAGGAGTTTGCATCCCACGGTGGAGTCGATTATTTGGTCGATCTGCGACAATGGGAAGTGGTCCTTCGGACAATGCTCGTTGAGGGCGGTGAAGTCTACTCACATCCGTAGGATATCCATATCCTTTTTGGGAATGAGCACAGGGTTAGCTACCTAGGTGCTTTCCTTTATTTCGTGTATAAAATCAGCATCGAGGAGTCTCTTGAGATCCATGCTAACTGCCTTTTCCCTTGGTTCGGATAGTCAACGCATCGACTGCTTGACTAGTCTTGCATCTGGAGACACATTGAGTGTGTGCTCGGAAAATTCCCTGGGAATGCTTGGCATGTCCGTAGGACACCGGGCAAATATTTTCCAGTGCTCACGGAGGAATTCGATGAGCGCGAGTTCCTATGCAGAACTTCGGCTGTTGGCAATGAGGGCCATCTTGGTCTGGTCCGTTGGGTGAACCTGGACTACCTTAGTATTCCCGACGAGTTGAAGGACTGGTCCGGTGCGTTTAGCTTGCTCAGAGGAGGAAGATTGTTGTTTGTCGACTCCTTGAGCCTCGCCAGGTCTTCTTGCATACCGAAGGATTGGGAGATTCTGTTGAATTCCATGTCGCAGCTACCGGACATGGTGAAGCTTCCATTGATGGTGATAATGCCGTTTGGTCCTAACATCTTCATATGTAGGTATGCGTAGTGAGGCACTGCCATGAATCTTGCGAATGCAAAACGTACGAGGATTGTGTGGTACTATGAGGGCCAGTCGACCACCTCGAACTCAAGGTGTTCTCGCGGGAAGTTCGTGGGCGTACCGAAGATGATGTCCAGCCAGATTTTACCCAGGGGATACACTTCTTTCCCGCGACAATGCCGTGGGAGGTTGTTTCAGATGCCTCCAGGATAGAGATGGCGATCCGCATGGCTCGCAGGGTGCTGGAAAATATGAGGTTGATGCCACTGCCGCCATCCATCAAGACACAACTCATCTCGAATACACCGATTTACGCTGATGTCTACGCAATTCTATTCTTGTAGACAGTTGTTAGGCTCCAAGTGCAGAGGTTTGTAGAACAGTAGCAAGTTTTCCCTTAAATGGATCACCCAAGGTTTATCGAACTCAGGGAGGAAGTGGTCAAAGGTATCCCCTCTCAAGCAACCCTGCAATCAACATACAAGAAGTCTCTTGTGTCCCCAACACACCCAATACACTTGTCAGGTGTATAGGTGCACTAGTTCGACGAAGAGATAGTGAAATACAAGTGGTATGGATAATTATAAGTGGTAACGGTGATAGAAAATAGCTTGATGGCGTGGAAAAGACTAAAGGCAAACTGAAATAAAGATGGAAGCAAGCAAACATGTAACATATCTAATTGCAAACGGTGTTTCAATGCTTAGAAGGCCTAGGGATCATACTTTCACTAGTGAACACTCTCATATAAATATATTATCTTCATGATACTACTCTTAACTACTCTCTGGTTGGACACTCTAATCCATGGTAGGGCTATAACAGCACACCTCAAAGTAAGCCTTTCCCATCTAGAAAACCCCACACTGTCACCTTGAGCACTAGATGGTTCCAACAAACACCACAATTTCATAAGGACATCCAAGTCCAAATATAACTCATAACAAGTATTTGTAATCTCTAGCCTAAGTGCCATCATGGTGTGCACACTGTCAACTTCACACACCTTGGGAGAGCAGAGATCTATTAAAGCACTTGAGTAGCAAGGTAGATCTATAGATTACAAGCTCATGATCTCAATAAGATCATGCATAGAGAGAGATGAACACATAGCTACTGGTAGAACCCTTAGCCTCGAGAGAGAACTACTCCCTCCTCATCATGGGAATCAGCAATGGTGATGGAGATGGTGGTGGAGATCGATGGAGATGGCTCCGGGGGCACTTCCTCGTCCCGGCAGGGTGCCGGAACAGAGACTTTCTGTCCCCCGAATCTCCCCTTCGGTGGCGGTGGCGCTGCAAAACTTTTCGTGGCTGGAGGCTGGATGATTTAGGGTTTATGCATCGAGAGGCTCTTATAGGCGAGAGGGGAGACCGAGGGGGTGCTGGAGGGGCCCACACCACCCCCTGGCGCGGCCTGGCCTGGCCCGCGCCACCAGGTGGTGTGGTCCGCCCCTAGCCCCTCTCCGTCTCGTCTTCTGGCTCCGTGAGTCTTCGATAATATATCGGCTTTGGCTTTTGTCCGGTCCAATCCCGAGAATATTTATTTTCTGACTTTTCGGGAACCAAAAACAGCAGAAAACAGGCAACTGGCACTGTGGCTCTTTTTAATAAGTTAGTCCAAGAAATCATATGAAAAGTACTCCAAAGTGTGGACAAAACATAAGAAAGTAGATAAAACCAAGCATGGAACATAAAAAATTATGATACATTTGCAATGTATCAACATCCCTAAGCTTAACTCCTGCTCTTCCTCGAGTAGGTAAGTGATAAAAAGAAAGAATAATTTTTGAGGTGACATACACCATCAAAGACTTGATCAAAGTATTTGCAAAACATTCAAAGCTGGGATCATAGTACTTCAATCATAACATGAAAAACAAAGTTCTAGCAATAAGACATAGCAACTATGATGCAACATGAAAAGGCACAAACAAAAGATTCATGAATAACAATGCTTTGCAAGACGTTTGTTTGTTTCACATAAGGAAAACATAGCATAATAGCATTCAGCTTGTCCCTCATAGAGTAGCAAAACATAAATGCATAGGACACCTTCAAAGTTCATAAGAGTGACTAGATACAAATAGTTTAAAACAAACAATATCAAGTTATGCATCAATCAACAAGTCTTGGGACAATGCACATAGAACTAAGAATGGCCACTATGCTCTCAAAGTAGGTGCATAAAGGTAGAAGGTGGAGACTCAATATAATGGTGGAAGAAAGGCCTTCATAGAAGGGCGTAGGGATTCAAGTCTCGTAAAGAGCTTCCAAAAATTATGGTACTTATTAGCTTTCATCTCTCATTGCCCCTATCATAAGCATCTTGAAGTGATTAAGGTTAAAGTGAACAACTACGGTGTACATGCTTGACGAAGTATAAGTTAGAAATCTCATGTCCCTTGAATACGAGGGCCGCTCCTCATGCTACTCAAGTTTAGTCACCGATAAGTTCTTGTCATCGTAAGTACATGAGTATCATAGAGAACCGCCAACGAGGTACCCCTTGCTCGATGATACGGAAGAATCCCCATATCAAAATGACAAGGCAAGCAGACAACGAGCATCTCAGCAATCTTCTTATTTACCATGGGAAAATGGTGCTTTTTTCTCTCTTTCCTCTTTTCATAATCTCTTTTTTTTCTTTTTCTCTTTTTTATCAATATAGGACTCTTTTTTATAAGACGAATGCTTCATAGATAGCTTATTATGGTTACGCTGCAGGTTTCCACCATGTCAGCATGGATTAGACTAGCGGCCCAGGCGTTTCTCTAACACATATACATAAATCCATGGACTTACAAGCTCCCCTTTCATTTCTCACCGACGACATCCATAGACAAGAGAGCATGATATCAACTAGGTACGAAGTACCAAGTGCAATGTTGAAAGCGTTCCTCATGACAGCATGGTTCTGCTAATCCCCAACAAATAAGTGCAAGCATATACGCAACAAAGAAGGACCCAATGGTTCAAGTTTATTAGATGCAAAAAAGTAAAGTGTACCATCAAGTTCTTGAGAGCTTTAATCACTAGTTTTCTCATAACAAGTTTAATTTGGAAGGTAAACAAAAGCATGAATATACTTGGAATAGCATAAGCTAGTAGGTAGGTATGGTGGACTCTTTGGAATAACTTGGTTTAGGGAGTTGGATGCATGAGTGGAACTCATACTTGGTTGTGGAGGCTAGCAAAAGACTGGGAGCGACAAACTAAGAGAGCAATAATGGCCATAATCATGCAGAGCGACAAAACATCATTGATCAAAGCATAAAGTGATACTAAAAGTTGAAAACTAAAGAATCATAAAGGCATATGGTGACTTGAGATAGTCATAACATGGTGTGAGGATGCGCCAAGTCAACCCAAATAAAGCATCAAAGGAGAATACCACTATACTATGCTTTAATTATGCTAAAACAACGCATGATTCATCCAAGGCACATTAAACAATCTCAATTGTTTATAACAAGTCATGCTGCAGCAAAGAATACTAAGAATAAAGCCAAAACAATATCAAGCATGGCATGACAAAGCATAGTCCACAGTCAAAAACGAGCTCTTTTTACCACATAAACATGAACTTTCCTACTCCTTTTCCAAACCAAACCAAACTATTTGAAGACCAATGTATGAAAGAGGGGGTCCAACCAATTTATTCAGAAAACTAAGCAAACAAAAACCAAAAAGAAGACGCTCCAAGAACAACACAACTATGCATGAAACAATAAAAATGAAGCGTTTGGAAGAAACCTGGGATTATTATTGATGAAGAGGGGGATGCCTTGGGCATCCCCAAGCTTTGACGCTTGTACTTCTTGGATATTTCTTGGGGTGACACGCGTGGCATCCCCAAGCTTGAGCTTTAGTCCATCCTTCATCTCATTACTCATTCCTTCCATACACCTGAAATTTTTCTTTCATACAAAACTTCACACAATCTTTATTAGCAACATTAGTGCACTCGAGATAAAAGGTCAAAAGGTTCAGTTCTAACACCAATAAACTTCCATTAGAACACTAGCTACTGAAGCACTTCCCTCAAAAATCTCAATTCCCCAAAAGAACTAAAAAAGGAACCAACAAGAAGCAAATACAGAAAATGGCAAAAATCTGTCAAAACAGACCAGTAGGTAAAGACGAATTTTTTAGAAGACCTTCTGTTGCTCAAATAAAAAAGAGTTGAACTAAAGAAAGTTAGATAACAACCTGGGGCAGAAGCAAAAATATTCACGCCTCAAAAAGACGTTCAGAGATTTTACACGATTTTTTACGGTGAAGCACAGAAATCTGTTTCAGGACAGCAACTTACCCAATCATTACTTCTCTCTCATTAGATGTTACTCTTGGCACAAAAAGCAAATAAAAAAGATAAGGAGCGGTTATTACAGAGGTAATAACTTCCAAGACTCATCTAAAACTTTTGGGTTATCTCCCAATAAGTGCTTTTCTTTAATGCCTTTAAGTTAGGCTTGATAGTTTGAGAAGATGCTCACATAGGAAATATGAATTGAAGTAAAAGAGATCATCAAGAAGAAAATTCAAAGAACATTTAAGTCTAACCCACTTCCTATGCATAGGAATCTTGTAAAGAAACAAGTCATGAAAGCACAAAGCAACAAGGATAGGAAAGCAAAACAAGTGCTACTTCAAGACTTTCCACATGAAGAGGGCAAACTTAATATTGTTGAGACACATAAAACCATGTTTCCCTCTCTCATAATAACTTTCAGTAGCATCATGAATAAAAGTAACAATATAACTATCACAAGAAACATTCTTATCATGAGCCACATGCATAAAAGAATTAATACTCTCCACATAAACATAGTCATTCTTATTAATTGTAGTGGGAGAAAATTCAACAAAATAGCTACCATTATTATTCTCATCACCATAATCATCAAATATAGGAGGCATATTGTAATCATAATTAATTTTCTCCTCAATAGTAGGTGGACTGAAAATATCATATTCATCATTGTAATCATCATATATTGGAGGTTTGGTATCATCATAAGCAATAGAATAGCTATCTTCCAAAGCGGGGGAACTAAAAAGATCATTTTCATAAAAACTAGCTTCCCCAAGCTTTGACTTTTCCATAGCATTAGAAATAATGGTGTCCAAAGAATTCATACTAACAACATTTCTATTAGCATGCAAATAAAGTTCCATAGGTTTTTTAATTTTCTCTTCAAACACTTCATGTCCTAACTCAAGATAAATATTATAAAGCTCTCTAACTTTTTTGTTGTTTTCCATTAAGCCTAACTAGTGAAAACAAGAAACAAAAAGACAAAATTGCAGAATCTAAAGGAAATAACTTCGAGCACTCACACCGGAGGATGTGAGTACCTTTTACCTTACCTCCCCGGCAACGGCGCCAGAAAATAGGTGTTTGCCGTGGGAGGTTCTTCTTCTTTAATCCTCCGGTGTGAATACCTTTTACCTTACCTCCCCAGCAACGGCGCCAGAAAATAGCTTGATGTCTATGCACTTCTATTCTTGTAGACAGTTGTTGGGCCTCCAAGTGCAGAGGTTTGTAGAACAGTAGCAAGTTTTCTCTTAAGTGGATCACCCAATGTTTATCGAACTCAGGGAGGAAGTGGTCAAAGGTATCCCCTCTCAAGCAACCCTGCAATAAAGATACAAGAAGTCTCTGGTGTCCCCAACACACCCAATACACTTGTCAGGTTTATAGGTGCACTAGTTCGGCGAAGAGATAGTGAAATACAAGTGGTATGGATAATTATAAGTGGTAACAGCGATAGAAAATAGCTTGATGGCGTGGAAAAGACTAAAGGCAAACTGAAATAAAGATGGAAGCAAGCAAACATGTAACAGATCTAATTGCAAACGGTGTTTCAATGCTTAGAAACAAGGCCTAGGGATCATACTTTCACTAGTGAACACTCTCATATAAATATATTATCTTCATGATACTACTCTTAACTACTCTCCGGTTGGACACTCTAATCCTTGGTAGGGCTATAACAGCACACCTCAAAGTAAGCCTTTGTAACACCCTCGAATCGGCCCTATGCAAGTTTTAGCCCTTTCCGCCAAACCCACATAGAAACGATTCAAGGACGCCCACCAGGCACTTTCGTGCGGGTGGAAAACGAAGTAATACCATTACACAACAGTCCTCGATGGGACCCACTGAACAGACATATACATCACGACTCCAAGAGTCAAGAATACAGATATACAATACAAAGATCCAAATCACCTTGAAACGATAGAGCGTCCGACTACGGACAAGATGCAAATGGGGATAAGAGCCCTGAAGAATAACCAATGGCGTCCATAACCCTGCCCAGGCCAAGCCGGAAGGGTAACCCTTCTAACGACGTCGATCTCAAACCTGCTAAAACAAAAGGGGTCCCGGCAAAGGGCAAAGGAAAAAGAGGAGCGTTGTACTGAGGCCAGTACACGGCGAGGCTAGAATTCGGCGGCTCTCGCCTACATAGGTATGGTGGGCTGAAGCGGCAGCGCAGCGGCACTAAACAACCTATAGAGACTCGATACAACTGGCGGGTATCAAAGAGGGATAAGAAAGACCTATTCGGATCCAACCTGAAGCTAACACCAAACAAACCCATCCTAGTATTTCCCCCTCGAGACCAAACGAGGAAGTCGGACCGAGGAACTCACACAGTTGGCAATTTTACTCATTCTGTGATAGTTGCAGCACTTACTAATCAGATATAGATAGCATGAGTCATCCTGAAGCATAAGTAGTGGCAGTTTTAATCACCATTCCATTGTAGTTGGGACATTTACTAGTCAGATATAATGGTCCTGAGGAATCCCAAAATCAGCAGTTGTTGGCACTTTTATCACATTCCATTGGAGTTGTAATACTTACTAGGCAGGTATAATTTGACACAGATCACCACAGGTCCATCAGTGGTTGGCATTTTTATTATCCATTCCATTATAGTTGCATCTGATTACTAGTCACATATTAAGTCAAATTTATAGTACTACTTTAGTTATGCTTGTCTATGATCGAGATACTGTGCTCCAAGTCGTCCATAACCGCGGACACGGCTTTAAGAAAGTTTTACCCTGCAGGGGTGCACAAATAGCAACACACACTCGATCAACCTCGGAAAAACCAACTCAAAACCCAACGAGGCATTCACGACAAAGCGATCACAGGATTCATAAATATTTCAGGGGGCCACCCCACTAAGCTACCCGCAACAAAGTTGGCCAGCTCCGGAACGGACCCAGGGTTTGCGACGACGGCTGTAAACGACTGGAAACCTGAAAGTGTGACTGGGCTTGTCGATACCGCGAAAACGTGGCGTGATCCAAAACAGTACAGGTGTTCCACGCACAATCTTAAATAAAGCAGTAACATGGCATAAGTACAGGATAGTAATAAAGCCCCAAACTACTTTGTGGCCCCAAGAAATAGAAATGAATCAAGCTCTGGCTCAGGGGGGTCCATAAGGCCTCCCAGATGTGGATAGTTTGAATAATCAAGGAACAGTTATCAAGTACTCGGGGTCCTACGGGACACAAGTGAGCGTGGAAGAACCAAATAACATCCATTGCCCACCGATGCCTCTGCATTAGTTATATCTAGCATTTTAATAGTTCTATTTAAAGTCATGATCATCTCCACCACAAACATCTTCGAGCATTCCAACAACTGTGGTACTTGACAACACGAGATCACACCTGAGCAAGCGACTACGACTCGCAAGGCCTGCTATCTACCAAACACAGGTAATAGGAGGTGTCCAAGGCAATATAGAGGCTGCACGGGATATAACTGGTGCTCGAAAACTAAAGCATCACGACTCGGATAGCAATAGATCAACAAGAGGAAATAAAGAGTAAAAATGCAAAATAGGTAGAAGGGGAAGAGATGCTCTCCTGGAAAACACTGCCAGAGAATCATATCCAGAGAACTTGTCGATACTCACATCAACTCATCGGCCTAATCCGCGAAAAAGCAAACACTAGAACAAACACCGGATGCAATATTTAATACTATGCAAAAGATCCGGCATGCTTATGATATGATGCAGATGCGGTGCAATTAGGCAGTATTAAGCGGAACCGGGGTCCCGACAATTAATGAAACGGTTCGAGTTATTTAACTACTCCACAATTTAAATGTTGTATTAACAGGGCGAAACATGGCATCGGTTCGCTACACCTATTTAAATGGAGGCGGTATAATACAAGAATAGCCCGCATATAGTCTCCATAATTAATTATGAGGTGAATCGGCTATATAACCCGAACCCACATGATATGCATGCGAGATGAACAATTAATATGCAACAAGTTTTATATATAGCATTTATAAAATAGCGGCTCGGGAAAAGGTTCACACATCTGGGTTCGGAAGATCTTGGTTCCGGGGTTTGGGGTTCGACAGGGTTTGACGGGAACGGCGGGGATCGCTCTTCGGTCCACGGGAAGAAGATCTTGTCGCATCTGCGGTCTCCGGATCGGGGTTTGGGAAGAAGAACTTGGCCTTCCGCGGCGAAGTGCTTGTCGTACCGGGATGGAGAGCTTGCCGTTCCGTGGCGATCTTGGCGGCCTTCGGATCCGGGTTCTCGGGCATCGGTTCCATGAAGTAGATCTTCGTGTCGTCGGCTCGTTCAGAGAACTCTAGTTCGACGTGTTTAATGTCAGTGTCGGAGTTGGGTTCCATCTCGATGATGCCCGTCCTTCGTGTAGAAGTTCTTGTCATTGTAGATATCATCCCGTCCTTTGGTGATTGGTCCTTGTTCACCCTGATACTCTTATCTGCCGGGAGACCTAGATCGAGCATCACCCAGACGATGTGCAACAGAGGGCCCGGAGATGCACACGCGCACATAAAATAGGTCGTGCAGCTTCCCTGTAGAACACGCGTGGAGGAAGTCCGCGTTCACCCCTTTGACACAAAACGAACAGGCTCTCCCGAACGGTTGCGCGCTGCAGAGATAGCTCGCAGCATCAAGCGGCGGCAGGGGAGGCCGATGAGGAAGAGCTTGATGATCTCGCTGCGGGACGAAGAGGGCACGCACGACGTCAGGGCGGAGACGAGCTTGGTGGCACGGAGGAAGGCGGAGACGGGGCAAAGCCGCGCGGCAGCGGGCTAGAGGGGACCTACAGGGTGGCGGTGCTTGTCTGGCCGGAGACGCGGTAGAGGCCGGCGACGCTAGGAGGGGAGCGGTCGGTGCGGAGGTTGAGCAGCGGCTCGCCCGGGGAAGAGGACGACGCGGCCAGGCGACGAGGTGGAGCTCGGTTGGAGGCTGCTGGAGGAGCGCGGCAGCGGTGCCGGGACCAAGCAGGGAGGCGGGGGGCTTGGTGGTCGATGGCGGCCGGAGCGGCAGCAGAGAGCGGCGGGGAGAGAGGCCGAGGCCCAGGGGAGACGCGGGGCGGAGGTCCTCGACGGGGAGGAGGGGAACGGGGCCCGAGACGGCGAGCGCGCTGGTCCAGGGCGGAGGGCGGGCTCTGCGGCCCGGCAGAGGCTCGGGGAGACGGGGCCGCGCCCGTGGCGGCTCGCCGGAGCCAGCGAGACGGCGGCGCTGCAGGGGGTGGGCGACCTCGCGGGGCTCGGCCGATGAGGCAAGGGCGAGGCCGAGCAGCGGGTTCGGGTAGAGGCGGCAGAGGGCGCAGGGGCTTCGGTGGCTCGTCGGTGGAGGAACGCGAGAGGAAGTCGGGGACGAGGGGGAGCGGATAGGCGACGCGCGGGTTGGGCTGGGGCCAGGAAGGAGCGAGCGCGTGGAGCGGGGTGGGGCCCAGGCAGGGTGGGTCGGCCAGGGGAGTGGGGCGCGGCAGGAGTTGGGACAGGGGGGGTGACGTGTCGCGCTGCGACTGGGGGAAGTGAGGTGGCCGGGTGGAGTGGGGAGAGAGAGAGAAAGAGAGGGAGAGAGAGAAAGAGAGGCGGCGGGGCAGTAGGGAATTTGGTAGGATTAGGTGGGGCGTTTTAGCTAGGGTTTGGGGTGGCCGGCCGGGCCATTTCGGGCCTGGCGGATGCCCCTAAAAACAACTGGAAAATTTATTTATTTAAAACGGGGCTTTTGCAAACCGTTGGTAGACGAAACAAAAATATTCCGGAGACCCGGGTTTTGGAATTGGAAATAAAGACGTGGCGTTTAGAAAACAAAACCAGTCTTTTCGAAACTAGTTTTGTACAAACACATGCATGATGACATGACGATGCTCAAATGCAATGTGGCATGATGACATGAGCATGCGGTCATGATGATGCCATGCACAAAAACAACGTGATTTTCTAGTAGTGGTTTTTGCGGGGCGCCACAGCCTTTCCCATCTAGAAAACCTCACACTGTCACCTTGAGCACTAGATGGTTCCAACAAACACCACAATTTCATAAGGACATCCAACTCCAAATATAACTCATAACAAGTATTTGTAATCTCTAGCCTAAGTGCCATCATGGTGTGCACACTATCAACTTCACACACCTTGGGAGAGCAGAGATCTATTAAACCACTTGAGTAGCAAGGTAGATCTATAGATTACAAGCTCATGATCTCAATAAGATCATGCATAGAGAGAAAGAGATGAACACATAGCTACCGGTAGAACCCTTAGCCTCGAGAGAGAACTACTCCCTCCTCATCATGGGAATTAGCAATGGTGATGGAGATGGTGGTGGAGATCGATGGAGATGGCTCTGGGGGCACTTCCCCGTCCCGGCAGGGTGCCGGAACAGAGACTTTCTGTCCCCCAAATCTCCCCTTCGGTGGCGGCGGCGTTGTGGAACTTTTCATGGCTAGAAGCTGGATGATTTAGGGTATATGCATCGGGATGCTCTTATAGGAGAGAGGGGAGACCGAGGGGGTGCTGGAGGGGCCCACACCACCCCCTGGCACGGCCTGGCCTGGCACGCGCCACCAGGTGGTGTGGCCAGCTCCTGGGCCCTCTCCATCTCGTCTTCTGGCTCCGTGAGTGTTTCGGTAAAATATCGACTTTGGCTTTTGTCCGGTCCAATTCCAAGAATATTCATTTTCTGACTTTCCTGGAACCAAAAACAGCAGAAAAGAGGCAGCTGACACAGTGGCTCTTGTTAATAGGTTAGTCCAAGAAATCATATGAAAAGTACTCCAAAGTGTGGACAAAACATAAGAAAGTAGATAAAACCAAGCATGGAACATCAAAAATTATAGATACATTTGCAGTGTATCAACCTTCTAGAGAGAGAGAAATGAGAAACAAAGATTCAGTCAAGGTAAATAGGAAGAGATTCAATCAAGGTAAACCATGAAGCGAAACCCTGGTCAACAACTAGATGAAGAAACAAAACTTAAAAAATAGATTGTATAGGAGGTGAATGCAAAAAAGGATCGCATATATATAGATGAATATCAAGAAAGCACATGCAAATAACCCGAATAATCTTCTTCTCAAGGTGGCGGCTAGTTCTCACATTCAACAACATGATGGCGACATCGTCTACCGTATACTCCTCTAACAACTAGGGATCTAGAACAATCCAGTTGGCTGGCATAAGGCGCTCCTCCATGAAGCAGCACGAGGTGTTGTAGACTACCCGAAAGGCGGCGTAGTAGTCGAAGTCGTCCCTTGAAAGTAAGATATCACATATCTTTTGGACGAGTCCCTCAGGGATACCAGCCCACGGTGAGTCCTGCTGCTTCTTTCCAGCCATGGATGATGGCGTTCGTTTGGTCTCGGTCCCGTCGACTGGCAGAGGAAGCGGTTCCATAGACAAACATTTAAACAAAGGCCTAGGAATGCCAAGCGAAGCATGTGGAAATGAGATGACAACATGCACACATCAACCGCAACTGCGTTTCATCAAACTAGCATGTGCACGTGCATGCGCACACGCAATAATTATGGAACAACAGATGTGCACACCAGCGTAGGACTCCTGGGAGCACATGAATGTGTAGGATGATAGTAGTAATAGTATCATAACCTCATTTATTTAATTACTTGTATAGTTTCAATGCAAACTTATATACTCAAGTGTGGTTATGGATGATCAGTTGATGTGATTCTCGACCATGAATTCCTGACCAGATAGCCGTATGTTCTACCACCTTTATTTACTACTACTACTAGTACATGGACACTAGCCAAATTCAAAATCTCAATCGAGTGGCAAAATCACACACCCCAACTTTGAACCATTTCCTGCCCCACCATTTCAAAAAAATTGAGGCAAAATCTCCCACCGTAGTAGTACCATTTTTGTATTATTATTAGATGGACGCTAGCCAAATTCAAAAGCTCAGTCGAGCAGCAAAACCATACAGACCGACTTTGAAGAATTTTGTGCCCCTCCGTTTCAAAATCTTTGATGCAAAATCTCCCACCAGGGGAGTACCATTTTTCTATTATTATTAGGTGGATTGTCGCCAAATTCAAAATCTCAATCAAGCAGAAAAGTCACCACTAACCTTGAAGCATTTTGCACCCCTCCATTTCAAAGAAAATTGACTTCAAAATTCCCATTCTACCCATTGTTCAAACGCCCTATGGGCAAGCTAAAGTTGGTAGCTTGAGGGCACGATCGTAATTATTTTTCTATTCACCTTAATCCCTATCCATGGAGTTTTCTTCACTGGCCCTCCCAAAAATCCTAGGATCCTCTCCCACACCCTCACCTCCATGACCACTGCGCGCACTGACCAACAGCAATTCACGATGGCCGGAGCCGCTTGAGCTGTGGTCTCGTGCACCGCCCCGTAACCTCTTCACTAACACGCACCCCACCAGATCTAGTTCATCGGGTCTTTCTACCACTCCATCGGAGCTGCGGTATCACTGACCATGCCGATGGCGTCATCGATTGCCCAATCTTGCTTCCTCGCTACCGAAAGATACCCAACCATACCAGAGCCACTTCATCGGTGTCCATCGGACAAGATCTAGTTCAACAAGTTCCATGTCCACCTCTCCAAACCAGCTGCACGAGCGTCACCATTCACTGCACTGGATCTGCCTCAGTGACGCTCTTGTCCACCACGCTCAAGCCGGCATCGACCACCCAAGATCTGCTTCCCCGACGCCAATAGCCACCGCAACCACAGCACCCTTGGTGACCTGGACCTCACCCACATGGTACCGACGATGCTTAAATCCAACCAAGGTAACCAAATATCCATCATGTTTTTGTTTTGTCAGTAGCATAGCAGGTTCAAGCCTGGCATAGTGAATTGCATTTTTGTAATTGTGTTGCACACCAAGTCAATGCTCACACATGTTCTTTGTGCTACATACAAGGTCACTAGACATGTTGGTTTGCATTCGTTGGTCTAATTTTTTTAAAGTCATGCACATGTTCTTAGCTACTCCGTACAACAACAATTGCCTACTATCGTGTAATTCTTGCAAAATCTGAAGTAAGTGGAAAATATGAGTGTGGATCCCCTGCTCTATAGTTACTGAATCTATCCGGTTCGTCCTGAGATAAGTTCCTATTATTATTTCCTCCTTGGCATCTTTCTACTATTCTATAGTACCCGTTTAAACTCTTCATACTAATTCAATTATAATTTTATTGTTGCCATCTGGTTCTTCAAAAGCTGCAATACTAACTATTTCTTTTTCTTGCATAGAGTTCAAAATGGAACAATGAACACGTTGGTTTGCATGGCCTATTCTACAGGTTCACAAGCGATGTCATTATTTACTTATCTGGTGCTGATTCGTCCTAAGCAACGACATAACTATCCTCTACTATGTAGTTCACTCGTGGTTTGCATTCCTGCTCTAGAAGTTCTCTTATGGTGCCATTATAATTTCTGCCTGGTTGATTCTTAGATATGATAGTAACTGCATGTCATTGTGTAGCTCACCACAAATTCTGAGTCACCCAACGTCTCTTGCATTCCAGGAGATACCATTGCCTCTGTATATATTTGCTGAAATGACCTGGCTAGTTTATATTTGCTGAAATTCTAAGAAACACTTTCTTTGATTGCTCATTTCATTGTAGGAACACTTGTCTAATGCTTGTTTGTCCCGTTCTAAGGTTTCAAAAGCGATGAAATTATATCTCATATCTGGTTCTGGTTCATCCTAACCAACGACATAACTATCCTCTACTATATAGTTTATTTGTGGTTTGCATTCCTCCTCTACAAGTTCTCATATGATGGGGTTATAGTTTCTATCTGGTTCATTCTTAACTATGACAGTAACTGCATGCCATTGTGTAGCTCGGCACAAATTATGAGTCACCCAATATCTCTTGCATTCTAGGGTATACAACTGCTTCCATATATGTTTGTTGAAATGACCTAGCTAGTTTATATTTGCTGAAATTCTAAGCCACACACATACATTTTTTGATTGCTCGTTTCACAGTAGGCACACTTGTTTAATGCATGCTTGCTTGTCCTATTTGTTTGACGTGTTGGTTAATAATTGAACCATTGACCAGTTGTAAACTCTAGGTCATAGCTCCTGTCATATCAGTCAAATGAGTAGTTTGTCTTGTTTGACGTATTAACTTATTATTACCTAGTTTCAGACTGTAGTTATTGCTATCACCGCCAAAGAGGGGGCTGCAAGATCATGTCTCGAGGTGGTTTTCCAATGTAGCTGGCACACTCAAAGGGCGATTCAGGAGATATATTGAGAAAGAAAATTGAGGACTCTGCTATCAACTCGATTGTCAACTGAAATGCCGAATTTTCTTTCACTTGAGTCGATAATATGTACTGATGTAATATCTATATAACTCGCATATACCATGTAGGCATTTAGTTGATGTTGTCCACACATGACGGTAGGTGGTAGCATAAATGCGCCAGCCAGGTCGATTAGGGAATAGTATCGGGCTTTGTTATTAGCCCTTCTTGTATTGGGCCGATGATGAACAGTAAAACATGCTGGCTAATTATACACCTTTTATGATATTGGCATGGGCTTCAGAAAGGCCGAAACTTTAAAAGACCATAAATGTAATGGGCTGACCCACAACTGGGAACTAGTAACAATAACAAGATAGAATAGTAACATGCTATAATAGTAACTGGCCAGAACAGTAGCAGGCCAGCACAGTAACAAGCCAGAATAGTAACTGGATAGTACAGTAACATGCCACAATAGTAAAAGGCCAGCATAGTAACATGCCAGAACAGTAACAAGACAGAGCAGTAATGTGCTAGAACAATAACACGCCACAATAGTAAAATACCAGAAAAGTAAAAGTCTAGAGCAGTCATGAGACAAAATAGTAACAAACCGAAAAAAATTACCAGCCAAAAAAGTAACAAGCCACAATAGTACTAGACCAGAATAGTAACATGCCGCCTGTGGGCCTGAACAGTTGACAGACAGAACAATAAAAGTCCAGAACAGTAATTGACCTTCTCAAAGAAGGGCCATTAGTAGGCGGCCCACGATGGATTATGAGAACGGTGACAGGCCGACTGTAGGCCTTAACAGTACCATACCGACTTGGCATAGGCTGCTAATGGGATGCACAGTGTTGGACCCATGTGGGCCTTCTGTAGGCCGAAACAGTATCGGGCCTGAAAGTTCATGGGTTGTAGTTGGTTGCATTAATAGGTCCATTTCAAGAAGTGGAGGACGAAACAGTAACAATCCATCTTCTTATTGGGATCTCCTCATGGGTCGACCCACTTAATAATTAGCAGGCCTTGGCTGGACAGACTTCCACCATGGTTTATGTGGTCGTTAATAGCAGTAACCGGCCATTAACAGCATCTACCACATGGTAATTTGCATGGCGTCAGTAGTCAACACGGTTGATGAATTGATCGATGATAGAATAAGTTTTCGTGGCTGAAGGGTGTGATCTGCCATAGTCGGAAAAAACCTGTGGTAGATTCATTTGTGACGGGGCTTTTACCATGAAGGCCATCTCTCGTAGAAGACTTTTTAACCACAAAAAATGGGCCATCAACCATGAAAATTGTTTATTGTAAAAGCCAAATTTTCTTGTAGTGTACCTTCCATATATGTTTGCTATGCCTTTGTTTTACTAATGAGGTGCATGACTAACTGTTGCCATAAGCCAAACTATTGTCTCTAGAAGAATATTATAAACTGTACTCTCACACAGGTAGCCAAGGTAAAGATTCAAAGATTGATCATAAATCCCTAACCCTCTTTTGCTAGAAAAATGAGAGTACATGTTCATCACAACTAGTGCATCAATTATTACTTAAAGGTGAAAATATATTTATTTATATGATGTCGATGCACCACAAGCTCCGACTAGATGTTGGTTGTAGCCTAGCTCCGTGGCTTTAAATTGAGCACTTCTTGGGAAGCAACCCGAAAGTCTTTAGGTGTCTTTCTTACTTTTGTGTCTTGAGTCTAGTTATTCTGTTGTTGCATTCTCATTTGTATATTCGCATGTTTTGCTATTAGAGTTTGCTTGGGATATTTTTTAAGAGGTAGAATTGTTCGTTTTCTCTAATAATGTGTTATACCTCTTGGTTAAAATTTCTCTGAAAAATATATGTATGTTTTGTTTGGATGTTGGATTAACGTTTTAGGTCTATAGTAAAATTGCTAGAGAAAATGACTCATTCTGGAGCTTTTAGTGAGTTTAACAAGGCGTAGTACGGGCAGACCCGCTCGTACCGCGCGCCTGTACCACTCTTGTCACACGTCGAAAGAAGCAGAACAATTTTCAGAAGAGTTAATGCAAGTGTAACGAGGATCGGTACGGTGGGACGCATCCGTACCACCCGCCTATACCAACCTCGCTACCAGGCACAGAAAACGTGAAGGTTTTCCAAAGGGTTTAACGACCACCTGTACGGGCGCATCTGCCCGTAGCACCCGATCATACCAACTTCGACGAAGTTTAAAAAATAATAATAATAACAACAACAAGACGCGGTGTAGGTAGGGGCACGCTCCCGTACCAAGGAGCATCACCGCGTAGCAAGGATAGGTACGGGTACAAAAAATGCTTATAACCCCCCATCTTTTTTATTTCGATAACCTCTGTTCAGTGGGTTACGTTCTACATGTTCCATTGTACTTTATTTTATGTTACCTAGCTTTGAAACTCCCTAGCCTATAATTCCCTGTAGTGTTTCATGTTTCTTTTATTTTTCCTTTCAAGGTTGGGTGAACAAACTCCATTCGTACACCAAATCGTTTGCTTCTACTTCGTTTGTTATTTTTGCAGGTACTTGAACCTTTTATGATGACGTGCATGGTTTGTGCCAACGGTGCAAATACTTGCATAAGCCACTTGGTTGTTTCAACTCAATGCTTCAATAAGGAAGTATTCATTGAACCAAATGTCCATGTCCATCAAAAATGAGGTTTTTCGTACCTCAACAGTAAAATGCGTCACCCTTGCTTTATTCAAGTTTCGGGAGGTAACCACTTCTCACAATATCTTTTAGTAAATGCATTTTCTCTTTTCTTGTGGTAATCTATTCAAGTTTGGTTCTTGTAAAAGTTCTAGATTGGGGAAGTTACTTCTCCATGTGTAGAGTCTCGTGCAATGTTCTTATTCGTTGATTTTTTGTGCAATCAGGTATCCCGCTATTTTTGAATGCTTTCTTAGGTATGTTATGGTCATGTTTATACAATGGTTGCACTTTATTTTGTAAGGATACATAAGAGTTGAGTTAGAACTTTGATGCATTATGTTAAAATCTTTATCCAGTTTGAGAAGAATATTGTGATCCTCTATAATACATTGGCGCAATTTCTACACTTGATATGATTAAAAGTATATTGATGAAGCCTCTAAATAATTTCTCAAGTGATGTTAAATTGTCTTAAGAGTCTAGGCTTATAGATACCAAACACCATAGATTTATTGATAGACTTGATGGCACTCTTGAAAGGAGTTGTTTGATTGAAAAAACTATAGTGGTAATTGTGATACATGCCAAAGCTAAACTTTGTGGGTCAAAATGTGATACCACTTAAAGCTTATTTACACATTTTTGATGCACACCTTTGGATGCCAACAACTCCGTTGTCCTACAAATGATCAATGGTATAAGTTGATGACATGGGTAGCACCTATTACTGTAACGGGCAAAAGTATTGGTACTCTTGAAGGATGTGCAAACTGTTGCTTAAAATATCACTCGGTGATCCTTATTGAAAACTATCTTTAAAATAAATAAAGATTCACATAAAACATTCTTTGGCATGGTCTCATTACTACTACATGATTTTTCTTGAAAGACAACAAATGGAATAATAGTGTTTGATAGTCTTGATCTATTGATGTGGGTGTTCTGATGAGACACTCTAATGCTATGGTTCTTATGACATGATCTCTCACTTTTAACATTTGCGCTTTTACTTTACAAAAGTGAGGATACAAAATATAAAAGGCGCAATAGGAGGATCACAAGTTTGCTTTCAAGTTAGATTTACTTTTGACATGGGGCTTAGAAGTTGTAATTTATATCTTATGGATCAAAATAACTAAGCTTGTGTTTCCATGTATGATTATGTTACATCTTACTTTGAGCTTGCAGGAAAAATAAGTATACAAGTCATCGATCTTCTTTGGTAAGCTAGATGATACCATTATTTTATCAACTCTCTTGCTCGAGGATGAGCAACGTTTATCTTGGGGATGTTGATGAGTACAAATATGATGCATATTTAAGAACATATATTATTCATATTGTCACTCATTTAATGCTATATCTAGTTACAACTGTGCCTATTATGCATGATTACGAGTTCTCATCCATTTTATAAGAGTGTTGCACAACTACTAGTTTTTATTAGGATTTTATTACTTTTTATTGTCTTTGACTTGTGTGTATGTATTGTGATCGATTATAGATAAAGCAAGGCAATAGGAGCTAAGAGGATGCAATATGGAGGAGCTATAGACACCAGACTTAGCCATTTGAGGGGTGGAAAGGTGGATTTTTCCATCAACTCCAAATGAATATCCAAGGACATACTGTTGTATCCCTCGTTCATACGAATCCAATGATCCGAAGAACACCAAAATCGTAGTTCGTATGAATAAATGGCGGTCAAAATACGAAAAACATATCTGAGCATAACGACCAACGGTACGGGCCAGGCGAACGTAAAAGGCCTTTTTGGACGCGTTTCTTCTCGGAATCCATCCTTGTTTGTTCCTAGACCTTCCTTAGGTCACAGGCAACGTGGGAGGGGCTAGAAGAGACCCTCTAGGCCTATATAAAGAGGTGAGGTTCCAAGGTACAAGGCACCCCACTCCATAGACATCCACGACGAAGCCCTGCCATCGTGCCATCTCCATAGCTACCACACCTCCAAGATACAAATCTCCATCTACACCTCCACACCATTCAAGCAAGAGGAAGAGGATAAGGAGTAAATCACCATCACCACCACCACGCATCGAGCACCGGCTCCATCACCATCTCCATCAACGCCTCCATATCCCTCTCTCTTGTATTTAGTATTTGTAAGATTGAACATGATGATAACCTCCATGGATTATCCCTTGTGCTATTATTCATCTATGTTTTAGTAGTTGATTCGGTTCTAGGGTAAGGTATGATCTAGTATGCAACCCTAGACTTTGTGGCTTGATCTATTATATTACTCTCTCCTCTAGTGACAAGGGGAAGATATATGAGTTCATGTGACACACACACATCTAGACTGTATTATTGACTTGCATGAGTGATAACGATGCGAGGATCTATGTAGTACACATGTGTGACAACCCGGGATCATTGGGATCATTTATTTATCTGAAGATGTATCTTGTGTAATTCAAATAGAGGGCTACATAGTTGCCCCTATAGTACTAGTGAGACCGAAATCCTAGACACCGCCTTACTCTAGTCAATTCTACATCTACAACCCCTTTATTCACTTTCAATATTGCTTTACCATGTTATTGTATAGTTCTTTATTGTTAGTTACTTTAAACCTTCCTCCATTACTGTTATCCTAGCAACCTATAGAGTAGACTATTTTCAAACATTGTTTTGGGTGCAAACATGGTTAGACTGACAACATGGATATGGGGTTATGTTGTTTCCATTTGCAAAGCTTTCTTGGGACGAACTTTCTAATAAATAGTTGCTTCTACAAGTACCACAATTTGTTGCGACCTCGGATCGGTAAAGATCCTAAGTCCCTGTGATTAACATGCTAGTCCCTGGATCAATAGCTAGCACTTCACAGTCAATGAATATCATGTAAAACACAAGTCATTATTACACGAATAATCCAGAGTATAATTATTACAACTTGCATAGCTTATAGCTAGCTCAAATAAAACAGCGGAAACTAAATAAAACTTGAGTCCATCAACGCCTCAGGCTAGCTGCGTGAAGACCCGCGATCCCTACGCACCTTTCAATCTTCGGATTCTACACATAAGACGTGCAGCCAACAAGTTGGGTCAATACTTTGAATGTATTGGCAAATTACACCAAGGAAGGAACAAGACTAACTCTACATGCAAGGCTAGAGTAGGCTTTGGGGTTTATTTGCGTAAAGCCAATTTTATCAAGGTAATGAGAAAAGAGGAAGAGAGTTTTCCCTACTTTGTAAACTTTGATAAAAGTATAGGGTCGAATGGAACACGAGGATATTACTCACCAAGTGCCCAATCAACCTAACACTTGGATATTACACACCAGGTGAAACTTGGATATTACGCACCAAGTTACTTGGATATGACACACCAAGTTCCCAAATTCCCACCTATTAGCGATATTACGCACGCCATAGGGTTTGAAAAACTTTTGTTTGAAAAGAGAGAGGAAGATCTTTCAGAGGCTCCATCCTTCAGATGCTCAAAATGTTCTTTTCCGTGAACTCGGCTGATCGATCAGATTGCAATACTCTCGAGAGGTTGTGCACTTTCCCCACAATCCACGATCAAGTCCTTTTACAGACAAGACCATGGCGAAGCCTTCCCTTAGTAGCCCCTCTACCAGCTGGATCCAACCGTGCCAAGAACCTCCAAATGTTGGTACCCCGGTGAGGTTTCCCACTAAGTACTAAGCCAAGACAGAGCCCATATGTATTGTGGTTGCACGGGAAGCTTCTGAATTCTGGAACATGGCAGACTTCTTTGATTCCTGGGCGGCCGTCCTCCACCAAAATCTCACTCGTTGTCCCGACAACCATTCCGCCCAGAAGAAAACTTAGTTTTATTTTGAAGGGGTTTTGGAGAAGAAAAGTTCGCTCGAGAGAGCTATCATACTTAGAAAATTCTTGAGTCTTTCGAACCCTCCCAACGGTATTTGATATATATATATAGCATAGCAAGCAATACTTAGCAAAACAGGGGGAACCTATTAGGACGGAAAATCCTCAGTATAAAGCTACTCATGGCATACTACAAAACCGCACTTGCAAAAATAGTAATAAGAAAGCTACTAAAAACCTACACATGCATACTACAAGATTTTGAAGAGTAAAACATGCATAGTCAAAAACTGGGACATAACATGAACAAGTGGTGTAACTTGCCTTGATCCGAGCAGCAATCTACACAACAATACTCCTCAGCGCACTCCGAGCAATCTAACGAAGCAAACAAGGATCCAATCACAATTTGCACAAAACAAGTCACGAAGTCAAATATGCATGCATGCAACATGGTAATATGCAAGGGTGGGTTTGATTTCGGCCAAGGGTCTTAACCAGGGGTGTTGTTGAGTTGGGGATGTCATTAGAATCGATTTCCCACAGATTTTAGGTATTTTGGATAAAACCCTAATTAACCAGGCTTGAAACTAGATCTACAGCTCTAATCTATCTCGAAACAGATCTAAACACCCTAAGCAATATATGATAATTTTATACAGAAGGTATTGTCAAAACAAGGCCAACGCAACAAGAATCAACTAAAACGGAGTTACGGATAATTTTCTAGAATTAAAATACTCTAATCTAAACTTTTAACTCTACTGCAAGATTGCCGTGGCAAAATAGTAATATTATTGTAGATCTGTGTTCTACTCGAAAATATGAATCCAACGGTATATTATACGCATTTTTTGGACTAATAATCTAATTTCTACGAATTTTACAAGATTACAGCTATAATCTGCAATTTTAAATTCGAACGGAATATTCCAGAGAATATTCCGCTGACTGGACAGGTTGACTGGAACTAGATGCTGACCTGACGACGACGTGGCGGTGACGAGGCAACTGATCGGGACGATTGAATCTCGACCGTCGGGATGAGATCCAGTGGCTAGAAGAGAAGTTGGCTCAAAATAGACCCGATTTTGCCTAACAAAGGACTAGAAGTAGATCTGTGTTAGAGAGATAAATTCGTAGGTCATATCGAAAAACTTTGAACATGAAAGTTGCGGAGGATGATTAGATCTACCTTTTCACCAAAGGGATTTGGATTCCAAGAAACGAGCGCGAGTAGGTCTTGGAATTACGCCATCAGATCTGAAATATTGCGTTGCGAAATTCTCCGGCTGTGGTGGATGAAAAGAGGTGAGGTTTATCGGAATTGAAATATTTCAACGAGATCTACAACTTTCGTGTTTAAGCCGAAGGCAGCCGACGAAGTTTAGATGGGTTTAGAAGCGAAATACGATTCGGTGGGGTGTAGATTCGGGATTTCGGGAAGGAGAAGTGTTATAGCTATGGCTCCGATGGATTACTTAGGCTTTTATGATGATGGGAGGATAGATCTTGGAGTAGGGAACAAGTAGAAACAAACGGAAGTCAATTCGGAGTTGTAGATAAAAAGTTATAAGTGTTTGAATAGAGATAGGTTTAGAAAACAGATTTTCGCACGCTTTTTAAAGCGGAGGTGGGATCGATCCCGTATGATGGCTGGTTCGGTCGGCTGAGGTGGGCCGGCCGGCGGCCCATTTCGTTTTTTTTTTCTTTTTCTTTTTCTATTTTGGTATTTTCTTTATATCTTTTGCATACGAACTCCAAATTAGACGAAATTGGTCTCTAAAATTTTGTAAAAAGAAGAGGGTTAGGATAGGATTATAAAATAACATTTTTTCAAAGGTTTTGGTGGTTAAAAAGGTTTTACCCTCCTTTTGTCTGTTAGTGACTATGGGGTTTGAGAATTGCCTGATGCAAATTTTTCGATAGGTGATGCCATGATGCAATGATATGATGCATGCTTACTAGTAACATCTGAATTTATAAAATTTGGGATGTTACAAACCTACCCCCCTTAAGAAGAATCTCGTCACCGAGATTCAGGTTGGTTAGCAAATAGGTGTGGGTGTTCTTTCTTCAGATCTTCTTCATGTTCCCATGTGGCCTCTTCCTCGGAATGGTGATTCCATTAAACTTTGCAGAATCTGATAGTCTTGGTACGAGTAATTCTCTCGGCTGTTTCCAGGATCCTGGTGGGTCTTTCCTCATAGGTGAGGTCGTTATCCAATTGAACTTCTTCCAATGGAACTGTATCATTTAGTGAGTTTTCAGCCATTTCTGGGTGACACTTCTTTAGTTGCGACACATGGAAAACATCGTGAACTGTTAACATTTCGGGTAATTCCAACTGATAGGCAACTTCCCCTCTGCGACCCAAGATTTTGTAGGGCCCTATGAATCGGGGTGCTAACTTACCCTTAATTCCGAATCTCTTAACTCCTCGTAGTGGTGAAACTCGGAGATACGCACGGTCTCCCACTTCATAAGTCACATCCCTACGCTTGGAGTCAGCATAACTCTTTTGTCTGGATTGGGCTATCTTTAACCTGTCTTGAATCTGTCTCACTTTTTCTTCGGCATCCTTGATCAGTTCAGGTCCAAATAGACTACGTTCTCCAACCCCACTCCATAGCAGCGGAGTCCTACACTTTCTGCCATAAAGAACTTCAAATGGAGCCATCTTGATGCTAGTTTGGTAGCTGTTATTGTATGAGAATTCCGCATATGGCAAGTTATCATCCCAACTAGACCCATAGTCTAGCGCACAGGCTCTTAACATGTCCTCCAAGACCTGATTAACTCTTTCCGTTTGTCCATCTGTTTGCGGGTGGAAGGCAGTACTAAACTCTAGTCGCGTCCCTAGAGACTCGTGTAGCTGTCGCCAAAACTTAGAGGTGAATTGGGTACCTCTATCGGAAACAATCCCCTTGGGCACACCATGAAGACTTACGATCCTTGACATATAAATCTTAGCAAGTTTAGCACTCGTATAGGTGGTCTTTACGGGAATAAAGTGGGCCACTTTTGTGAAGTGGTCGACCACTACCCAGATGGAGTCATACCCAGATCGAGTCCGAGGTAGTCCTGTGATAAAATCCATGCCTACCTTGTCCCACTTCCATTCGGGCACAGGTAATGGCTGCAGCAGTCCTGCTGGTTTTTGGTGTTCGGCCTTAACTCTGTTGCATACGTCACACAAGGAGATATATTCAGCAATTTCTCTTTTCATGTTGTTCCACCAGAATCTATCCTTCACATCCATGTACATCTTTGTATTACCGGGATGAATTGAGTAGGGCGAATCGTGAGCTTCTTGAAGGATTAACTTCCTGATATCAGGGTCATTAGGAACACACAGACGCTTCTCATACCAGAGCGTTCCTTGTTCATCCGTATGAAACCCTTTTGCTTTGCCCTTGCTTATATTAGCTCTTATTTCTTCCAACTCTTTGTCCCCCTTCTGGGCCTCTTTGATTTGGTCCAGAAGTGTTGGCACTATCTCCATAGTGGCTAGGTATCCTTCCGGAACTATTTCCAATCTAAGGTCCTTGAATTGTTCACACAAATCATTTGGAAGCTCTCCCACAGTAAGTCCATTTACGTAGACTTTTCGGCTTAAGGCGTCAGCCACAACGTTGGCCTTTCCAGGATGGTACTGCAGGTCCAAGTCATAGTCCTTGATGAGCTCAAGCCATCTCCTTTGCCTCATATTTAATTCCTTTTGAGTGAAGATATACTTAAGACTCTTGTGATCCGTGAACACATCATAATGTTTGCCCATTAGGTAGTGTCTCCATACCTTGAGTGCATGCACAACTGATGCTAGTTCCAAATCGTGCGTGGGGTAGTTATTTTCATGGTTCTTAAGTTGCCGAGAGGCGTAAGACACTACTTGTCCTTCTTGCATCAGTACACTACCAAGTCCTTGCCGGGAAGCATCGCAATAGACCTGGAAGTCCTTTTGGATGTCAGGGAGACACAAAACTGGTGCTGTTACTAGACGCTTCTTTAATTCCTGAAAGCTTGCTTCACAGGCCTCGGTCCATTCGAACTTCTTCTCTTTCTTCAGCAACTCTGTCATAGGCTTTACTATCTTGGAAAAGTTTTCGATGAATCTTCGGTAATACCCCGCAAGGCCCAAGAAACTCCTAATATCACCCACATTCTTAGGAGGCTCCCATTCTGTTATAGAGGCCACCTTACTTGGGTCCACGGCAACACCTTTAGTTGATACAATATGACCAAGGAATCCTACTTCTTTCAACCAGAATTCACATTTGCTAAATTTGGCATATAACTTGTGTTCCCTTAACTTTTCCATGATTAGGCGCAGGTGCCTCTCATGTTCCTTCTCGTCCTTGGAGTATATGAGTATGTCATCAATGAATACCACAATAAACTTATCCAAGTACTCCATGAACACCTTGTTCATCATAGTCATGAAGTATGCTGGGGCATTGGTTAAGCCAAACGACATCACGGTGTACTCATACAATCCGTATCTTGTGGTGAAGGCTGTCTTGGGTACATCCTGTTCCCGGATCTTTAGCTGGAAATATCCTGACCGGAGATCAATCTTAGAGAACACACTAGCTCCCTTTAATTGGTCAAACAGGTCATTTATATTGGGTAGGGGGGTACTTGTTCTTGATTGTTACTTCGTTCAATGACCGGTAGTCCACGACTAGTCTCTTGGTTTTATCCTTCTTCTCCACGAATAAGACAGGTGCTCCCCAAGATGACGCACTTGGTTGAATGAAGCCTTTGTCCAACTGCTCTCTGAGCTGTTTCTTAAGTTCCTTCAACTCATCCACATCCATCTTGTACGGTCTCTTTGCTATTGGCCCAGTACCTGGCATCAAGTCAATGAGAAACTCGATGTCACGGTCGGGCGGCATCCCTGGTAATTCTTCCGGAAACACATCTGGATACTCCTTCACAATTGGCACATCCTCCAAACTAACCCCCTTAAGAGAGTTCACCAAACTTCCTTTGAGCGCGAAGGCTGACTTAAAGCGGATCCTTTTCTTTTCCGGAGTCGTGAGTGCGATAGTCCTTTTGGCACAATCTATGACTCCCTCATACTCGGTCATCCAATTCATGCCCAAAATTATGTCTAGGCCTTGGGATTCCAGAACGACTAGGCTGGTGGGAAAGGTGTGCGCCCCAATTCTTAGTTCTAACCCACGGCATCCAGAGCTTGCCACTATTTCTCCTCCAGGAGAACTTACCCTTAGAGGAGTACTAATAGTCTCCGTAGGTATCTTGCCTCTATCCACAAATACCCTTGATATGAATGAATGCGATGCACCAGTGTCAAAAAGAACAACTGCAGGTGTGGAGTTAAGCTTGAACTTACCGATCACGGAGTCAGGTGCCTCACGAGCATCCTCCATGGAGACATGATTCACCGTGGCTTTGACGAACGGGTTCGGCTTCTTCCCATTTCCATTACCATTGCTATGGTTGTGTCCGTTGCCGTTTCCATTGCCATTCCCATTCTTTGCCTTTTCGGGGCAAGTAGTAGCATAGTGCCCTGTCTTGTTACACTTGAAGCATGTCACTTCACTCAGATCCTTCCCATTGCCATTTCCATTGCGGTGCTTATGGCCATTGTGGTTATGTCCTCCATGACGATGACCATTGTGATTATGGCCATTGTGGTTGTGGGGTGGTGGTGACGAAGTGCGTTGCTTATGATATGGGGCAGAGTTGTGCTTGTGTGAGGTGGACTTTCTCTTCCAGTTCTCGATACTCCTTTGCTTTGCTTCAACTACAACTGCCCTGTCCAGAAGTTCCTGATAACTATCAAACTTCAGAGCCACAAGCTAAATAGATATTTCGTCATTAAGTCCCCTTAAGAACTCTTCTTGTCTCTGGCATCCGTGGATACGTCGTCAGGTGCATATCGTGCCAGCTTGTTGAAAAGGTCCCCATACTCGGAGACAGAGCGGTGCAGTTGTTTCAAGTCGCGGAACTCACGTCTCTTAAGTGACATGACTCCTGCGGCTACGTGATGAGTACGAAAGGCTGTTTTGAACTGGTTCCAGGTGATAGCTTCAATATCAGGGTGGGTGACCTGGTAGTTATCCCACCATTCGGCAGCTGGTGCCTCAAGTTGGTGCGCGGCAAAGCGCACCCTATCAGCTCCAACAACCTGGACGGTGTCTAACTTCTTGTTGATGGTGCGGAGCCAGTCGTCTGCCACAATTGGCTCAAAACTACTTGAGAAAATTGGAGGGTTCAACCTCAAGAACCGAGTCAAGCGATCCTGTTGGGGTGGTGGAGGTGGCGGAGGCGGCAGGTTGTTGTTGTTGTTTTGCATGTTTTGAGTGAGGAGTTGGATCAACTGATTCTGGGAGTTCAGAAGTTGCGCTATCTCTGGGGGCATGTTGTTATTGTTGTTTCCACGTCTCGCCATCTGGAGGGTTTGGGAGGCAAGTTAAGAAATGATAGAAAGTCTAAGGAATAAACTCCTACCCTTATGTAAACAAGTAAAAACACACGAGAAAAGCAAGGCACACATAGCACAAAAATCCACACACTCAACCAAGTTTAACTAACCAAAATAAGATTTTTGGTCCTCATTACAATCGCGAATAACGTTCGACTAAAGGACTAAATGGTGGTCCAACTACTCTACTCATCATCCACTTCCTCATCCTCAATGACGAAGCCTTCCTCTTCCAGCAGTGACTTGTATAGCTCCATGTCCCTCGTCGTGGCTTCGAGCTTCTCTTGAACTTCCTTCATGTCCTGTGGCTCCGGTGTTGCAGCTTCGAGCCTTCCTTGAAGTTCCTTCACCTCTCGCAGTTCCTGGGTAGCAGCTTCCAGCTTTTCTTGGAGTTCCCTCTTCTCCTTCTGTAGCTTCTTGATCAAACTTGATCCCATAGTCACGGGCGTGATCTTCTCCTCCCAGCTCCTCTTAGCTGCTCGCAGGTCTTTCATCATGGCGGCAAGGTTCTTGAACTCCAACTCGTTCTTGGCGAGCACTAGACTTTGCTCCCTAATCCTCTTGTTCTTATCTTGCACCCTCTTCTCTTGATTAGCGAACCTCTTGTCTTGGGCGGTGAGCTCCCCTCCTAGGGACTTGATCTTCTCTTCCAGCTCCTCGATCTTCTCGTCCTTCTCCTCGAATAGGGCACAAAGCTCGTCATTCCTCACGATCTCAAGGCAGCTCCCCTTCTGAAGGTCATTGATGTGGAACTCCAAGTCTTGATATTGGATTCTTCGACGCTTGCATGTCTTCCTTTCCTCCGGGGTTAACTCGATTGGGACTCCCTTCTCATCATGTCTTCCAAAGAGTTTGACGTAGTTGCCTTCAACCTCTTCATGGTGGCGTCCGCAAAGGCGTCCAATGAGCTCCTGCAAGCAAATGCCAAGTCCTTTCTCCTTGGAGTCGCTGGTGACGTTGAGTACAATGGCCTCCGTCTTGGGTTCTATCTGACTGCGCCCTGGTTGGATGACTTCAATTGCCCAGCATCCTTCCTTGTGCATCTTCCTCAATTCGCCTCCCTTGATTGATGGCATGGGTAACTGCAGTGTCTTGATGATGTCCAGAAGGCATTCCCCGAAGCGCAGGCACTTGATGTCTTCGGCGGTGTCGTAGTAGAAGGCCGTCATCTTTAGGTTGAGAGAGAAAATTAGACACAAGGTGATAAGGAAGAGACAATACTAGAAGAGTACAATTATCTTAGAAGAATATAGAAAGCAAAACACACACGGTAAAGGTGGTTTCCAATCCTAGGGTCACGTCCTACAGGCAACTTTGTGCTCTGATACCATCTGTTGCGACCTCGGATCGGTAAAGATCCTAAGTCCCTATGATTAACATGCTAGTCCCTGGATCAATAGCTAGCACTTCACAGTCAATGAATATCATGTAAAACACAAGTCATTATTACACGAATAATCCAGAGTATAATTATTACAACTTGCATAGCTTATAGCTAGCTCAAATAAAACAGCGGAAACTAAATAAAACTTGAGTCCATCAACGCCTCAGGCTAGCTGCGTGAAGACCCGCGATCCCTACGCACCTTTCAATCTTCGGATTCTACACATAAGACGTGCAGCCAACAAGTTGGGTCAATACTTTGAATGTATTGGCAAATTACACCAAGGAAGGAACAAGACTAACTCTACATGCAAGGCTAGAGTAGGCTTTGGGGTTTATTTGCGTAAAGCCAATTTTATCAAGGTAATGAGAAAAGAGGAAGAGAGTTTTCCCTACTTTGTAAACTTTGATAAAAGTATAGGGTCGAATGGAACACGAGGATATTACTCACCAAGTGCCCAATCAACCTAACACTTGGATATTACACACCAGGTGAAACTTGGATATTACGCACCAAGTTACTTGGATATGACACACCAAGTTCCCAAATTCCCACCTATTAGCGATATTACGCACGCCATAGGGTTTGAAAAACTTTTGTTTGAAAAGAGAGAGGAAGATCTTTCAGAGGCTCCATCCTTCAGATGCTCAAAATGTTCTTTTCCGTGAACTCGGCTGATCGATCAGATTGCAATACTCTCGAGAGGTTGTGCACTTTCCCCACAATCCACGATCAAGTCCTTTTACAGACAAGACCATGGCGAAGCCTTCCCTTAGTAGCCCCTCTACCAGCTGGATCCAACCGTGCCAAGAACCTCCAAATGTTGGCACCCCGGTGAGGTTTCCCACTAAGTACTAAGCCAAGACAGAGCCCATATGTATTGTGGTTGCACGGGAAGCTTCTGAATTCTGAAACATGGCAGACTTCTTTGATTCCTGGGCGGCCGTCCTCCACCAAAATCTCACTCGTTATCCCGACAACCATTCCACCCAGAAGAAAACTTAGTTTTATTTTGAAGGGGTTTTGGAGAAGAAAAGTTCGCTCGAGAGAGCTATCATACTTAGAAAATTCTTGAGTCTTTCGAACCCTCCCAACGGTATTTGATATATATATAGCATAGCAAGCAATACTTAGCAAAACAGGGGGAACCTATTAGGACGGAAAATCCTCGGTATAAAGCTACTCATGGCATACTACAAAACCGCACTTGCAAAAATAGTAATAAGAAAGCTACTAAAAACCTACACATGCATACTACAAGATTTTGAAGAGTAAAACATGCATAGTCAAAAACTGGGACATAACATGAACAAGTGGTGTAACTTGCCTTGATCCGAGCAGCAACCTACACAACAATACTCCTCAGCGCACTCCGAGCAATCTAACGAAGCAAACAAGGATCCAATCACAATTTGCACAAAACAAGTCACGAAGTCAAATATGCATGCATGCAACATGGTAATATGCAAGGGTGGGTTTGATTTCGGCCAAGGGTCTTAACCAGGGGTGTTGTTGAGTTGGGGATGTCATTAGAATCGATTTCCCACAGATTTTAGGTATTTTGGATAAAACCCTAATTAACCAGGCTTGAAACTAGATCTACAGCTCTAATCTATCTCGAAACAGATCTAAACACCCTAAACAATATATGATAATTTTCTACAGAAGGTATTGTCAAAACAAGGCCAACGCAACAAGAATCAACTAAAACGGAGTTACGGATAATTTTCTAGAATTAAAATACTCTAATCTAAACTTTTAACTCTACTGCAAGATTGCCGTGGCAAAATAGTAATATTATTGTAGATCTGTGTTCTACTCGAAAATATGAATCCAACGGTATATTATACGCATTTTTTGGACTAATAATCTAATTTCTACGAATTTTACAAGATTACAGCTATAATCTGCAATTTTAAATTCGAACGGAATATTCCAGAGAATATTCCGCTGACTGGACAGGTTGACTGGAACTAGATGCTGACCTGACGACGACGTGGCGGTGACGAGGCAACTGATCGGGACGATTGAATCTCGACCGTCGGGATGAGATCCGGTGGCTAGAAGAGAAGTTGGCTCAAAATAGACCCGATTTTGCCTAACAAAGGACTAGAAGTAGATCTGTGTTAGAGAGATAAATCCGTAGGTCATATCGAAAAACTTTGAACATGAAAGTTGCGGAGGATGATTAGATCTACCTTTTCACCAAAGGGATTTGGATTCCAAGAAACGAGCGCGAGTAGGTCTTGGAATTACGCCATCAGATCTGAAATATTGCGTTGCGAAATTCTCCGGCTGTGGTGGATGAAAAGAGGTGAGGTTTATCGGAATTGAAAGATTTCGACGAGATCTACAACTTTCGTGTGTAAGCCGAAGGCAGCCGACGAAGTTTAGATGGGTTTAGAAGCGAAATACGATTCGGTGGGGTGTAGATTCGGGATTTCGGGAAGGAGAAGTGTTATAGCTGTGGCTCCGATGGATTACTTAGGCTTTTATGATGATGGGAGGATAGATCTTGGAGTAGGGAACAAGTAGAAACAAACGGAAGTCAATTCGGAGTTGTAGATAAAAAGTTATAAGTGTTTGAATAGAGATAGGTTTAGAAAACAGATTTTCGCACGCTTTTTAAAGCGGAGGTGGGATCGATTCCGTATGATGGCTGGTTCGGTCGGCTGAGGTGGGCCGGCCGGCGGCCCATTTCGTTTTTTTTTTCTTTTTCTTTTTCTATTTTGGTATTTTCTTTATATCTTTTGCATACGAACTCCAAATTAGACGAAATTGGTCTCTAAAATTTTGTAAAAAGAAGAGGGTTAGGATAGGATTATAAAATAACATTTTTTCAAAGGTTTTGGTGGTTAAAAAGGTTTTACCCTCCTTTTTTCTGTTAGTGACTATGGGGTTTGAGAATTGCCTGATGCAAATTTTTCGATAGGTGATGCCATGATGCAATGATATGATGCATGCTTTCTAGTAACATCTGAATTTATAAAATTTGGGATGTTACACAATTACCCTGTTGTTGATCGGAGGAATCCGGTCATCAATCATACTCCCCCAATCTTGGGTGATAGCTAGTAGTATTATTGCCCCCAACTACTCGGTCCAGACTCATAGTAATCAGGCATAGGTCCCCATGATGGGGGTCTTGAGGCCTGAACATGCTATCCCGGTGAGAGGAAGTCTCGTCTAGAACTATCCACTTATCTGTCAACCTGACAAAATACTCAAGACGAGGAAGGTATGTGGTGGTAAAGTCACCACTCCTAACCATATAATGGTAAGAGTACATATCATCGCAGAAACATTCCAACATACCCATGCGTTTCAAAACATTTTCATCTAGTCGAGTGGATTCCGCAATTGAGACTAAATTTTCAATAATACTAATGTCATCCTTAATGTAATCAAAGACCATGGTGCCAACTACACAATAAAGAGGTGTATTATTTTTATGTGGTACATAATAGGATAAAGTTCTAGCAAGCACAACTCCCAAATTATATGGGGATCTCCTACCTTATTTTGCACATTTTAACAAATGTAAATCGGGACTTGTGCAAGCAAAGGAGTTATATCTAGCTAGGAATCCCCTAACAAGAAACAATGCAAAGTATATAAGCTAGTGTGTTGAATGTGAATAAGTTTCCCGGTATGGATATCATTAGGAACATCCACACCAATGGTCCTACAAAATGTTCTAAGCTCAGCATCATAATAACTAGGGATTTTATCCCAAATGCCAACGTTCGCGATACAAATAGAATGAAATAAATTATCTAAGCTCATAGTTAACCTCTTTCGTAGCATGAAAAAATTGGCATCGAAGCTGTGTACACCTTCCTCGCCTCCCTTACCTAGCTTGGGCCTCTTATGATCAACCCTGAAGGTGGATAGGAACTCTCGGGTCAAGTCATCATAGGTTTTCTTCTCATATTCGGAGAATTCAAACAACCCTGTCACAGTAGTGAAGTGGTTGAGATCATCTTCTAGCCGCAACTCCTCATCATCTGGGGGTCTTGCTACCTTGTGGAACACACACGCAAGGTTGATGCCTTGAAGAGCATTTCATCTTCCCAATCCTCGGTGTCCTCATAGTTTAGTGACACTTTGGCCGCGACCCTCCTGCTCCTTCCAAAAGGTGAGTGAAACAAGCCATTTCGCCTATTCATTGTGTTTGTGACCTAGTTGAATTCCGAGTGGAGAAGATGAACCTGGGCACTTTCCCTCCGCCTAACACCTCATGTGGTCCCAAGGAGCATAGGTGGCGCAACCACCCTTCTAGACCGTGCCACCATCTATGATAAAGATGAAAACAATGATTTAATTATTACTACTAAAAGAGAAATACTCAAGATACCTCAAATATGATTGGTATTGTTCCAATCATTAATGTTTCATATTTGGGTTTAGGAGGTGGTATTGGGATCTCAATGCTCCCAATAGTAAGAGTCATGACTTCAATGGCATTTACACATTTTTTACGAGACCTAGGAATTTTTATCTAGGAAATATATGGTGCATGCATAAATATAAAAGAATGTGTCATACCCTTTTAATCACTTCATACATGTTGGTTCATTATTTTTGTTATTCCTCTCCCAACTAAAACTGTATAGTTCACTCACATATGGAATAAAGTTGATGAAATACCATTTATTTTATACGGAACTTTATTCACAACAAGTTACCCAAGAGTGCTGCAAGTTTCTTCTCAAATTTGGATGAATAAAGTAGATAACCATGAATGTTGGGGGGATACCCCCGGGTAGGGTCATGCCGGGCTATAAAGGCCGAGTTAGCCGAGGTACGGCAAGGTCAAAGCAAGTGCTGGCCGAGTCACCTCAAGGCAGGCCGAATCACGGAGTAACCCGAACCAGGGGATGTCCACCTAACTGGGTCTCAACCGACTTCTGCCGTATGTCGGTAAGATGTATCTAACTTATATGCAGGTACAGGTGTGGCCAGATCAACTAGCTACGATCCGGGTTATATCAAGCTTGTAAGAGAAGGAAGGTATCTCGCTGGTCAAAGGGTGACCACTGTGTGCAGAGTATGAGCGAAGCAGATAGATGCCAGGACCACCGAGGCGTGGCCGACAAAGGTGACGATGCCTATGTCGGATGACGCAGGCGCCGCAGAGGCTCACGTAGCCTCTGCATGGATGACGCTGGGCAAAAGTGACCCGGTCGGCTTACTATTTTGGGAGGAGGCATATTCCTTAGAATATGCCTCCATGTATGCCTAATTGGAGACCTAGCTACCCCTATATAAGGAGGGCTAGGGTCTCTGTAGAAAGGGTTGATCTCTAGTGGGTTGTGGTTTACAACTGTGTTCCTGAGGGCTAGCTAGTGGTGAGAGTAAGAGAGTTCTTCTTCCTCCTCTCCCCAATACAGCTCAAGGAGCACTTGTAAACTATGGAAGTGAATCAAATACAAAGCAACTGTGTGTGGAATCACCACACTATCCCTCCCTGGATTCCCCTAGTGCATTTAGTCCCCACCTTTAGCTTATCCATGGCATCTGCCGTGACACCACCACGACAGTTGGCACCCACTATGGGGCTAGCGGCGCTAGCAGGGGTGAAGATCCGGATAGGAAAATTCGTCGACACCGGCGAACGCATCGTCTCCGGGCTCGCTCAGCGTTTTGGAGCGCTGGATTTCGTTAGCGACAACGCTGGCTGCTTCGGCAAGCGTCCTCTTCTGCGCAACGGCCTCTTCATCAAGCTCAGCGCGCACAAGATCTACGTTGCTTTCGATGTGTTGTGCGTTCATCCGCGGCACGTCGTCGAAGGAGGCGAGCCACCCCTTAGTGCGGCTAGCGGGGCACGTATTACTCGCTCCCCGGACCGCGCCAAGGTGATGATGATTGCACCTAGCGCTGGTGCAAGCAAGGATCTAGCACCAGATCCGGAGGTAATGCCTAAGGCACCGAGGAAAAGTAGAGGTCCTCCTCTAGAAAGGCCAGAGAATGTGCTGCAGCAGGCGATGGATAGCCTGGCAAACCCAGTAGCAACAGTAGTAGATCCGACTCAGGCACAGGCCGAGCTAAAGGAGACTAGGCAAAAAATACTAGAGGGGGCAAAAAAGATAGTTGCGGCTTAGCAGTCGTTGAACATGACACTGCGTGAGTACGCAAAGGCAAATAAGGTAGATGTTGTAAAAGTAAAGGGGAGAAATCTCATGAGTGAAATGAACAGAGAGGGTGATACTAGGATTGAGGAATCAGAAAACTATTTGTCCGTGGATCTGCCGAAGTATAGTACCCCGGCAAAGAACCTCAGAGCAGCAGATGCAGCTGCATCCGAGTTAGAAGGTCTGACGGGTGAAGCCCGACAGAGACAGCAAGATAGGGTCAATGAGTTGGTTCGGATCACGAACAGGCAAAATGAGGAATTGCTCAGGGCTAACCCGGAGCGAGCTGGGGCCTCCAAGATCGTTCATTCAGCGGTGGGTAACCCGGAAAAATCCGCAGGAGCTGCATCGTCACCTCATGGTGGTCCTAGGAGAGAAGAAGTAGTAACCTCGGCCAGGAGGAATAAGCAGATAGTCCCATATGACCCGGCAAGGGCAGGGAAAGGAAAAGAAGTGCAGATAAATGAGGATCGACGAAGTGTGAGCCGAGGTGAAGCTGGCCGAGGTAACCGCGACCAAAGCAATGCCGGTCAAGGGAACACTGTAAACAACAATGCCAGACAGCGTAATTCGGTAGGTGCAGGGCAACCGCAGCAGCGGAATATACCATGGCAAGAGCGCAGTGCCGGCCAAGGTATGCAATAGAGAGCAGCTCCACAGGAGCAGGATAGATACAATGATGGTGATTCGGAAATGGTGAATGCTGGATATCCCAGGCCGGACTATCACGTGATAGGGTCGAGATTGGGAAGCAGGAATTTAATGCTTGATGATGCCAGGTTGAAACTGGATCGGCTATATAGGTCGGAGCAAATTGAATGTCAAGGTTCTCCGGGTCCAACATGTTTTGGGCCCCGGATCATGAAGGAACCTCCGGTACCTAACTTTCAGTTACCTAGAGGCACAAAAACATATGACGGCAGCACAAAGCCGGAAGATTGGTTGATTAACTATGCAACAGCTGTAAAAATTGCTACAGGCAACTTGAGATGGGCTGTGAGGTATGTACCCCAGATGCTGGAGGGGCCAGCGAGGGTTTGGCTAAACAATTTGTCGCCTGGAAGCATTAACTATTGGATCGATTTTGAGGAAATGTTTGTCAGCAATTTCTCAAGTACGTATCAAAGGCCCAACAGGCCACAGACCCTAGCAATGTGCAAGCAGAGACCGAATGAGACAGACCGGGAGTTCTTAACCCGTTGGTGCACAGTGCGAAATTCCTGTGAGGGGGTAATTGAGTCACAGGCCATAGCTTGGTTTGCTCAGGGGTGCATATATGCAAGCATGCTATGGGAAAGGTTGCAAAGAGATATGCCAACTACCTTGGCAAAAACGATCCGAATCGCTGATTCATATGCATTGGGTGATCCGACTCAGCCTAGGCTCGTGTCGAACGAGTCAAGCAAAGAGTACTACCAGCGAGATGGGGCCGGATCATCCCGAAGAAATGATTACCGGGGTAAAAGAAGAGATGACAGACCGGATTACTGGTACAGTTCGTAACAAGTTGCAGCTGTGAATCAAGATCAACCAGGTGCGGGAAGCAACGAACGTCAGAAAACCGGAGGACAACAATGGACACCAAGGAATGATGGAAAGAAAACTTGGACGCCAGAGCAGAAGAAACAGGGGCAAGAAAAGAAGGACCGTCCGAGATATACTTATGGGGCAATGCTGGATCAGCCGTGTAAATTTCACACGCGAAATCCGAGTAACCCAGCGGGTCACCAAACCAGGCAGTGTGAGTGGATGAGAAAGATAGAACAAGGTGGTTCGGGGAATGCTCAAGCACCTCGGAATGATCAACCTCGGCAGGTGTTACCCCGGCAGCAATTGCTCTCCGGAGTGAACACGCAATAGTTAATGTTGCCTCCCCCTCCGCCGAGGTATGACAACCATGAGAGAAGGGATGTTGTGCATCAAGTGGAAGACCAGCATCAACCGGATCAGAGGTACCCCAGAAACGAGGGGAGGAATGAGTATAGAGAGCATCATCAGAGTTATTGTGTGTTCACCATAGAAGAGACAGACAGAAAGAGCTTGCAGTGCCGACATATGGAGGTCAATGCAGTGATGCCAGCAGTGATGAGGTATATGCCTTGGTCAGACCAGGAAATTACCTAGAGCATCAAAGATCATCCTAAGCTTATGCCAAGTCCTAGTTCGTATGCACTAGTGTTGGACCCAACATTCATTGGGCCAAGCATCAATGTGAAGTTCTCAAAGGTGCTGATTGACAATGGTAGTAGCATCAACATCATGTATTTGGACACGATGCGCAAGTTGGGTATCACGGAGAACATCCTCCAAGCTACAAGGACAACTTTCCATGGCATTGTGCCAGGCATTTATTGTGAGCCCATAGGTAAGGTCCGGGTTGATGTATTGTTCGGCACGAGAGATAACTGCCGGACTGAGAATTTGGAGTTTGAGGTTGTAAATTTGGAGAGTGCGTATCACGCGTTGCTCGGCAGGCCAGCACTAAACAAGTTCATGGCAAGTTGTCACATCAGTTACTTGAAGATGAAACTACCCAGGCCAAATGGTGTAATTACCATAGCTGGGGATTTTTGACAATCCATTGAGTGTGTGTCTGCCGGGTCTAACCTGGCCGAGTCACTCGTGATTTCGCAATAAAAAAGAAAGATCCAAGAGGTGGTGGCATTGGCTCAGTCCGCACAACAATATATGCCGGCACTGAGTAACCGCATGGTAGTGTCTCATTCCAAGCGACAAAAGATACCAAGAAAGTGCCTGTTGATGATATGTTCCCAGAGCGCACTGTAACAATTGGTGCCGGGTTAAATGACAAATAGGAAAGCGAGCTCGTCAACTTCCTCTATGAGAATCAGGATATTTTTGCTTGGTCCACACAGGACTTGCAAGGCCTACCGAGGGAGTTGGCCGAGCACTCTTTTAATGTAAGACCAGGAGCAAAGACGGTGAAGCAACCTCTCCGCCGCTTCGCCGAAGACAGGAGAAAGGTCATAGGAGATGAGATAGCTCGGTTGTTGGCCGCTGGATTTATCATGGAAACGCTTTACCCGGATTGGCTATCTAATCCGGTGCTGGTGGAGAAGAAGAAGGATGATCCGAACATGGCAGTTGTTTGGCGTATGTGTATCGATTACACGAACCTGAACAAGGCGTGTCCAAAAGATCCATTCCCATTGCCAAGGATAGACCAAGTCATAGATTCTACTGCTAGGTGTGAGTTGTTGTCGTTCATTGATGCATATTCTGGTTTCCACCAGATACCTCTGAACCCAAGTGATCAAATAAAGACTGTGTTTATCACCCCGTATGGGGCTTATTGCTATCGCACCATGCCTTTTGGTTTACGTAATGTAGGGGCAAGGTACCAAAGATGTATGCAGAAATGTTTGCACGACCAAATTGGTCAAAATGTGTAGGTATATGTGGATGATGTTGTTATAAAGACCAAGGAAAGAAGAACGCTCCTTGACGATATCAGGCAGACATTCGCGAACCTAAGGAGGTTCCGAATGAAGCTTAATCCGGAGAAATGTACCTTTGGTGTCCCAGCTGGAAAATTACTCATATTTCTTGTTTCTAGCCGAGGTATCGAAGTCAATCCAACTAAAATCCGGGCCATAGAGCGAATGGAACTGCCGAAGTGCCTTAACGATGTCCAGAAGTTCACTGGTTGCCTGGCATCCTTAAGTTGGTTTGTATGTCGGTTGGAAGAAAAGGCACTGCCTCTCTATCAACTCATGAAAAAGTCGGACAAGTTCATCTGGACACCACAGGCCAATGAAGCCTTTATCCACTTAAAGAAAATGTTAGCCACTGCACCAGTGTTAGCTTCTCCACTATCAAAAGAGCCAATGTTGCCCTATATAGCCGCAACCAACCGAGTTGTAAGTGCAGTAATTGTGGTAGAGCGTGACAAAGAGGGTAAGTCAGTGCAAAGGCCAGTGTATTACCTAAGCAAGGTATTATCCGCATCAAAGCAAAATTATCCGCACTATCAGAAAGTGGCATATGGTGTGTACATGTCGGCTAAGAAGCTGAAGCACTATTTCGAGGAGCACCCCATCAAAGTAATATGTGAGGCTCCCATATCCGATATAATGAGTAACAAGGATGCAACTGGCAGGATTGCACAATGGGCAATTGAGCTAGCTCCTTATGCGCCACAATATGACAGAAGAGAAGCGCTCAAATCTCAGGCTGTGGTGGACTTTTTCGTGGATTGGGCCGAAGTACAATATGAACCACCATTACCAGATCCAAATTACTGGAGAATGCACTTTGACGGGTCAAAAACAAAAACCGGGTTAGGCGCCGGAGTTGTGCTTACCTCGCCCAAGAAGGACCAGCTGAAATATGTGCTGCAGATCCACTTCGCAGCATCTAACAATGTCGCTGAATATGAGGCACTCGTACATGGGCTCAAAGTGGCAAAAGAAATTGGGATACATCGGATCCAATGCTTTAGTGACTAGGATTGGGTAGTTCAGCAAGTTTCAAGGCTGTGGGACACTCTTGATCCAAACATGGCACTGTACAGATTTCATGTGCAGAAGATATCTGGTTACTTTGAGGGATGTGAATTTCACCATGTACCCCGGGTGGAGAATGAGGCTGCCGACGTATTGTCGAAGCTCGGATCAACCTGACAAGCAATTCCACTGGGTGTAGCATTAGAACACCTCCGAAAACCATCTATCAAGCCGTCCCCAAAACCGACTCAATCTACGTCCCGGAAGATCCGGAGTCCGGAGCTGTACCCATGGACATTGACGTGGGAAGTGGTTCGCAAAACCCGAGGACTACTTCGCAAGACCCGAGGACTGCATCGCAAGACCCGGGGACTGCTCAGCACGATCCGGCTGAGGTTATGCCGGTAGATCAGATGGAAATTGGTGAGGATGTGTTCCTAGTGCGAGCTGTACCAGCTTGGGCACTGCCCATATTTCAATTCCTGAAAGATGGAACTTTGCCCGCTAAGGAGGTGCTTTCCAGGCAAACTCAGAGGAGAGCAAAAGCATACACGATCATCAATTCTGAGCTATACAAAAGGAGTGTGACTAATGTCCTCCAACGATGTGTTGACCCGGAGGAAGGACTGGACATCCTCCGAGATATACATTAAGGGAAATGTGGGCATCATGCCTCGTCCAGGGCCTTGGTGGAAAAAGCTTTCCGTCATGGGTTTTACTGGCCAAGTGCCTTGGAACAAGCAAAAGATCTGGTAAGAAAGTGCAATGGCTGTTAAAGATATGCGACAAAAATGCATATGCCAATGTCGGAGCTCAAGACCATACCAATTACTTGGCCATTTGTCGTATGGTGTTTGGATATGGTTGGCCCCTTCAAACCGGCAAGAGGAAACATGACCCACATCTTGGTCATGGTTGACAAATTTACAAAATGGATTGAAGTGAAGCTAGTAAGAAAATGTGATGGAGCTACCGCCGTGACATTCCTCAAAGATATCATCTTGACATACGTTATCCTCACAGTATCATAACAGATAATGGCACAAATTTTGCTGAAGGAGCATTTGCACGTTTCTGCCGAGATAAGAAGATCCGGCTAGACGTAGCCTCGGTAGCTCACCCCGCATCGAATGGACAAGTGGAAAGATCCAACAGATTGGTATTATCCGGGATAAAACCCCGGCTCATTGAGCCGCTGCAAAAATCAGCGGGGTGCTGGATAGAAGAACTACCAGCGGTGCTGTGGAGTTTAAGAACAACTCCGAATCTATCCACAGGCTATACGCCATTTTTTCTGGTATATGGGGCAGAAGCTGTATTACCAGCCGACATAGAGCATAACTCGCCTAGGGTCACCCAATACACAGAAGCCGAAGTGCAAGAAGCCCGGAAAAATGATGTTGATCTGCTGGAAGAAGCAAGAGAATTGGCATTGTCCAAATCCGCCATATATCAGCAAAATCTCCGACGCTATCATAGCCGGAAAGTAAACCCCTGAGTTTTCTGGGAAGGTGATCTGGTACTCCGGTTGGTACAACGTACTACTGGCATGCATAAGTTATCCCCCCCATGGGAAGGGCCATTCATTGTGAGCAAAGCATTGCACAATGACTCATACTATCTCATAGATGCAAAACCGCAGGAGAAGAACAAGGCGGATAGGTCCGGCAAGGAATCTAAGCATCCATGGAATTTAGCTCTACTTCGTCCTTTCTACACTTAGCAAAGAAGTGTATGTATCCGAGTCTCTCATATGTCGGTATGTATGCCGGCAATGAGCTTATCAATGAAATGTTGGCACCTCGAGCATTAACTCGGGGACTGCCTTAATAATATTTGTCGTCTTCTGTATTTATTATTTATATGTCGGCTGGCATAAGTTGCTTCTATCTAAGACGGATTAGTAGTGTGTGAGCACCAAAAACCCAACTCTTCGACTTGCTGGTGTCCAACAAGATTTGGCTTCATGGCAAGCAAGAGAACAAGTTTGGAATTGCGTAGCACATGAAAAACGACTAAGGAAAGAAACTTAATCGAGCCAACGTTTGTTACTTGGACTAACCTTATGCTTACTTTAAATTTACTTTGCTGAATTATTTTGAGCTAATCCTAAAGTTTCCAAGCATTGTTAAGTCAATTTTTGAAGCTCGGACTCGTAAGTCATAAAGCTGAACCAAGGTAGACACGAGTCGAGCCAAGAAATTGGAGGAACAAGAAAATGAATCTCGGGGACTACGCCCAAGTTAATCCGGCACAAAAACTTAGTAGCGAAATATCATTTGTGTGCTTAATATAATTGCACCCGGCATACCGGGGATCTGATAAACTTTAAAGTGTTTCTAATCAAGGAGCAGCGGGAGGAGGTAATTCAGCGCCAGTGGGTGTAGCTCTAGCTTCGGCTTCAGCGTCATATTCATCTTCCTCGACATCTGAAGCTTCGTCCCCTTCGTCCTCACCCGAATCATCTTCGGCATTTTCATCATTGGCAGCGCCAAGGAAGCTTGGTCCCTCGTTCCATTGGTGAATGGGGCGTGTTGGATGAGGCTATGAGCGCAAGCCTTACGCCGAGCTATCCAATCCGGGTTAGTGGACCACCTTGATCCGGTGCGCATGCGCTCAAGGAGATTGAGGTTGATCTTCTCATACCACATAAGCATGTAGTGGAGAACGGTCTCAGCTCCGGCGCGTCCAGCAGATTCCCTCCAAAGATCGAGTTGGGTCTCGCAATCCATTAACTTTGCAACGAGAGCTGCGGCCCCCTCCGGAGTATCTTCATCAGGCCAGAAGACATTGAAGATCCGGATTGCCACATCAAGAATATCCTTGCCATAATTCTTCAGAATTTCGATGCAAGAATACAAGCTGACCAGCAGGTCCTCCATGTCATAAGGAATTTCTCCAGCGCCAGGAGCAATTGGGGTACCCCTCTGCTGGCGGAACTTGGCAATAGCAGTGGTTGCAATGGCATTGCCCTCCGGAAATTTGTCTAAAGCCATGACAAGTGAAGCAAGTAAGGAAAGGACAAGTGAAGCAACCCGGAGAGATTCATACTGGCTGAAGGAAAAGAACTTGTGAGAAACGTGGCTGTGGATCCGGGTCAGCTCCTTGGTACAGTCATCACGCCTTTTCCGGAGCTGTGCAAGTTCAATATTCGCTGACTCAAGCTTGACGTCGACCTCCTTGAGAAGTTCTTGGTCCTTGGCGATCTCGAGGTTGAGGTGCTCTCATTCCTCAGTAAAGTCTTGGCCTGCTTTCTCCAGTTCGGACTTGTGCTACGCCTTGAGCTACTTCATGTCTGCCTTAAGCTTGGCAATTTCTTCGTCTTTGGTCCGGAGGAGGGTAAGCTCGTCGTCTTTCTTCTTGAGTTCAGCCTGGTGCTGCCCTGCTTGTTCGAGAAAATGCAGCATCATGTCAGGAACAGGCACACTATCTTCAAGAGAGGCTGAAATGGTTTGTTGACCCCGCAAAGCCGAGGTATGAATATTTGCTGAGCCAAGGAGAAAAGGAGATAGAGAGCATAGCAAGCTTGAGCAAGAATAACTTACCCTTTATCTGGTCCAAGTTTTTCCTCATGAGGATATTCTCAGCCTCCACTCCAGCTGCGAAATCCGAATGATGGATTAGCTCGGCGGAAAAAGACGAAGAGAAATGGAAAAACGCCAAGGAGAAAACTTACCCCTTTTCTCATGTTCTGCGAGAAGCGCACTATGTTTTGCGTGCAACATCTTGTGAGTATCCAAGAGACGCTGAAACTCAGCGCTCCGGCGATTGGTGGTCACCTGAAAAAAGTACAAAAAGATAGCTTAGTCATGTGCATATTCGAAGTGTACAAAATCCGGGCGAAGTGGAACTTAACCCGGCTCTAGGTGTGTGCATATTCGAAGTGTACAAAATCCGGACCAAGTGGAACTTAACCTGGCTCTAGGTGTGTGCATATTCGAAGTGTACAAAATCTGGGCCAAGTGGAACTTAACCCGGCTCTAGGTGTGTGCATATTCGAAGTGTACAAAATCCGGGCCAAGTGGAACTTAACCCGGCTCTAGGTGTGTGCATATTTGAAGTGTACAAAATCCGGGCCAAGTGGAACTTAACCCGGCTCTAGGTATGTGCATATTCGAAGTGTACAAGATCCGGGCCAAGTGGAACTTAACCCGGCTCTAAGTGTGTGCATATTCGAAGTTATTAAGGAGCTAAGTTAATTCTCTAAGGACCATCTGGCCGAGTAACAAGTTACTCCCCCGGAGGCTCGGGGACTAATGGTTATGTCACTAATATCTACTAAACGCTAAGGAAAGGGCGAAGTAGCGTACCTCCATCATCCGACCTGCAAGGTTGATGGCCTTGGCAGCGGTATTCATTTGGGCAGCCAATTCAGTGGGACCGAACTTCTCCGGGAGATTGTCATTGTGGACGAACTCCGCCTTGTTCTAGTTGTTAGAGAACTCGATCAAGGTCGGAGGATATCGTTCGCCGCTGAGCATGTGGGGTGCAACTAGACCCTTAGCGTGAGCTTCCCTCCTCTCAACCTGGGCAACGGCGGGGTTGGTGTGCAAAGCGAGTTACGCATCAGCTTGCTCGACAGGGGCGTCCTTCGGCGGTGGAGTCTTTTTCGGGAGCATGGACGCAAGTGTACGCTGTCCAGCCTCGATTGACGCTGCCCTGGTGGCGTCAGGAGCCTTTTTCCCTTGGGTTGCTGCTGTGAGGTGGAAGTTGTTGCGACGGATTTTCCCTTGGGAGCGGCCCTACTACTTGCCTTGGTGCTGCTGGTGCCTTCTCGCCAAGTCTTGGAAGACTCAGACGAGGCGGAGGGGCTTGGCGTTGTTGCTAGTGCCTTTGTTGTTGCTGCTGGTGCTGGAGCTGATGATGGTACTGATTTCCATTTTGGCGGGGGTGCTCAAGGAACCTCGGTGGTGGCTGGTTGCGGCTGTGCCGAAGAAGGAGCAACTATAGCCTCGGCAGAACCGCTTCCCCTCGTTTCGAGGGTGCGCTCCTCTTGACGAGGTGGGCTAGAACCCGGAGCGGCCGCTGAGCCCTCCTGAATGGGGCTCAACGGGCGTGAATCGTCGCCACAAGGGGGAGAAGGGCTATGTCGGAGCGGCGAGGCAATACCGGATCCACTCTGAGGGACCTCCACCACAGCCCTGCCGAATCAAATCATGAATGATGAGAAATTATAACAAAGGAAGAACAAGTGAATACCAAAGGGACAAGTGGCTTACTAATCCGAGGTCAAAGGCTCCTTGGGCTTCCGAGCCCTCCGACTTATGGCCTTGGTCGTAGGCTTAGTGGCAGCTTTGTCCGCGGACTTCTTTCGCCTTTTAGCTGGCTGAGAAGGTCCAGAGGAAGAAGCAGATGCGGCCCCCCTCTTCTTCGGTGCGACTGGGACAGGCTCACCCGTGGCAAGGGGAGGAACTTCATGGATCTGCCCACCGGGGTTAGCTGATGCAGGTAAAGCATAAGAAAGGGGGACAACGTCAAATGCCTCCATCACCTCAACATCCGAATCATCTTCATCGTCGGGCCAATCTCTAATGGAAGAGAGTTTACCTGTGTGTCGCTTGGTCGCATCAGCCATCGGCAGGAACATCTCCTGATCCGGTTCCTTCTCGTCCGAGGCATCCCGATCAGGCGCCCATTTGAGAGAAGGCTCGGTGCCATCCTCAATGGTTTGCTGAAGAAACATCTAAGGGAAAGAAAAGGCAACAGGATTAAACCTACAACAAAAACCGACATATGATTTAATTCAGAAAACGTTTGGGGCACGATACTTACTGCGGGGGGAAGCTTATCTCGGCAGAAGTATTCGTTCCCCCACGTCCACTCAGCAGAGAAGTCCTTGTGGGTAGTGAAGAGGGCATTAACCCGGCGGAAGATCTCGGTGCTGCTCAACTCGAATGAGGAGGTCCGGTTGGGGTCACGGCCCTAGCTCATGTGACAGAGTTTATGCGTGCGTTTCTGGAGGGGGAGATCCAGTTGCGGACAAATGTGATAATTGCGTCCTCATTGCGCAATCCCAGATCCTTTAGCTCATGGAACCTTTTGTTGACTTGGTTCGCCAGGACAGTGGGCTTCTTGGGGACCTTGTCCCACAGATCTGGATTAGGAGGACCCGGAGCATAGGGGCGCAGCCGGAGAAGATCCTCAGATGTGCCGTTCCGGACATAAAACAAAGTTCGGGCCCAGCCCTTGCAAGAGTCAAGCCCCGTGACTCGGGGGAAATAGACTGTTTTCTAGGGGAAATGGAAGCTGCGCCGAACTGCGTGAGCAGCTTGTCCTCCGGGTTAAGATCTATGTTCGGAATCACGTTCCGACGGAGGCCAAAGAACCGGATCTAGAGCTCCTTCGTGGGCCATAGTCCGGCGTAGCCCTCGATGGTGGAAGCGAAGGCAGAGAGAGCTGATGGCGTTAGCCGGAAGATGATGCGGCTGAAGCTCATACGTGTTGATCCAGTCGTGGAAAAAATCACTAACAGGCAGACCGAACCCATTATGGAAGTGGGAGAGGAATACCACATACTCACCCGGATTGGGTGAGGGGGCAAGCTCCACAGCGGCAAGGCGTGCGATGACGCCCTCCGGGATGCGCCTGGTGCGATACAGCCAGTCCAGATAATCCTGGCAAACCCAGGATCTAGCCCACGCGCCGCGGTTGGCGTTCACCGCGTCCTCCTCCATTTCCTGGTCTGTGATGGCGAGCTCCTCCTCTGTCATCTCAAGATCACTATCCCCACTGGCGCTAGCAGCTGTGGGAGGCAGTGGCCTGGACTGGCGAGGACCCGTGGCGGAGGAGATGCGTGGAGGTGGCGGCGACGGTGGTGCGCGTGGAATCAGTGCGGCGGCAGCACAGCTGCACAAGTGCGGTGGCGACGGTGCTGTCGTGGGGAAGAAGAAGGGAAAGAAGAGGCAGAGGGGTGCGGAAGTAGGGAAAAGACCCCAGGGGGGCGCGCCTCCCCTATTTAACCACGCCCTTGAGGGGTAGTGGGATTGTGCTGTGCGGACAGGCCACACGGTGTGGCCGTGTATGACCCAGATCGACCAATCAGCGACAAGCCATAGGAAGGGCCACGGGGCGCTACGGATCCCACGACGCGACGTTATGATACAGTTAACGAAGAGGCAGACATGATGTGACATGTGCTACAGTAAATTCTGACAATAACTGTGGCGGTTACTGTTGCAGGCCCTTAAAATGAGGCAAAGTAATGATTAGCCTCCATATGGGAAAGCGTACAAGAGAAGGAAGAGTAACTCGGATAAGTATGGGGTGACCCGGCCAGCGAGTGAAAACTCGGAATGTTCCAAGGGAAAGCAAACCCATGGAATCCGGACTATAAGATAACTCGGAAGAGGAGCAAGAGGCTCGGTAAAATTGAACCTGCTGTGGTCTTAGCGGCTAAGGCAGCTAAGACCGCACCAGCTTCGGGGACTAATGTTGGGGGGATACCCCCAGGTAGGGTCACGCCGGGGTATAAAGGCCGAGTTAGCCGAGGTACGGCAAGGTCAAAGCAAGTGTTGGCCGAGTCACCTCAAGGCAGGTCGAATCACAGAGTAACCTGGACCAGGGGATGTACACCTAACTGGGTCTCAACCGACTTATGTCATATGTCGGTAAGACGTATCTAACTTACATGCAGGTACATGTGTGGCCGGATCAACTAGCTACGATCCGGGTTATATCAAGCTTGTAAGAGAAGGAAGGTATCTCGCTGGTCAAAGGGTGACCACTGTGTGCAGAGCATGAGCGAAGCAGACAGAGGCCAGGACAACCAAGGCGTGGCCAACAAAGGTGACGATGCCTATGCCGGATGACGCAGGCGCCATAGAGGCTCACGAAGCCTCTGCATGGATGACGCTGGGAAAAAGTGACCCGGTCGGCTTACTATTTTGGGAGGAGGCATATTCCTTGGAATATACCTCCACGTATGCCCTAATTGGAGACCTAGCTACCCCTATATAAGGAGGGCTAGTGCCTCTGTAGAAAGGGTTGATCTCTAGTGGGTTGTGGTTTACAACTGTGTTCCTGAGGGCTAGCTAGTGGTGAGAGTAAGAGAGTTCTTCTTCCTCCTCTCCCCAATACAGCTCAAGGAGCACTTGTAAACTGTGGAAGTGAATCAAATACAAAGCAACTGTGTGTGGAATCACCAAACTATCCCTCCCTGGATTCCCCAAGTGCATTTAGTCCCCGCCTTTAGCCTATCCACGGCATCTGCCGTGACACCACCACGACAATGAAATAAATAAGCAAGAGAAACAAATGAAATCTTTTTGGTTTTCAGTTTTATACTTAAGATAAACAACATGCAAGAAACAACAAAGTGGAAATATTTTTGTGTTTGCATTTTCTAGAACTTAAGGCATAAAACTACGTGGAGCATAATAAATGCATGGTATAGACAATGAAAAAGGAAGAAAGGAGATCATACTACCGCAAGCTTGGGTGACAACTAGTAGTAGTATTGCCCCCAACTACTCGGTCCAGACTCGTAGTAATCAGGAATAGGTCCCCGTGATGGGGGCTCCTGAGGCGCGGACGTGCTATCCTGAGGAGAGGAAGTCTCGTTTGGAACTCTCCACTTTTTTGTCAAACTGTAAAAATAGTCAAGACGAGGAAGGTAGGTGGTGGTAAGTTCGCCACTCCTAACCATGCATATAACAATAAGAGTAGATACCATCGCAAAAATGTTCCAACTTACCCATGTGTTCCAAAACATTTTCATCTAGTCGAGTGGATTCCTCAATTGAGATTAAATTGTCAACAAAATTAATGTCATCCTTAATGTAATCAAAGACCATGGTGTCAATTGCTCCACAATAAAGAGGTGTATTATTGTTATGTGACACATAATAGGATAAAGTTCTGCAAGCACAACTCCAAAATTATATTGCAATCTCCTACCTTCTTTCGCACATTTTAATAAATTTAAAATAGGACCTATGCAAGCAGAGGAATTATATATAGCTAGGAATCCCCTAACAAGAAACAATGCAATCTATCTAAGCCCAGGGTGTTGAATGTGAGTAAGTTTCTCTCTATGGATCTCATTAGGAACATCCACACTAATGGTCCTCCAAAATGCTCTAAGCTCAGCATCAAAATCACTAGGGATTTCATCCCAAATGCCAACATTTGAGAGACGAAAAACATGATAGATATTATCTAAGCTCATAGTTAACCTATTTCCTAGCATGACAAATTTGACATCAAAGGTGTGTACAACTTCCTTACCTCTCTTACCTGGCTTGGGCCTCTTGTGATCAAACCTAAAGGTGGCGAGGAACTCTTGGGTCAAGTCAACATAGGTTTTCTTCTCATATTGAGTGGTTGAAGTCATCTTCTAGCCCAAACTCCTCATCATTTGGGGGTCTTGCCACTTTGTGGAACACACACCCAAGGTTGATGCTTTGAAGATCATTTCATCTTGCCAATCCTTGGTGTCCTCATAGTTTAGTAACACTTTGTCCATGGCCCTCCTAGTCCTTCCGAAAGGTGAGATAAACAAGAACTTTTCCTTATTCATGGTGTTCATGACCTGGTCGAGTTCTGAGTGGAGAAGATGAACCTAGGCACTTTCCCTCCACCTAACACCCCGTGTGGGCCCAATGAGCATAAGTGGCGTGACCACCCTTCCATGTCACACCACCATGTCTCTTTCGGCCCCTAGGCCCTCTTTGAAATACCCCTTTAGTGTGGTGGCTCCTTTGCATGGAAAAGTGGCCTAGAAATTTTCTCGGATTTTTTTGAAATTTTTTCTATGTAGGAATTTTTAGATCTCAAAAAACACTCAAAATCAAGCATTAAATAATTAAGAATTAAAAGGATGAAGGAATTCATATAAACTTTAAAGCTACTATAGCAAGTATTTAATACAAATCATCCTCTGATCACTGTGATATTGGTGATGAGGTTGATCAAGTCTCATTAACACCATGATAAAGATAAAAACAATGATTTAATTATTACTACTTAAAGAGAAATACTCAAGATACCTCATATCTGATTGGTATTTGTTCCAATCATTAATGTTTCAAATTTGGGTTTAGGAGGTGGTATTGGGATATCAATGCTCCTAATTGTAAGAATCCTGAATACAATGGCGTTTACACATTTCTTTACAATACCATGGGAATTCTTCTTTGGTAAATAGATTATGCATGCATAAATATAGCAGAAGGTGTCATACCCTTTTAATCACTTCATACATGTTGGTTCAGTATTGTTGTTCTACCTCTCCCAACTGGCATCATAGAGCGTAGAAGTATGCATAGGCATCCGCAGTTTCTCGCATCCATATTGTGCTGTGGTGCCCGTTCACAGTTGAACTGACGGCGTTATCCCTCGCTGGCTGTAGTTTATCACGGTAGATAGCACTACTGGCATTGTAGACTACCATAGGCGTGAATCTACCAACACTTTTATCACATCGTAGGTATTGTACACAGTTTTACGCGATGCCATGATGTTTTGTCGTTCATGAATCTTCTTCATGCTCCTTATGGTGCCGAGACCATTCGTTCTTATTTTATTCTTTCATTCTTCCTCTTCTAGCCTTTGTACATGGTGCTCTCCTCGCGGAGGTACTTCTTCTTAGGCCTTCTCTTCTCCTTGATCTACCTTCTAGATGGTGCTCTCCTCGTTGGAGCTACTTCCTCTTCGGTCTTCGCCATGAATGGTATATTCCTCTTGCATACGACTCGCACCTTGCTTCTCCATTCTTTTTGTACTCACACTACAAGAAAAGTTGGCTTTTACAACAGACGGTTTTCGTGGTTGAAGGCCCGTTTTTCGTGGCTAAAAAGTCTTCCTGACGGATGGCCTTCGTGGTAAAATCCCCGTCACAAATGAATCAACCACGATTTTTCCAACCGTGGCGGATCGCACCCTTCGGCCACAGAAACTTGTTCTGTCGTAGATCTGTTTGCCAGCCACGTTGACTGCTGATGTCACACAACCTGCCACGTGGTAGCCGCCGTTAACATCTGGTTAACGATCGTAGAAACCAATGTGGAAGCCAGGCCCAGCCAGGGCCTGCTAATAATTAAATGGGCTAGCTCATGTGGAGAGCCCAAACACGGCCCTTTACTGTTTCATCTTGCACTATCTAGAATCAGCCCAGTACTATAGCCAGCAGCGGCCCGTACACTTTCGGTCCCGACACTATTTCGACCTATTTAAGGCCCAAGTTGGCCTAGCACTGTGCTGTCACTTGAGGCCTGCACCAAGATGGCCCAACACTATTCTAGCCTGTTGCCAATCTATCCTTTTACTATTCAGTCATGTTACTGTTCCAGCCTTTTAGGAATTTCCCCCTTTACTATTTAGGCCCTTTAGAGTTTGGGCTTTTTCCCATTCAGGTCGGTACAGTTCGGCCTGTTACTGTACTGGCCTGCCATCGTACTGGCCTTTTACTGTACTGGCCTTCCACTGTTCTGGCCTTTTACTGTTTTAGATGTTTACTGTTCCAGCCATTTACTATTGAGACCTTTCACGGTTCCAGTCTTTCTCTGCTCTGGCCTTTTACCGTTTAGGCCTTTTACTATTCTAGCCTTTCGTTGTTCTGGCCTTTAAGTGTTCTGTCCTTTTACTATTCAGGCATTTTACTGTTCTGGCCATTTACTGTTCTAGCCTTTTACTGTTTTGGCCTTTTACTGTTCTGCCCTTTTACTGTTCTATCCTTTTACTATTCTGGTGTTTTACCATCCTGACCTTCTTCCGTTATTGGCTTTTACTGTTCTGGTCGTTTTGGGTCGTCCCCCGCATGTTGTTTCAACGTTCGGCATGTTACTGCTCCGACCTCTTATAGTTTCGACCTTTTTTGCTAGAGCCTACTTTTGGCAGAACAGGTGAATATCAAGACATCAATTAACAAACACACACAAATTAAAACTACTTATTGCACAACAATAAAAGTTTATTACAATAGGTTATACAACAAGATCGAAATTCGGAAAGATTACAATGTGTCAGTATCATCAATAAGAGAAGAGTACATGGCGATTTGCTTCAATGTATAATCTGTCCTCTTCTTCAACATTTCAGCTACAGATCTAAGAGCAGCTACACCCTTTTTGTTCTGCGTGCAATACAACCTTTATATATTTATCACCTATAGTTGTTGTTCTAGGTGGACTATTAAGTAAGTTGTTTGCTTCATAAATGCAATGGGAGGATGAATGGGAAGAGGGATCACAAATTTCAGTCCTTCCTTCCAAGGAATCATGATGGGTTTTAACTATAGCCTGCTAAAATATGGTGAAAGAGGTTAAAACAAAGAACAAGGGAAACAACTAGTATTATACAAAGTAGAGATCATTTAAAGTAAGTATGAACTTATAGTAGCACACAGGGGACTCGAAGATTTACCCAGGTTTAGGCCTCGTAGAGATCCCTACTCATGCTTGTCTGCTCGTGGAATTAACAGAGGAATTGAAAATTACAATGGTGTGCAGATGCAATCTGGCGAGGGTTGTGAAAACTAGGGTTGCGTGTGTCCTCCTCGTTGCCCCCTCCTAGCCTTTATATAGATAGACTAGGTCTCGGGTAGCAGGTCGAGTTGGTTACAAGTTAGGGTTTTCCCTTTAAACTTTCTATCTTTAGCTTCTTCTTGTCTCGCAAGCAATCGAGAGTCCGTGGGCCACTCGAGTTCTCCATTTGGGCCTTGGCAACGCCGTGGGATTCCATCGTATTTAGCCCATATAGACCAAGCTCGAGTACCTGTAGGGTATAACCCTGTCAGTAGCCCTCGAGTGTACAGTGGAATCGCAGATTCGACTGGGGACTTTATGAAGCCTTTCGAGTGCCTGACTGAGTATTTTTTTTACTGCTCTATTTGTGTCATAGGGATTGTTGATGTGCGTGCCTGATTTAACCGATGTATCGGTATTAGTTAACTACCTTAGGGTAAAACAACGCAATCTACTCGAATTAGAGTCCCCGGACTCGAATATGGAAAAATGATGGTGTAATTCGACTCAAGCCGCGGAGGACTTACAGGAGTCGAATCCCAGTATGTGGGTGTGAACCTCGACGCGTCCATCAAGGCATGTTCATCGTACCTGTAGGCACGGATATATCTTTGGTAGTGCGCAGCGAATGCGTTGCTAGACCTTATTTAGGTCTTATCTTCACGCTACAAGCGCGGCATCCGAATTCTGTCATCGCGGAGATGATTCGGGTGACCCAGGAGACGCAGTCTCTTTGTAGGGAAAAATAATGAGGCGGTGTCGCCATAAGCTTCGAGTGTGGATGTTATCAACACGTAGTATGATGTACAAATAATCATAGGGTGCGCGACCAGCGCTCCCTATGGGAGTAGCCCCCGAGTGCCTGGTTGAGTCGAAGACTTAGGCAGGGACTATAGAACTTTTGCAACTGCTATCGTCTTTTGTTTTCTTGTTTCAGTCGAATTTATTTCCGGCGCTCCCTATGGGAGTAACCCATGTCCATAGTCGAATCGCGGATTCGAGTGATTGGGTATGCTTTGAATGTCCATGTTCCTGTAGAAGAGAAAAAGAAAAATTGTAGGGTGCGTGACTAGCGCTCCCTATGGGAGTAGCCCCCGAGTGCTTGGTGGAGTCGAAGATTCGAGCAAGGACTAAAGTAGTCAAAGTCTTATGCTTCTCAATTTTGGATGACGTTAGTGCTGACGATGCAATGACCTCGGTTGCCCGCGTGAGCGGGTTTGACGGGACATGACGAGCGGTGGGTCCCACTTTTTGATTCTGACTTGACAGGGTGTGCGTAATCTTTGTTTTAACTGCGCCTCCTCGATTTCCACGCGTAATGGGGGTAGTTGGGGACGGTTCGCGCTTCGGGTCCTCCACATGTCGATCACGATGAACGCCACACGTCTAATAGGGTTTTTGTTGGCCGTTGGATTACATCTTCCAGGGGGTTATGTAGCAGTGCTTCGACGGTAATTTTCCCATCTGCTCTTTTCTCTACCTTCACCTCTGTTGCTATTGCTGCTTCTCCTCTACTTCCTAGAGTTCATCTTTCTCACGGCACTGGACCAGCTCCGCGTATTCCCTAGTTACTTCCTCTGATCGCATCGCCACCGCAATATAGGAAAGAAGAAGGGAGGTGTCGCGGCTGAATCTGTCGCCGCCACCATTGCTGCCAAGAAGAAGGGCAGCTCCGCCGTTGTGGGCAACCAGCGCCGCCGTTGTCGGGAAGAAGAAGGGCGCAGGCACTCGCGTCACCAATGGCGTGTGGCGCGCGTCCATTATGAAACCTTCTGAGCTCCGTCTCCTGCGCCAAGACGGAGTTCTATCTTCCGCGGTCGCTGACTCGCGTGTCCCAGGTGGTGAGGTAACCCCTTGTCCTCCTGCCGGTTTTCAGGTGACGTTCCTAGCGTTCATCTTCCACGGTCTCTCGCTGCCCCTGCATTCTTTCTTCAGGGGCCTTCTTTGTTTCTATGGGCTCCAGCTGCACCAGCTGTCCCCCAACTCCATTCTCCATGTAGCTTGCTACATTATTCTTTGTGAGTGCTGGCTCAGAATCGAGCCACACTTCGGTCTTTTCAAACGTCTCTTCAAGTTGAAGCTCCAGTCGGCGTCTGGCTCCGTAGTCTATGATGTAGGTGGCAGCGGTATCCACGTCGACTCCTCCGTCACGTACTTCGACATCAAACTCATGGCGTCCGTCCAAGGGTGGAGGGACAAGTGGTTCTATGTCCGCGACCAGAAGGCCAACGGAGACCACTACGGACTCGCGCCCTTCGATCCCACAACGCCGTGCAAGAGGAGGCGCTCCTGGAAGAACGTAGTGATGCCCGACGAGTCTGCGGAGACAGATGTGTTGTATGAGCGCAACTGCGACCTCGAGAGTTGCATGGGTAAAGAAGAGGGAAGTTGCGCCCTCATTCGCACGTGGCTGCGCCACCGTGTCCAGCCCCTGCAGGCCAGAGTCCACCCTATGTTCTAGTGGGCTGGCACGGATGATGTCACTTGCGTATCTACCGATGGCATTTCCGCGAGTGAGGTAGATAAAAGGGTGCGACTGGTCACCAAGTACGTCACTATGGATGTGCTCCCCAGTGAACCAGTCGTACCTCCATTCGATGCTGCTAATCCTCCTACGGAGGTACGATTGTGCTACGAGGTAGCTTTGTTTGTCGAATGCTTCTCTTTTCTTGACTTGTGCTAACTTGTTTCCTTTATGCAGGATTGGAGGGTGTCACCCTGTATGCCCCCTCTTCCTTAGGGGGTTATTCCTCGTGAATCCTTGGAAGAGGACGAGTCAGAGTCGACCGTCCCATCTGAGAAGGGAGAAGGAAGCGCCCGAGTCGAGTAGTCCGGACATTCGCAAGCGTTCACGCAACGAGGATTCAGATGTGTCATCTCCTTCGACTCCGGAAGGCGCGGCGATTGGTGCAGAGTCGCCAATACCTGTCGTTCCTGTGAGTGCTGTGGCGCCATCTTCCCGCAAGAAGATGCGGCTGCCGAAGGAGTCGTCGTCGGAGTCAGGGGATCAAACCTTGGTTGGTAAGTATATGAGTCTTGTTTTGGTTCTTCTTTGGAGTTGCATTCTCTTGATTTTGGTTTTGCTCTGCAGTCAGCAGGCATCGCCATATTCTGGTGATGTCCAATTTTTGAAGGAATCTGGAGTCACGACCTCCAAGGCCAAGAAAGTGGCTGAGCGCACTCCTTCTCCTCCATTGGCGGCCCACTCCAGACATAATTCATCAAGTTCTCCACACGAGGTGGAGCACCAGATGGTTATCCAGACGACTGTGCGTCAATCGACTTCGGAGTCATTGGAGGATCATGTATGTGTAGTGTTGCTTCTTTTGATTTTTGCAGTCAAATTTTATCATCCACACCATCTGCGGATCCTTTACTATTTCTCCTATCGCAGCTCATTGTGAAGGAAGCCGCTCGCCTGGTGGGGCAGGTGCTTGCGATGGGTCGCCAGCATGCAATGCTGGACAATCGCCATCACGTGGTTGAAAGTGAGTGTTTTTTTGCTTCTTCTTATTCTTCCTTCTGATATATTCGACTGACTGTCTATCTTTGTTTGTTTCGCAGCTGAGCATAATGCACTCCTTCGCGACGACGCTTCTCTCGAAAAGGCGCTCGCCGCGGTGGTGAAGAGTCGTGATGAGGCAATCGCAGCACGTGACGAATCGCGGAAACGCGAAGAGGATCTGCGCGCCTCCATTGAAGCTAGGGAGAAGTTGTTCGAAGAACAGCTTTTCTCGATTGCCAAGGCTCTCTTAGGTATTCCTTTTCTTTGGTTTTCGCCATGTCCCTTCTTTCGAATTTGTTATTGTGCTGGCTTTTGTGCTAATGTTTGATTCTTGTGTCGATGCCAGCGGTCTGACCTTCGACGCCCAGGCACTCTGTCGTGATGATGCCTTGGCGGGTGCCATATCGGCAGTCAAAGATTGTAGTGCTGCCGTTCAGGGGACACTCACCAAGGCCAAGGGCATGTTCAGTCACCTCCGTGTGGAGCTGGCGCCCAAGGCTGAGATAATCGAAAATGTAGATGATCTAGTGGAGTCCCTTGCTGGAGGCATTCCTGCTGGCTTCAAGAACTCAGTCCATGCGGCTGACGCTTCGACGTCACTCGCAATGGTGCAAGCCCATGGAATCGAGGTTGATCCTAATGCGGTCTCCAAGGCGATACCTATCAACGCGGATGGCCAACAGGTAGTCTTTGCACCTTTCGCAGCTGCCTGTGGCAAGCACGGGCCACAGCTGATCAATATAGTTGCGAAGTATTCTGAGGAGCTGCAGCGAGCCAAGAAGGTGGCAAAGGCGGCGGCGTCAGGGGCCGGCGGGAAGTCTACGGCTTCTGATACTACCACAGACTCGATGAGGCCCCCAAAACCGAAGTCCAAGTCGAAGAAGCTAGTTGCTCCTCAGTAGTCGTGTTTGTAATAGTTAAATAGCCTGTCTCTTTTGTCTGGAACATGCCTTTGGCGAGTGTATCTGTTGATACTTTAATATGGTTGAATGCGCTCGAGTCTTTTGTCCATGCATTGCCCTAGTCTTCTTATTATCTCTTGCTTGCCTTGTGATAGGGCACATCGAGTGGTCCTTCGAGTGAACCTCGGAATATGCCTTCCACTGATGATACTTTGGCGCAGTCGCGCTCAAGGGTGGATGAGCTGTCTCTGCTCTCGTGACTCCGTGATCACATGAAGCAGTTGGAGCGCGAACTGCCTGTGCTCCGTGGTAACACGGATGTATGGAAGTTGAGGGCGGAGAAGGCCGTCACCTGAGAGCAATATCTACTAGAGGAGGTGACGCAGTTGGGCAACCAATTCAAGTGTTAGATTTCTTCTTCCTTATCTTTTTCTTGTAGTCACCCGTAGTAATTCGTTGTCTTCATACTTTTTCCTTTGCTTGGTATAGTTGTCAGTGCACGCCATCCGCAGGATGAGAAGGATAGGATTGCCGTTCGCATGAATGACCTGACCCAAGAGCATCTACAAGCAAGTGGGTACTTCTAGGTAGATCGTGATCGTGCCATCGCACTGGCGACCCTGCAGGATCGTGCTTCGCGAGTGCTCCACTTCCTAAAGAAGTCGCAATCGTGCTTAAGAAATATTTATCAGACGATGTTCCCACTGGACATCGTTCCATCGAGCCTGCTGGCCCTTCTTGCCAAGTTTCAAGACTTGAGTGTAGTCCGCGAGTGTGTAAGGCAGCATTTATTTTTTGGTGCCAAGGCTGACCTTTCGCTAGTGCGACTGCACATGCCTGATGTGGATGTTGCAGCGATTGCTACCGGACCGCCAGCAGGTTCGACCTGGAACATGGTTCCTCACTACCAGGCGGTGGATCGCCTAGCGGAGGAAATCGTCGACTTCTTCAAGGAGCAGACAAACGTTCCTTTGTTGCAACAGTAGTATAGTTGTTATCCTACACATAGTTGCACCAGTGTTGTAAAGTTCATATATATATGTTGTGTATAAGTGATTTGTATTGATGTATATAAAGAGCTTGTTAGCGTGTATGTTTTGCGAGTGCGTTGCACTATGCGATTCCTTTTCGTTAGCCTGACTTATGTTTATCTCAGCACCTTGCCAACCTATCAGGTGCGTTGCAACTGGGTCGGTTTTTGTCAAGGGTTCGATTAGCACGTCAGCTACTCAGGATATCGTGTTAGTTCGTAGAACAGATATGTATAGGGTGGCACAGCCCCCGAGTGGATAATTTGCAAAAATAAAAGGGACATAGAGTTTTGGGGCACTAAGCTTTATTTATTCACAGGATACTACGAGATACAATGTGTGGCTAAGTAGCCTTGGATGAGTAGCCTTATTTGCAATGTAAAAAATAAAAGACAACTAAGGGTAGAAGCGCTGCAGCTGCGCGACGTTCCAGGGGTTGGAGTATGTGAATCCTGTCTCGAAAAATCTTTAAGGCGATAGGCGCCGCCTGGGATTACTTATGTAATCACATATGGTCCCTCCCAAGGGGAATCGAGCTTGAGATGCCCTTGTTGTTTCAGTCGCAGGACCAGGTCTCCTTCGATGAAGGACCTGGGGCATAGCCTTCTGCTGTGGTAGTTGCGCAGGTTTTGCTGGTAGATCGTTGATCTTTCCGCGGAAATTTCCCGTGCCTCGTCAAGGAGGTCGACGGAATCTGATTGTAGCCTGAGTAGGCGTCGAGGAAGCAGAGGCGCTCACATCCCGTGGTGGAGTCGATGATCTGGTCGATTCGTGGCAGCGGGAAGTGATCCTTCGGGCAGTGCTTATTCAGAGAGGTGAAATCCACGCACATCTGTAGGATATTCGTGTCCTTTTTTGGTACTAGCACCGTGTTGGTGAGCCCACTGCTTTCCTTGATCTCGCGTATGAATTTGGCGTCAAGGAGTCTGTTGATCTCCATTTCGACTGCTTTTGCTCCTGGCTCAGACAGTCGCCTAATTGTTTGTTTTACTGGCCTTGTGTCTGGGTTGACATTGAGTGCGTGCTCGGAAAATTCCCTGGGACTCTTGGCATGTCCGCTGGACACCAGGTGAAGATTTCCCAGTGCTCATGGAGGAATTCGACGAGCGCGAGTTCCTATGCGGGACTCAAGTTGTTGGCGATGAGGGCCGTCTTGGCGGGATCCGATGGGTGGACCTGGACTTTCTTCGTGTGCACCGATGAGTCGAAGGATAGGTCGGGTGAACTTGACCGGCTTAGGGGAGGCAGACTATTGTCTGTCGACTCCTTTAGTCTCGCAAGCTCTTCCTGCATGCCGAAGGACTAGGAAATTCTGTTGAACTCCCTTTCGCAACTATCGGACCTCTCGAAGCTCATGTTGATTGTGATAACGCCATTAGGGACTGGCATTTTCATCTGCAGGTAGGCGTAGTGCGGCACTGCCATGAACCTAGCGAAATCGACACGTCCAAGGATACAGTGGTACTGTGAGGGCCAGTCGACGACTTCAAAGTCGATGCGTTCGCGCCGGAAGTTTTTCAGCGTGCCAAAGATGACATCGAGGTTGATTTTTCCAAGGGGGTATACACCCTTGCCTGGGACAATGCCGTGGAATGTTGTATCTGAGGCCTCTAGGCGGGTCAGAGGGATCCTCATTGCTCACAAGGTACTCGCAAATATAAGGTTGATGCCGCTTCCGTCGTCCATGAAGACGCGGCTCATGTTGAAACCTCCAATTTGTTCCTTGAGTACGAGGGGACAGTGGCCTGGACGAGGTACTTGGCGTAGATGGTCGCGCTTGTCGAAGGTGATGCAGGAGTCGCTTCCACTTAGGTACTTAGTGGTACATGGTGGCGAGTTTGTCGCCAATTCACTTGGCGAGTGATGGCATTTTGCACCCGGTTGGAGGCACGACCCTTTTAGATCATCATGGTGCCCATGGGCCGTGGGTACGGCTTGCCTCCGTGATGCTGGTCAGGCGCAGCTGTGTTTGGCGGTGGTCTGGGCGGTGGTGGAGGAGCTCCAAGTGCCACAGCGCCTGGGGCGGCTCCGTAGCCCCTGTTGACCGCGTCACAGTTCATCCGAGCCAGGCCCTCATGGAGTTTGAGGAACTCGCGGCAGTCTTTGAGGAGGTGGCTGGAGTTCTTTTTGCCGTCATGCTTGTCGATGTAGAAGTGCAGGGTGCATGGCCTGGTCAGCTTATCTTCAATGGATGCTGCGGGTGCCTCATCACGAGTGCGGCGCTGCCATACTTGCGTGGTTTTCCCGGAGTCGCGGTATCCACTGCTGCGGTAGCCGCTATTGCGGTTGTCGCGCGTATGTCGGCGTAGCCGGCTGCGACCATGTTGACGTTGTCACGGTCATTGTAGATGCGCATTCGACGTTTGCTTCGGCGATCGCGTCTGTGTTTGAGCTCTGCTTCCTCGTCTGAGTGAACGCGATTCTTCACCGAATCCTCTCTGTCTGCCCACCGATTCGCAATTTCCATCAGGTGGTCAATGGTTTTGGGCTTCGAGTGGCCTAGCTCCTCCCTGAGCTCTATGCAGCGAACGCCGCCATTGAATGCGTCGATTGCGCGATCCTCCGAGATATTTTCTGCAGAGTTCTTGATGATGGACCACCTCTTGATGTACGAGCATAGCGATTCGCCCGACCTTTGCTAGCAGCACCTCAGCTCTTCGATTGATGCGGGCCTTTTGTAGGTGCCCTTGAAGTTGCGCACAAAGCTATAAACCAGCTCTTCCCAACTACAAATGGATCTGCGTGGAAGGTTGTTGAGCCATGCCCGGGCGGCGCCCTGTAGCTGTAGCTACAGGCATTGCATAGTCGTGCTTTGACTCCCGCCGTGGAGCCTGACGGAGGAGATGTGGTCCTCGACCAGATTTTCGGGTCCTGCAGACCGTCAAACTTTGGGTTCTCTGATGGGAGATTAAACCCCTTGGGCATTCGCTTTTGCCTGATGGCCCTACTGAAGCATCTAGCGCCACAGAGCTACACATCTTCGTCTTCTGAGTCAGTCGATCGGGCACATCGCGCCCTTGACTTGTCGATCCTGCGTTGTGTGATGTCGTCACGCGCGTCGTAGTCGTGGTTGTGTCGCCGGGAGCGGCGGCGTCGAGACAGATCGTGACTATCATCGCTGGATGAGGGCGAGGAATAGCGTTTTGCCAGAGACTTGCCTTTCTTCGGCTCCGGTGTTGGCTCCTTGTCGAGGGAGGCCTCGATTAGCCCCAAGCCTGAGATCGTAGATCGGTGCATGGCGGCTCGAGGATCTCCAGCCGGTGGCTGGTTGTTGAGGAGGTACATGGTGGCCGCCGTTATCGCAGCTTGCGGCGTTTTTGGTAGCACGTTGCCACACGTATCCACCGTCATGGAGCCGAAGTCGAGGACCTTTGCAGCTTCTACACGCTCTTGTTCAGTGCGGTGGGCCAGTCGAGATCGCCTCTTGTTAGTGATATACTCGTTGCACTTGGAGGAGGATCCTCCGTGGGAGGAGAGCCCAGCTCGTCGGAGGCTCGACTCGTCTGCCACCTTTTTGCGTGCCTTGAGTTGCACGATTGTTTACAGTTGGCGCTTGTACTCGTCCTTCAGGAGCCAATGGTATCCCATCAACAGTTCTTGCAGGGAGCCAAAGGGTAGAGGGTGGCCCCGTAGGGCCTCACGGCAGTGATCCCACTCGAGGTCATTGAGCCTGATCACGACGCGTTCGCCAGTTTGCTCGTTTATCATAGTTGGAGGTTCGACTGCCCCTCCGTTGTTGACGGGGGCGCTGTTAGTGGGGCCGCCGTTTGGTGGTCCGCCATTGGGTGGTCCACCATTAGGTGTACCACCGTTTGGCGGGTCGGTTCCATTGCCATCGTTGCCCGTGTTGTCGCGATTGGCGGAGGATTCGCCCGCGTTGATGACAGCGCACATGAAGTGGTTGGGGAAGCTGTTGCTCCTGCAACTTTTAGATCCGGAGCCGTAGGCCCCATCTTCAGTTGCTAGATCGCCCAGATCGAATTTGCGACTGCTATCGCTGTCCGTATTCTCGACTGTTGTCGAGGCATTGAGCTCACAGAGGGTGCCGATCGATGGAGGGAACCACGATGCTAGGGAAATCGATGGTGTTGTCGGCTGGTCAGGCATGCGAAGCGTGCCCATCTGACCAACTTGGAAGCGGAAGCTCCCGATCGCCAGGCTAATTCCGTCGCCTACAGACTCGAAAGTCGGGCGAGTGGCCTGCGTGTGGACGGTGAAGTCGAACGCACCGAAGAGCTAGCGAATCTCCGCTGTTGTGGATTTGTAGATCGCAGTTGATGGGCCCGAAGAAGCCACGACATCAGCACTCCCAATTCCCACAGACGGCGCCAATTGACGAGGGTTTAACTCATCAATGCCCATTGTTATGGACTTGGGTTTTGGAGAAGAAGGGAGCGCTGGAAGCATCAATCGGCTAGCAAACAAGCACACAGGGGACTCGAAGATTTACCCAGGTTCAGGCCTCATAGAGGTCCCTACTCCTGCTTGTCTGCTCGTGGAATTAATAGAGGAATCGAAGATTACAATGGTGGGCAGATGCAATCTGGCGAGGGTTGTGAAAACTAGGGTAGCGTGTGTCCTCCTCGCCGCCCCCTCCTAGCCTTTATATAGATAGGCTCAGTCTCGGGTAGCAGGTCGAGTCGGTTATAGGTTAGGGTTTTCCCTGTAAACTTTTTATCTTTAGCTTCTTCTTGTCTCGCAAGCAATCGAGAGTCCATGGGCCACTCGAGTTCTCCATTTGGGCCTTGGCAACGGTATGGGCTTCCACCGTATTTAGCCCGTATATACCAAGCTCGAGTACCTATAGGGTATACCCATGTCAGTAAGAAAGGGAATAAAAGCGAAAAGCTAATGATGTGGACTAGACCTACCAGATAAAGGGTGCAAACTAAATGGCAATAGCATCTAAGATATTGAGCAACATCCTAATGATTTCATAGCTTACGAGTAGCAAAAATATAGCAAATGTGCAAGAGAAATTACCGTTGCACGGCGAGGACGGGTGGGACGGGCAAGATGGTGGCGGGGGCGGCGGCTTGGCATTTCGGGGTCAGCAACGAGTGATTTAGTGAAGCGGCCCCGGTAGGGTAGATGACAGTGTTGGTGAAGCAGATGCGGTGTAGCGAGAGAGTCGGTGAAATAGTTCTAGTGAAGAGCATCGGCAATGGAGGAGCTCTGGTGTGGAAGAGAGGGCCGACGGTGAAGCAGCTAGAGGAAAGTCGAGGATGGAGGGGTGTGGGGGGGAAGAGACGATAGGGGTATATAGGTGGGATGACGCACATTTACCACCTATACCCCTCTATTATTGTAGTACAACCACGGTCCTTGTTTCCAGAGCAGGGATAGAAGAGGAATTCTGCTTTTGCAAAAAGCGGGACATGATATGTGAATAGATGCAGGGGATATTTGAATAGATGTGTGCGGGATGTTTTGGCGCCTTGCGGAAATTTTGAGGTTGAAACTTCCGACGTACACTACTCCGACACGGCCGCTCTCACGTGTTGGCCCCGTCTAGACCCACACGCCAGCGACGGTATGCTTACCAACATATAAATGAGTTTCCACACATTTTCCAAAATTGGTAAACAATATATTTTGAAGGCTTCCATACAAGATGACCAAGGTCACAGCCATATCTCTGTTATAGTTTATGATAGTGTGTCCATATATGGTAGATCGATGCATCCTGGCATTTCAACAGAAGATTCTAGATTTGATGGACAATGCCCAACTTTCATGAATTTCCAGACTTCCTAGCTAAATCTATGCAATAAAATGACTTTTTGACAATCTGAAGTAAGTATGTCTAATTTTGAACTAGAAAGTGTGTGATATACCTTGCTCTTGACTTTCTAAAATAATTCAAAGATACTAAGTAGTCAAATATTAGAGAACCACCAAGATTTTCGCAAAATTCAACTTTTTGATATGAATGGTAATGACACCTAATTTCAGCCATTTTTTAAAAAATACAAAGAAACAAAATATAAAAAGAAATACATCCATTCTTTTCTCTCTTCCTATCTCACTATGTGCACTAGCTAGTTTCCATGGAAAAATATAATCTTAAAATTTGATAACTTTTGAGAATAAATTGTATCACAACATATGGAGTACCTTGTAAGAATATACATGGCTTTGAAACCAGATGACCAAGTTCATGGCCATATATTTTCTGTAGTTTATAATAAGCTATCCATATTTTTTAGTTGGTGTGTATTGGCATTTAAAATATTATTTACAAAGGAAGCTTTCGAATTCGAACTTATTTCAATTTTCTAAGGCACAACAATGGATTTTGTCATGAAGTAACTACAAAATATGTCTCAAAATCCCACTGCCCCATTTTCACACAAAGTATATATATCCTAGGGTTATGTTTAGGGTTTGGGGTTTATTTTGGTTTGAGGGTTTAAGGGTTCATGATTTATGGTTTAGGATTTTAGGGTTTAGGCTTTTAGGGTCTAGGGGTTTAGGGTTCATGATTTAGGGTTGTTCAGGGTTTTAGGGTTTATGATTGTTTAGCTTTTAGGGTTTAGGGAATTTTCAATAATAATGTTCAAGCTTTATATATATGGTTATATTCATCAAATAGAATGGTGTTATCTCAATTTAATAAAAGATGATGATGGACACGATTCTGGTGCCCATTGTCCCGGCGATGCAGAGTACATGAAGCTAAGAAAATTGGCACCGAGGAAGAGGAAGAAGGCAGGAAATGAAGAAGCCATTGGATGTGAAGGCTTGGCACCCAGGCTGCGGAAGAAGGCTACTGGCAATGAAGATGCATAGTAGTGTGTTGAACTTGAACCTATATATGTAATTCTGTTAAATTCGGGAGCTCTGTGTGTGGCACGTTGCTGGGCGAAACAGTCTACCCAAACTCTCTAAGTAAAATCTAGCGCGACTTAGGGTTTGGAAACGCCCGAGCCAGTAGTTGAATCTGAAATTGTGATTGTGCCACTGCTATCTGAAAACAAGGATCCATCGGTTCCAGGATTGCTGAGGGGCAGGAGGTCTCCAAATACGACGGAACATAAGTGGCACAGAAATAAATTATTTAAGTTGCCACACTCCACGAAGCAGCAGCTTATTTCAGATGCTGCACAACGACGTTGCAACATAAACATCAATGTTCTCACCGATAATGCCCAGATGAGGAGGAAATGGGTACCACTTTCTGGCCTAATCTTGACCCCGTCTATCTCACCGCCTCTCTGCTCATGCATCCCTGCATCTAGCAAAGCTCCCGGATCTACAGTAACCGGGTGTACGTGCTTCCACTTTATAAATTGTGGTTGTGCCATTTTCATGCGGCCAAATCCATGTAGATTACATTTAAACAAACCACCAACGTCAGAATACACTAGTAGAAAAGGGGTCTGTGGTCCACGGTCACGTTCCCAATCCGAGACAGAGATCTAAATCGAGGCAAAAATTGATCTAAATCATAAATTCTTCCACAAATTAATCGAGACAGAGATCTAAATCGAGGCATTTCATTAATTCAACCACAAATTCTTCTAAACAAAGGTGTGATTTCACATCCTACATCAATTCAACCAACTAGCCAACAATTTGACTTCCGCTGTCGCTGTCCTCCGAGCCGCCGGCTTCCTCGTCTTCGTCAGACGGAACCTCCACGATTTCCGCATTGTACGCGAGACGGAGCACCTCTTCGCGGTGAGCGGCGGCGATGACGGTGAACTTGGTCCGTCCAGGGATGGACCAGAACCTCTCCCGCCCTTCTCGGTTGCAGAGATCCCGGTGCACCACGTGCCCGTAAACGATGCGGTTGCCAATCTTGGCCTTCCGCTCCTTCTTGAACAGCGCCGACCAGTACGGGATGGCCGCCGCGTACCGGGGCAGCGCCCTCTTCCATGCGGGCATCTGGCGGCGGCGCGCCGCGATATCGCTCTCCATCACGGCTCCGCCGGGGACGAGGAGCAGAGCCATCGGCACCCCCGCATAGCTGATGCGCCATCCGTGGGGCACTGTCGCGGCCGGCGGCGTGAGGATGTCGAAGTGCGAGAACATCACCGCCTCGTAGAAGTTCAGCGAGGGCATCTCCATGGCGGCGTGGTGGAGATTGGAGAGTGAGCGAGGGGGTGGATGGCGCGGTGGAGATTGGAGAGGGTGAGGGGATGGGTGACGAAGCGACGAGCTGTGGCGCCTCCTATTTGTACACGAGGACGACGAAGCGACGGGCGGAATATCCAAGGGGCATTGGTCAGACATAAGGAAGTAATGCAGGGTTAAGACAGATTAACGGGCGACCAATTTTTTTACTCCCAGGACTCCGGGGCCAATAGTTCAGACCGCTAGGTCAACAAGTACAACTATTACAACTTAAAAAAAGGCACGGGGCTTAAACTAAATAGAACTAGTTAACACACATCTCCTTGATCTTCCTAAATAGACCAAGGATCTAATTGTCTGCTCCTTCCTTTTAGCATCTTCCTTGCACAGCTTCAATTGTTTCTCTGCATCTTTCCTCATGCACTTGTCAATACTCGTAGTTGTGTACTGCAGGACTTTGGCTTGGTGAAGATCCTTCCTTGATTGAGTCAGTTCTTGCTCTGCTTTAGCCTTCAGGGCCAACGTCGCGTCTCTCTCCTTCTTGACTTTGCTAACCTTGTCTTCCACCCCCATGAGATCTCGCTTATGCTTGGTCGTGTCAACTGGTTCCCATAGCTTCATCTCAACACTGTCAAGAAGTGAGCTGAATGCGGAATATTTCAACTCAACAGTAATTTCCCATAGTTTGTCCAGCGTTTTATGCATCGATTTGGGCCACTCTGGATCTACCCATTTGACAACACCGCAACTTCCGCCTCGCATCATTGCACGATGTCCTTGACATCGTAGAAACCTCCTGCCTGCGTTTCGTCCTTCGAACGCTACATATTTAGCGGGCACATATCCATGTTTACATAGCAGAGGACTGTCTTCATTTGCTAAACCATGATAGTCGGCGTCATACATCGTCTGGTTGGCCTAACACATCATACGCGCATGAGTAAACGGAGCAGATCTGGCTCAAAAAATAGATAACTGGCCACGGATGATAAAGATAGAGATGAGACGACTGCCATCGAAATCACCGTCCTTGTCGTCACGACGCGTTTCCTCGTCATCTCCCCTTGAACCCATGGCGAGAGGGGAGGGGGTGGCTGCCAGAGAGGGGATTGGGATGGCGGCGCCGTCGGCTTGCGGCGACGGCAGGATGGGAGTGAAGTGGGGAATGTGGCTTCGAGGGGAAGGAAGAGAAGTACGGGGAGGACGAGAAGTAATGGGGACGTGACACTGGGATATGGCCCGCTCAACTCGTGAGTCATGACACTCGCAACAGGGGAGCCCCCAGTGTTGCCAGTTTGTCCAGAGCAAGCATGGCCAATCATGCCGCAGAACAGACTACTCGCGGATCGATCTCACGAAAACCATCCCAATCGTCCAAACGCCCCGATCGGATGGTATGTAACAATCGACAAGCAGAACAACTGTGTGAGGGCGTTCCTTCAAGAAGACTCGGTCTAACGCTAAGGTTAGGGCTCTCCTAAGGTTAATTAGTATCCATATGCGGTTTATGAAAAGAACATGCATCCAATGAAACGGGTGGATCTAGCTGTGGTTATGAGAAGAGCAGACATGCAATGACACTGGTGATATGTGGTTTGTGGGAAGAACACACATGCAATGACTCTGGTGATATGTGGTTTGTGGGAAGAACAGACATGCAATGACTCTAGCTGTGGTTAATGAGAAGAGCACACATGCAATGACACTTGTGGATCCATGTGTGGTTAACAAGAAGAACACACATGTAATGACAATGGCTATGGTTAATGATATAGTTTGTAAGAAGAACACACATGCAATCACTCTAGCTGTGGTTCATGAAAAGAGCAGACATGCGATGACTCTAACTGTGGTTCATGAAAAGAGCAAACATGCGATGCCACCGGTGGATCCATGTGTGGTCTATGAGAGGAACACACATGCAAATACACCGGTGGATCCTTACGTGGTTTGTGAGAATAACACACATGCAATGACACCGGTAGATCCATGTGTGGTTAATGGGAAGAACACACATGCAATGACACTGGTGGATATGTGGTTTGTGAGAAGAACACAGATGCATTGACTCTAGCCATGGTTCATGAAAAGAACAGACATGCGATGACACTGGGTGTGGTTCATGATATGGTTTGTGAGAAGAAGACGCATGCAATGACTCTAGCTGTGGTTCATGGGAAGAACACACATGGAATGACACTGGGTGGATCCATGTGTGGTCTGTGGGAAGAACACACATGCAATGACACTGGTGGATCGATGTGTGGTTTAAGGGAAGAACACACATGCAATGACACAGGTGATATGTGGTCTGTGAGAAGAACACACATGCAATGGCACTGGTGGATCCATGTGTGGTCTGTGGGAAGAACACACATGCAATGACACAAGTGATATGTGGAATGTGAGAAGAACACACATGCAATGACACTGGTGGATCCATGTGTGGTCTGTCCGAAGAACACACATGCAATGACACAGGTGATATGTGGTCTGCGAAAAGAACACACATGCAATGACTATAGCTGTGGTTCATGAGAAGAATACACATGCAATGACACTGGGTGTGGTTCATGATATGGTTTGTAAGAAGAACACACATGCAATGACTCTAGCTGTGGTTCATGAAAAGAGCACGCATGCGATGACTCTAGTTGTGGTTCATGGGAAGAGCAGACATACAATGACACTGGTGGATCCATGTGTGGTTCATGGGAAGAACACACATGCAATCACACAGGTGGATCCATGTGTGGTCTGTGGGAAGAACACACATGCAATGACACTGGTGGATCCATGTGTGGTTCATGGGAAGAACACACATGCAATGACACCGGTGATATGTGGTTTGTGAGAAGAACACACATGCAATGACTCTAGCTGTGGTTCATGAAAAGAGCAGACATGTAATGACACCGGTGGATCCATGTGGGGTTAATGAGAAGAACACACATGCAATGACACTAGGTGTGGTTCATGATATCGTTTGTGAGAAGAACACACATGCAATGACACTGGTGGATCCATGTGTGGTCTTTGAGAACAACACACATGCAATGACACTTGGTGTGGTTCAGGATATGGTTTGTGAGAAGAACACACATGCAATGACACTTGTGGATCCATGTGTGGTCTTTGGGAAGAACACACATGCAATGACACTGGTGATATGTGGTCTGTGAGAAGAACACACATCCAATGAATCTAGCTGTGGTTCATGAAAAGAGCAGACATGCAATGACACTGGTGGATCCATGTGCGGTTCATGGGAAGAACAGACATGCAATGACACTGGGTGGATCCATGTGTGTTTTGTGAGAAGAACACACATGCAATGACACTGGTGGATCCATGTGTGGTCTGTGGGAAGAACACAGATGCAATGACACTGGTGGATCCATGTGTGGTCTATGGGAAGAACACACATGCAATGACACAGGTGATATGTGGTCTGTGAGAAGAACACACATGCAATGACTCTAGCCATGGTTCATGAAAATAGCAGACATGTGATGGCACTGGTGGATCCATATGTGGTTTGTGAGAAGAACACACATGCAATGACACCGATGGATCAATGTGTGGTCTGTGGGAAGAACACAAATGCAATGACACTAGGGATATGTGGTTTGTGAGAACAACACATATCCAATGACACTGAGTGTGGTTCATGATATGGTTTGTGAGAACAACACACATGCAATGACACTAGTGGATCCATGTGTGGTCTGTGAGAATAACACACATGCAATGACACTGGTGGATCCATGTGTGGTTCATGGGAAGAACACACATGAAATGACACTGGTGGATCCATGTGTGGTCTTTGGGAAGAACACACATGCAATGACACTGGTGATATGTGGTCTGTGAGAAGAACACACATCCAATGACTCTAGGTTTGGTTCATGAAAAGAGCAGACATGCAATGACACTGGTGGATCCATGTGTGGTTCATGGGAAGAACACACATGCAATGACACTGGGTGGATCCATGTGTGGTTTGTGAGAAGAACACACATGCAATGACACTAGGGGATCCATGTGTGGTTCATGGGAAGAACACACATGCAATGACTCTGGTGATATGTGGTTTGTGAAAAGAACAAACATGCAATGACTCTAGCTGTGGTTAATGAGAAGAGTAGACATGCAATGACACCGGTGGATCCATGTGTGGTTCATGAGAAGAACACACATGCAATGACACTCGGTGTGGTTCATGATATGGTTTGTAAGAAGAACACACATGCAATGACTCTAGATGTGGTTCATGAAAAGAGAACACATGCGATGACCCTAGCTGTGGTTCATGGGAAGAGCAGACATACAATGACACTGGTGGATCCATGTGTGGTTCATGGGAAGAACACACATGCAATGACACTGGTGGATCCATGTGTGGTCTATGGGAAGAACACACATGCAATGACACTGGTGGCTCCATGTGTGGTTCATGGGAAGAACACACATGCAATGACACCGGTGATATGTGGTTTGTGAGAAGAACACACATGCAATGACACCGGTGGATACATGTGGGATTCATGAGAAGAACACACATGCAATGACACTGGGTGTGGTTCATGATATGGTTTGTGAGAAGAACACACATGCAATAACACTGGTGGATCCATGTGTGGTCTGTGAGAATAACACACATGCAATGACACTTGGTGTGGTTCATGATATGGTTTGTGAGAAGATCACACATGCAATGACACTGGTGGATCCATGTGTGGTGTTTGGGAAGAACACACAAGCAATTACTCTAGCCATGGTTCATGAAAAGAGCAGACATGCGATGGCACTGGTAGATCCATGTGTGGTTTGTGAGAAGAACACACATGCAATGACACCGGTGGATCCATGTGTGGTCTGTGGGAAGAACACACATGCAATGACACTAGTGATATGTGTTTTGTGAGAAGAACCCACATCCAATGACACTAGGTGTGGTTCATGATATGGTTTGTGAGACGAACACACATGCAATGACACTAGTGGATCCTTACATGGTCTGTGAGAATAACTCACATGCAGTGACACTGGTGGATCCATAAGTGGTTCATGGGAAGAACACACATGCAATGACACTGATGGATCCATGTGTGGTCTTTGGGAAGAACACACATACAATGACACTGGTGATATGTGGTCTGTGAGCAGAACACACATCCAATGACTCTAGCTGTGGTTCATGAAAAGAGCAAACATGCAATGACACTGGTGGATCCATGTGTGGTTCATGGGAAGAACACACATGCAATGACACTGGGTGGATCCATGTGTGGTTTGTGAGAAGAACACACATGCAATGACACTGGTGGATCCATGTGTGGTTCATGGGAAGAACACACATGCAATGACTCTGGTGATATGTGGTTTGTGAAAAGAATAGACATGCAATGACTCTAGCTGTGGTTAATGAGAAGAGCACACATGCAATGACACCGGTGGATCGATGTGTGGTTTGTGAGAAGAACACACATGCAATGACACTGGGTGTGGTTCATGATATGGTTTGTAAGAAGAACACACATGCAATGACTCTAGCTGTGGTTCATGAAAAGAGCACGCATGCGATGACTCTAGCTGTGGTTCATTGGAAGAGCAGACATACAATGACACTGGTGGATCCATTTGTGGTTCATGGGAAGAACACACATGCAATGACACTGGTGGATCCATGTGTGGTATGTGGTAAGAACACACATGCAATGACACTGGTGGATCCATGTGTGGTTCATGGGAAGAACACACATGCAATGACACCGGTGATATGTGGTTTGTGAGAAGAACACACATGCAATGACTCTAGCTGTGGTTCATGAAAAGAGCAGACATGCAATGACACTGGTGGATCCATGTGTGGTTCATGGGAAGAACACACGTGCCATGACACTGGTGGATCCTTGTGTGGTCTATGGGAAGAACATACATGCAATGAAACTGGGTGGATCCATGTGTGGTTTGTGGGAAGAACACACATGCAATGACACTGGTGGATCCATGTGTAGTTTGTGGGAAGAACACACATGCCATGACACAAGTGATATGTGGTTTGTGAGAAGAACACACATGCAATGACTCTAGCCGTGGTTCATGAAAAGAGCAGACATGCGATGGCACGGGTGGATCCATATGTGGTTTGTGAGAAGAACACACATGCAATGACACCGGTGGATCCATGTGTGGTCTGTGGGAAGAACACACATGAATGACACTGGTGATATGTTGTTTTTGAGAAGAACACACATCCAATGACACTGGGTGTGGTTCATAATATGGTTTGTGAGAAGAACACACATGCAAAGACGTTGGTGGATCCTTACGTGGTTGAGCTTTGGCAGGGCGCACTACCAGTGCTAGTAGCAACGTGGAGACCTGCACAACACAACCACATAACTTTGTCCCCAACTTGCGATGAGGTTGTCAATCTCACCGTGTTTCGCGGAAAACAAAGGATTAAACGTATCGAATGGAAAGAAGCAAAAGTTTGTAGAAAGTAAACACAAAGCAGTAAACAGTTGTAGATTGTATGTAAAGAAAAAGGACCAGGATCCATACTTCACTAGAGGTGGCTCTCCTTAGATAGATAACATGCTGGGTGAACGAATTACAGCGGGGCAATTGACAAACACCGAGAAAGCAATACATGCATATACTAATCATCTTGACTCCTCTGAGACTTGATTGGGCATTACAACATAATACATAGACCGCCATCCAACTGCATCTATGACTAATAATCCACCTTCAGGTTATCATCCGAACCCCCTCCAGTATTGAGTTGCAAGCAACAGATTATTGCTTTACGAACTGCGTGTAAAGTAAACAATACGATTGTTCTATGAACAAAGGATTGTTGTTTTATCCCTAGTAGCAACAACACATCTAGTACCTTAGAGATTTCTGTCACTTCCCCAGATTATCAGAGGCATGAACCCACTATCGAGCATAAATACTAACTCTTGGAGTTGCTAGCATCTACTTGGCCAAGATAGCTACTAACAAAGGAAAGCATGCAAGATCTCAAATAACAAAGACATGATAGAATCAATAATCAATCTGAAATAGCATCTCAATATCCATCGGATCCCCGCAAACACAACATGTATGAATTACAAATAGATGATCTTGATCATGAACGGAGCTCACAAGATCTAAACATGAAAGCACAAAGGAGGAGAAACCAGCCATCTAGCTACGACATGGATCCGTAGTCCAATAATGAACTACTCACGCATCACACCGGAGGCTTGCATGGTAATGAAGAAGGCCTCCAGGGTGAATTCCCTCTCCGGCAGGGTGCCAGGAAGAGCTTCAGATCCCTCCCGATCTAGGGATGGAGATGACGGCGGCTACAAACTCTTTCATGGATTTTTGATCGGGGCCTTAGGGTTTTCATCCCGAGGGCAATATATAGGAGGAAGGAGAGGCCGAGGGGGTGCTGGGAGCAGCCACACTACCCCCTGGCGCGGGCTAGGCCTGGCCGCATGGCCAGGTGGTGTGGTGGCTCCATGGCCCTTCTCCGTTTCGTATTCTGGCACTTGGTCACTTCTGGAAAAATAGGCACTTTGGCTTTTGTCCCATCCAATTCCGAGAATATTTATTTTCTGACTTTCCTGGAAGCAAAAACAGCAGAAAACATGCAGCTGGCACTGTGGCTCTTGTTAATAGGTTAGTCCAAGAAATCATATGAAAAGTACTCCAAAGTTGGAAGAAAACACAAGAAAGTGGATAAAACCAAGCATGGAACATCAAAAATTATAGATACATTTGCAATGTATCAACATCCCCAAGCTTAACTCCTGCTCGTCCTCGAGTGGGTAAGTGATAAAAAAAGAATAATTTTTGAGGTGACATGCACCATCAAAGACTTGATCAAAGTATTTGCAAAACATTCAAAGCTGGGATCATAGTACTTCAATCATAACATGAAAGACAAAGTTCTAGCAATAAGCAAAGAAACTATGATGCAACATGAAAAGGCACAAACAAAAGATTCATGAATAACAATGCTTTGCAAGACGTTTGTTTGTTTCACATAAAGAAAACATAGCATAAAAGTATTTAGCTTGTCCCTCAATAGAGTAGCAAATATAAATGCATAGGTACCTTCAAAGTTCATAAGAGTGACTAGATACAATATTTTAAAACAAGCAATAACAAGTTATACATCAATCAACTAGTCTTGGGACAATGCACATAGAACTAAGAATGGCCACTATGCTCTCAAAGTAGGTGCATAAAGATAGAAGGTGGAGACTCAATATAATGGTGGAAGAAAAGCCTTTTGTAAAAGGAAGTAGGGATTCAAGTCTCATAAAGAGCTTCCAAAAATTATGGTACTTGTAGCTTTCAGCTCTCATTGCCCCTATCATAAGCATCTTGAAGGTGATTAAGGTTAAAGTGACACAACTAAGAGGATATGCTTGACAAGTTATAAACTGAAATCTCATGCCCCTTACTTACGAAGACCGATCCTCATGCTACTCAACTTCAGTCACGAGTAAGCTCTTGTCATTGTAAGTATATGTGTATCATTAAGAACCGCCAACGGGGTACCCCTTGCACATGATACGGGAGCTTTCCCATAATCAAAATGACAAGGCAAGCAGACAATGAGCATCTCAGCGATCTTTTTATTTGCTATTTGCATAGGTTTTTATTGAGGATGCTTCATAGAGTGCTCATTATGGTGATGCTGCAAGTTTCCACCATGATTAGGCATGGCTTAGGCTAGCGGCCCAGGCGTTTCTCTAACACACATACAAACTCCATAATCTTACAAGTTCCACTTTTATTTCACACCGCCGGGATCCGTAAGCAAAAAAACATAATATCAACGGGGTACAAAGTACAAGTGCAATGTTGAAAGCGTTCCCCATGGTACATGGTTCTGCTAATTTCAACTTATAAAGCGCAAGCATGTACGCAACAAAGAAGGACCCAATGGTTCAAGTTTATTAGAGGCAAAAAAGTAAAGTGTGCCATCAAGTTCGTGAGAGCTTTAATCACTAGTTTTCTCATAACAAGTGGAAGGTAAACAAAAGCATGAATATACTTAGAATAGCGTAAGATAGTAGGTAGGTATGGTGGACTCTTTGGAATAACTTGGTTTAGGGAGTTGGATGCATGAGTGGAACTCATACTTTATTGTGGAGGCTAACAAAAGACTAGGAGCGACCAACTAAGAGAGCAATAATGGCCATAATCATGCAGAGAGACAAAACATCATTGATCAAAGCATAAAGTGATACTACAAGTTGAAAACTAAAGGTTCATACAGGCTATGGTGACTTGAGATAGTCATAACATGGTGTGAGCATGTGCCAAGTCAACCCAAATAAAGCATCAAAGGAGAATACCAACATACTATGCTTTAATATGCTAAAACAACGCATGATTCATCCAAGGCACGTTAAGAAATCTCAATTGTTTATAACAAGTCATGCTACAGCAAACAATACTAAGCATAAAGCCAAAACAATATCAAGCATGGCATGACAAAGCATAGGCCACAGTCAAAAACGAGCTCTTTTTACCACATAAGTATGAACTTTCCTACTCTTTTCCAAACCAAACCAAACTATCTGCAAACCAACGTATGAAAGAGGGGGTCCAACCAATTTATTCAGAAAACTTAGCAAACCAAGCAAACAAAAAACCAAAACGAAAACGAAAAAGAAGACGCTCCAAGAAAAACACAACTGCGCATGAAACAATAAAAAATGAAGCGTTTGGAAGAAACCTGAGATTTTTATTGATGAAGAAGGGGATGTCTTGGGCATCCCCAAGCTTTGACGCTTGTACTTCTTGGATATTTCTTGGGGTGACACGCGTGACATCCCCACTCTTGAGCTTTAGTCCATCCTTCATCTCATTACTCATTCCTTCCATACACCTGAAATTTTTCCTTCATACAAAACTTCACACAGTCTCATTACCAACATTAGTGCACTTAAGATAAACAAGTCTCAAGGTTCAGTTCTAACACCAAATAAACTTCCATTAGAACACTAGCTACTGTAGAACTTCCCTCAAAAAGCTCAATTCCCCAAAATAACTCAAGAAGGAACTAACAAGAAGCAAATGCATAAAATGGCAGAAATCTGTCAAAACAGACCAGCAGGTAAAGACGAATTTTTTCGAAGACCTTATGTTGCTCAAATCAAAAAGTGTTAAACTAACGGAAGTTAGATAACAACCTGGGGCAGAATCACAAAAACTTACAGCTCAATCCGACATACAGAGCTCTCTCACGAAGTTTTACGGTGAAGCACAGAAATCTGTTTCGGGACAGCAACTTTCCCAATCATTACTTCACTCTCATTAGAGGTTACTCTTGGCACAAAAAGCAAATAAAAAGGATAAGTAGAGGTTACTACAGAGGTAATAACTTCCAAGACCCATCTAAAACTCTTGGGTTATCTCCCAACAAGTACTTTTCTTTAATGCCTTTAAGTTAGGCATAAGAAGCAAAGAAAGAATCAAGTGTTCTCAAATGAAGAAGCATTAAAACCAACTTTCTTGCCCTTACTTCTCTTACTTTTGTTCTTAACCTTGGGTAAAATATGATTGTTTGGTGGAGAAGAAAGGTGCATGGTCCCCTTTCCCACATCTATTATTGCTCCAAGGAGTTCTAATAGGGACCTTCCAAGTGTAATTTGTCCTTTTCCTGCACATTCAATAACAAGATAATCAATAGAAATCATTTTCCCAAGGATCTTTGTAAACACTCCTTCAGCTATTCCAAGAGGTAATATGGTAGTACTATTAGTAAGAGATATTTCTTTTCCTCCTTCAATGAGCCCCCAAGTATTCAGAGATTTATAAATATCTTTGGGCATAAGGCAAAATTCAGACATGATATCACAGCGAGCTTGAAAAGTTTCATTGTTCATCTCAATCTTTACTGTAGGGAACCACTTTGATGGTTCAGAGTTTTTTTGGAACATAATCATGATGCTCCCTAAGCGTATTATAGAAACTCTCTAATCTAGTAATGCTAGCCTCAAGAGTGTCCACCCTAGAAAATATTTTTGCGAAAGAAGTATCAGTTTGGCTAGGCAAGTTGTAAGTGATGATCAATTTCTTCATAGCATTAATAGCATCATCCTCATTACAATGGAGGAAATCTCCTCCCACAACAGCATCCAAAGCATATCTATAGAAAAGAGCAATTCCAAGGTAAAAACTGCTAAGGAACAAGCTTTGAGTCATTTTAGGCTCAGTTTTCTCATGTAGATCGGAGATTCTAGACCAAGCTTCCTTAAAACTTTCCTCAATTCCTTGTTTAAAAGTGAAAATCATTTCCACGGGTGACATAGTGATTGGAGCAAGGCTAGACATAGTGACAACTTAGGATAGGAACTAATTTTTTTGTGTTTTTCAAATAAGAAAGCAAACAAGTAAAACTAAATTTTTTCGTGTTTTTGAAGAACAAAACAAGCAAACAAAGCAAAAAAGAAAACTACGCAAAACAAAAACAACAAAGTAAAGAGATTGGTTATGAGGGACTCCCTTTGTGAAGATGTCCTTGACTCCCTAGAAACGGCGCCAGAAAAGATCTTGATGCGCTCGACTTTCAACGTAGAGCTCGTTGGGAACCCCAAGAGGAAGGTATGATGAGCACAACAGTAAGTTTTCCCTCGATTATGAAACCAAGGTTTAATCGAACCAGTAGGAGCAAGGAAACACCCCAAAGGTGTTACTAGCTGAGTTTTGGCAGGGCGCACTACCGATGCTAGTAGCAACGTGGAGACATGCACAACACAACCACATAACTTTGTCCCCAACTTGCGATGAGGTTGTCAATCTCACCGTGTTTCGTGGAAAACAAAGGATTAAACATATCGAATCGAAAGAAGCAAAAGTTTGCAGAAAGTAAACACAAAGCAGTAAACAGCTTGTAGATTGTATGTAAAGAAAAAGGACCAGGATCCATACTTCACTAGAGGTGGCTCTCCTTAGATAGATAACATGCTGGGTGAACGAATTACAGCGGGGCAATTGACAAACACCGAGAAAGCAATACATGCATATACTAATCATCTTGACTCCTCTGAGACTTGATTAGGCATTACAACATAATACATAGACCGCCATCCAACTGCATCTATGACTAATAATCCACCTTCAGGTTATCATCCGAACCCCCTCCAGTATTGAGTTGCAAGCAACAGATTATTGCTTTACGAACTGCGTGTAAAGTAAACAATACGATTGTTCTATGAACAACGGATTGTTGTTTTCTCCCTAGTAGCAACAACACATCTAGTACCTTAGAGATTTCTGTCACTTCCCCAGATTACCAGAGGCATGAACCCACTATCGAGCATAAATACTAACTCTTGGAGTTGCTAGCATCTACTTGGCCAAGATAGCTACTAACAACGGAAAGCATGCAAGATCTCAAATAACAAAGACATGATAGAATCAATAATCAATCTGAAATAGCATCTCAATATCCATCGGATCGCCGCAAACACAACATGTATGAATTACAAATAGATGATCTTGATCATGAACGGAGCTCACAAGATCTAAACATGAAAGCACAAAGGAGGAGAAACCAGCCATCTAGCTACTACATGGATCCGTAGTCAAGGATGAACTACTCACGCATCACACCGGAGGCTTGCATGGTGAATGAAGAAGGCCTCCAGGGTGAATTCCCCTCTCCGGCAAGGTGCCAGGAAGAGCTTCCGATCCCTCCCGATCTAGGGATGGAGATGACAGGCGGCTACAGTCTCTTTCGTGGATTTTTGATCGGAGCCTTCGGGTTTTCGTCCCGAGGGCAATATATAGGCGGAAGGAGAAGGCCAAGGGGGTGCCGGGAGCGGCCACACCACCCCCTGGCACGGGCCAGGCCTGGCCACGTGGCCAGGTGGTGTGTGGCTCTCTGGCCCTTCTCCTGTCTCGTATTCTGGCACTTGGTCACTTCCGGAAAAATAGGCACTTTGGCTTTTGTCCCGTCCAATTCCGAGAATATTCATATTCTGACTTTCCTAGAACCAAAAACAGCAGAAAACAGGCAGCTGGCACTGTGGCTCTTGTTAATAGGTTAGTCCAAGAAATCATATGAAAAGTACTCCAAAGTTGGAACAAAACACAAGAAAGTGGATAAAACCAAGCATGGAACATCAAAAATTATAGATACATTTGCAATGTATCAGTGGTCTGTGAGAATAACACACATGCAATGACACTGGTGGATCCATGTGTGGTTCATGGGAAGAACACACATGCAATGACACTGTCGATATGTGGTATGTGAGAAGAACACACATCCAATGACTCTAGTTGTGGTTCATGAAAAGCGCAGACATGTAATGACACTGGTAGATGCATGTGTGGTTCATGGGAAGAACACACATGCAATGACACTAGGTGGATCCATGTGTGGTCTGTGGGAAGAACACACATGCAATGACACTGGTAGGATCCATGTGTGGTCTGTGGAAAGAACACACATGGAATGACACAGGAGATATGTGGTATTTGAGAAGAACAAACATGCAATGACTCTAGTTGTGGTTCATGAAAACAGCAGAGATGCGATGGCACTGGTGGATCCATGTGTGGTTTGTGAGAAGAACACACATGCAATGACACCGGTGGATCCATTTGTGATCTGTGGGAAGAACACACATGCAATGACACTGGTGATATGTGGTTGGTGAGAAGAACAAACATGCAATGACTCTAGCTGTGGTTAATGAGAAGAGCAGACATGCAATGACACCGCTTGATCCATGTGTGGTTCATGAGAAGAACACACATGCAATGACACTAGGTGTGGTTCATGATATGGTTTGTAAGAAGAACACACATGCAATGACTCTAGCGGTGGTTCATGAAAAGAGCACGCATGCGATGACTCTAGCTTGGTTTATGGGAAGAGCAGACATACAATGACACTGGTGGATCCATGTATGGTTCATGGGAAGAACACACATGCAATGACACTGGTGGATCCATATGTGGTTCATGGGAAGAACACACATGCAATGACACCAGTGATATGTGTTTTTGTCAGAAGAACACACATGCAATGACTCTAGATGTGGTTCATGAAAAGAGCAGACATGCAATGACACCGGTGCATCCATGTGGGGTTCATGAGAAGAACACACATGCAGTGACACTGGTGGATCCATGTGTGGTCTGTGAGAAGAACACACATGCAATGACACTGGGTGTGGTTCATGATATGGTTTGTGAGAAGAACACACATGCAATGACACTGGTGGATCCATGTGTTGTCTTTGGGAAGAACACACATGCCATGACTCTAGCCGTGGTTCATGAAAAGAGCAGACATGCGATGGCACTGGTGGATCCATGTGTGGTTTGTGAGAAGAACACACATGCAATGACACCGGTGGATCCATGTGTGGTCTGTGGGAAGGACACACATGCAATGACACTGGTGATATGTGGTTTGTGAGAAGAACACACATCCAATGACACTAGGTGTGGTTCATGATATGGTTTGTGAGAAGAACACACATGCAAGTGACACTTCTGGATCCTTACGTGGTGTGTGAGAATAACACACATGCAGTGACACTGGTGGATCCATAAGTGGTTCATCGGAAGAACACACATGCAATGACACTGGTGGATCCATGTGTGGTCTTTGGGAAGAACACACATGCAATGACACTGGTGATATGTGGTCTGTGAGAAGAACACACATCCAATGACTCTAGCTGTGGTTCATGAAAAGAACATACATGCAATGACACTAGGTGGATCCATGTGTGGTTCATGGGAAGAACACACATGCAATGACACTGGGTGGATCCATGTGTTGTTTGTGAGAAGAACACACATGCAATGACACTGGTGGATCCATGTGTGGTTCATGGGAAGAACAGACATGCAATGACTCTGGTGATATGTGGTTTGTGAAAAGAACAGACATGCAATGACTCTAGCTGTGGTTAATGAGAAGAGCAGACATGCAATGACACCGGTGGATCCATGTGTGGTTTGTAAGAAGAACACACATGCAATGACTCTAGCTGTGGTTCATGAAAAGAGCACGCATGCAATAACTCTAGTTGTGGTTCATGGGAAGAGCAGACCTACAATGACACTAGTGGATCCATGTGTGGTTCATGGGAAGAACACACATGCAATGACACTGGTGGATCCATGTTTGGTATGTGGGAAGAACACACATGCAATGACACTGGTGGATCCATGTGTGGTTCATGGGAAGAACACACATGCAATGACACTGGGTGGATCCATGTGTGGTCTGTGGGAAGAACACACATGCAATGACACTGGTGATATGTGGTTTGTGAGAAGAACTGTAACAATCTCGGACCCTACGCTCTAAGTTCAAGCCTGGATGAACCGAAAGTGGTTAAAATAGTATAGCAGGGGCCCAGGGGCCACCCACGTGTAGACCCGTCGGCCGTCCTAACCACTTCCAAGAACATCGGGACAAGAGCGAGTGGCGTAGGCAACAGGCGAAGAGATCAAATACATACACAAGTGAGTATGTATGCAAGCTACCTTACAACAGTTCTCAGAGCCATACCATCTAAAAGAAATAGAAATATTGCAACGCCATACGGCAAGATCCAAATATCCTAGATAGAGATAATAGTGTAGGATAGCTCTGAAGGGAAACGGGTAGGCTACACTAGCCTGAAATCAAAATTTTCTACCGTGTCAACCAGGAATACTATTGTCATAGATCACGGGTTTACCGCTAGACGCGCAGGTGCGGAACTCGATGAAGCACGTTGCGGCAGTGTAGATGTTCTACGTCTCCTCCTCGTCCTCGTCCCACAAGAAGCTCCCCTTTGCGCGGCTCGTCCAAGTGCTACAGATGCAGCACCTCCGAGGTATCCACACGTCCGGAGTGGAAGCGGTCACACGCCAGACTGCTAGGTCTGTGCGTGCAACACAGGCGGAAGAGGAGTGGCGGCTGGGTGGAATGCTCTACCCTATTCAGCTCGCCTCACTCTCTCTTATATAGGCATCCCTGGTGGGCTTCTACATTAGCAGCCTAAGCCTGGTCTAATTCGGATCCAATCCTCATTAGGCTTCCAGCCCCTAAAGTGTGTAACCCTATAGGTTCATACACATATAGACATGACGCGAGTACACTTACTCCGTCAATAGTTGGTAGCGGCCTCTAGCAAGACGTGCCAACTCCTAAACACATATAAAGATCATTCGGACGAACCATCACAAGGTTGAGTACATGTCTTTCCCTTTGCCTCACGATATTTGGTCTAGCTCCAAGCTGACCTCTCTTTCTCGATACTGTGATTCGGAATCCCTTTACTAGGTTAACTCTTAACCATATGTAGCACGGCCATGCATTTCTGGATCCGATCACTCGAGGGGCCCAGAGATATCTCTCTCAAGTAGAGAGGGGCAAATCCCATCTTGATTGACCGATGCCTTGTAGCATGTATCAGGACAAACCCGAAAGCTACCTTTATAACTACCCAGTTACGGAGTAGTGTTTGATAGCCCCAAAGTAGGTCGATCCACATCTTAAGTACATGCGACAATCTCAGGTCTAAGGACAAAACGTACACGATGTGTAGAGAGAGCTGAAAGTATTATTGCTAGTCTCATGTTGGGTCAGTCCAACCCCATGTTCATAACATGTGTCCACATCATTGGTTTGACATCTCCATGTCAATGACTTGCGAAACATAGTCATCAACCAATCGATGTGCTAGTCTAATATTCACGTGTGTCCTCGCATGAACTCCGACTAGGGACAATTATTAGATAACCATACAAGTAAAGAGTTTCACAAACAATTCACATAATTGCCAATCAATACAAGTTTCCTGGTATATGGATATTCAAGGAACATTATAATAACTCATGCATACACATGAAATACAATCATCTCTATGATTGCCTCTAGGGCATATTGCCTTCAGTCTCCCACTTGCACTAGAGTCAATCTAGACAGTATCTAATACCTATTGCTCTTGTGTGCGCTTCATGCGCAGGTTGCGGGAGTGGCTTAGTCAAGGGATCAGCAACATTTGAGTCCGTATGTATTTTGCATAACATGACACTACCTTCATCAATGAACTCACGAATCAGATGGTAGCGCATGCGAATATGTTTGTTCTTCTGGTGCTGTCTAGGTTCTTTGGCTTGTGCAATAGCACCATTGTTGTCACAATAAACGTCCAAGGGATTGGACGAGCCCTGAACCACACCAAGAGCGATCAGGAAATTCCTAATCCAAACAGCTTCCTTTGCAGCCTCCGAGGCAGCAATATATTCAGCTTCTGTTGAAGAGGAGGCCACTGTATCTTGCTTGGAACTTTTCTAGCTCACAGCACCACCATTCATGACAAACACATAACCTGATTGAGATTTCGAGTCATCTGAGTCATTAAGGTAACTCGCATCTGTGTAACCCTTTACACTGAGTTCAACCTCACCTCCATAAACTAGGAACATATCCTTAGTCCTTCTCAAGTACTTAAGGATATTCTTTACCGCTGTCTAGTGAATCTCACCTGGATCAGCCTGGTATCTGCTCGTAACACTTAGAGCATAGGAAACATCTGGGCGAGTACATGTCATTGCATACATGATGGATCCAATAGCCGAAGCATATGGAACCCTACTCATGCGTTCTCGCTCATCAGTGGTCGAAGGACACTGAGTCTTGCTGAGTTTAATGCCGTGAGACATGGGCAAGAACCCCTTTAGCCTCTTCCATGCTGAACCGTTTCAACACTTTGTCAATGTACGTACTCTGGCTTAATCCAATTAGCCTCCTTGATCTATCTCTATAGATCTTGATACCCAGAATATATGCCGCTTCTCCCAAGTCCTTCATAGAAAAACTATTTTTCAATGAGGTCTTAACAGACTCGAGCATAGGAATGTCATTTCCAATCAATAATATGTCATCCACATATAAGATTAGAAACACAAGTGATTTCCCATTTTCTTTCTTATACACACAAGGTTCTTGTTCGTTTTTGCTGAAGCCAAACTCTTTTACAACTTCATCAAATCGAATGTTCCAACTCCGAGATGCTTGCTTCAGCCCATAAATAGACTTTTGAAGTTTGCATACCTTTCCAGCATTGTTTGGATCGACAAAACCTTCGGGCTGCATCATATACACGTCCTCAGAAAGGATTCCATTTAAGAAAGCCGTCTTGACATCCATCTGCCATATCTCATAATCGAAATGTGCAGCAATGGCTAGAATGATCCGTATAGATTTAAGCATCGCTATGGGCGAGAAAGTCTCGTCGTAGTCAACTCCTTGAACTTGTCGAAAACCTTTTGCAACAAGTCGAGCTTTATGGATGTGAACATTTCCATCCATATCAATCTTCTTCTTATAGATCCACTTGCACTCGGTGGCTTTAAAACCATCAGGCAGGTCAACCAAGTTCCAAACTTGATTGTCTCCCATGGACTCTATCTCAGATCTCATGGCAATCAGTTATTTCTCAGAATCTGGGTCCACCATCGCTTCTGCATAGGTCGCAGGCTCATCATTGTCTAACAATAATAACTCTCGCGCTTCGCGGAGCCTCGCCGACCTTCGTGGCTGTGGTGCTTCTATTACCACGGGTTCCTCAACTTGTTCTGCTACAATAGCATCACTCGTAGAAGCATCCCCGACTGGCTCATCTTGAACTTCTTCAAGTCGCACCGACCTTCCACTCGTTCCCTTTGTGAGAAACTCTTTCTCTAGGAAAACACCGCTATGAGTGACAAACACTTTGCCCTCTTCTCGGTTGTAGAAGTAATACCCTAAGGTTTCCCTTGGGTATCCCACAAAAATGCACTTATCCGATTTGGGTGTTAGCTTGTCCGACTGAAGTCGCTTGACAAATGCATCACAACCCCAAATCTTTAGAAAAGACAAACTGGGATTCTTTCCAGTCCACATCTCATATGGTGTCTTAACTACGGATTTAGATGGTACCCTGTTTAGTGTGGAAGCTGCTGTTTCTAGCACGTAACCCCAAAATGATAATGGTAAATCTGAATGGCTCATCATCGATCGAACCATGTCCAACAAAGTTCGATTACACCGTTCAGAGACCCCGTTTCTTTGAGGCGTTCCGGGCAGCGTGAGCTGTGGAACAATTCCGCAACTCTTAAGATGATTGCTAAACTCGTGACTCAAATATTCACCTCCGCGATCAGATCGCAAGGCCTTTATTTTCTTGCCACGTTGATTCTCTACCTCATTTTGAAACTCTTTGAACTTTTCAAAAGTTTCAGACTTATGCTTCATCAAGTAGACATAGCCATATCTACTGAAATCATCAATGAAAGTAATGAAGTAGTGATATCCTCCTCTGGCTGTCGTGCTCATTGGTCCACATACATCAGTATGTATGAGTTCCAACAAGTCTCTTCGCTCTCTAGGGAAACCCCGTAAAAGGCATCTTGGTCATCTTTCCAAGTAAACAAGCTTGACATGTCTCGTATGATTCAAAATCAAACGAAGTTAGAAGACCATCACCATGGAGCTTCTTCATGCGCTTTTCACTTATATGCCCCAAACGACAATGCCATAGATAGGTAGGACTCAAATCATTTGGCCAAAGCCTTTTAGCACTAACATTGTAAACACATGCATTATCAAGATTTAAAATAAATAACCCATTCACAATGGGAGCATCAGCCACAAACATAGCATTCTTAGAGATTACACAACCATTGTTTGTACTCGCGAATGAATAACCATCCCTCATCAAACATGAAGGTGATAAAATGTTTCGACCCATACTAGGAATGTAATAACAATTATTCAACTCCATGATAAATCCTGACGGAAGGTGAAGGTGCATGACGCCGACGAACAATGCAGCAACCCTTGCTTTATTTCCGACACGAAAATCCATTTCGCCTTTCTGCACTTCTCTAGTCCTTATTAGACTCTGCATCGAATTGCAAATATGAGCAACCGATCCAGTATCAAATACCCAAGAGTTAACATAAGAATCTGCGAGAAAAATGTCCACAACATTTACAACAAGCGTACCTGAGTGGGAAGTACTCTTACTTCCACTCTTCTTCAAAGAAGCCTGGTACTTGCTGCAGTTTCTCTTCCAGTGGCCATATTCGTGACAAAAGAAACACTTAGTGTCTCCTGCAGGACCAGCCTTTTGCTTGGGTGCAGGGTTTGGCATAGGGATCGTATCCTTAGCCTTGCCCTTCTTCTTCTGCCAAGAAGTGCCCTTTTTCTTGAAGCTAGGCTTGTTCTGCACAGCCATCACATGGGTATGCCCTGCACACTTCTTAATGTCACATTCTGCTGCTTTCAGCATCCCACATAATTCATTAAGGCCCCTCTCCACCCCATGCATATGGTAGTTCGAAATGAAATGCCCATAGCTAGATGGAAGAGATGCCAAAATGAAATCAGTGGCCAACTCTTGGCCTAATGGAAAACCAAGCTTTTCCACAGTCTGACTGTAACCAACCATTTTGATCACATGGGGGCCTACAGCTGCTCCCTCTGCCAGCTTGCATTCCACAAAGGACTTAGCGACATTGTACCTCTCAGTCCTAGCCTGAGTCTAGAACATGTTCTTAAGCGCAACGATCATATCGTACGCTTCCTGATCCTCAAACTGCTTTTGAAGATCAGGTTCCATGCATGCAAGCATAAGACAACTAACCTCAAGAGATTCATCACATGCTTTCTTGTAGGCATTCTTAAGGGTAGCAGTTGCATTATCAGCAGGTTCATCCAGGATTGGGGTATCCAGAACAGTTTCCTTTTTCTCAGCCCTGAGAACAATTCTCAGGTTACGGACCCAGTCCGAATAGTTTGTTCCATTTAGTTTATCCTTTTCAAGAATCGAACGCAAAGCAAAAGGTGATGAATTGTTCGGTGCCATTGATCTACAACAAAAAATATGCAAAATACTAAGCCATGTAACCATGAAAGAGTAAAACATATTAAACAATTTAATAGCATATACTCCCACTTAAATCAACATCCCTCTATTGATACTAAGTGATTCAAGATCCGCAATTAACAAGTCGACTAGTGAGCTTTAGCATCACTGCTAGAAGACAAGGTAAATCGGTAAGCAACCTTTGCTAATGATATCACATATGACTCTTGTTGTTGGGTGACATCTCTATGTCAAAACTAGGCGCCCAACCTTTATGCCCCAAGGTCCTTAACTGTTAAGATGACCTTGTTAAGCTCACCAACCCTTATGCATGTAGGTATCCGATACAAACCCATCCAGCCAAGGAAAACCGTGGCACCCTAATTTCATAGACCCACCAACGATTGTACAGGGCATAGGATGGTGCAAGGTTTGGTTGGGAGGGCATGGTTTAACTTAAACTTTGTGAGGGATCGTTCTACTTCTATCATCTAAGCATGCATAGTAGTAAAACGTATAAGAATAGCATTCACATAGATGTGATACAGTATGGCCCATTTTCTCATGGTGATCTCCATCGCCATAGAACCTGTCCACCATGATGATCTCCATCTTCATGCTCTATGCGAGCCATCCTCCAAGTGATGAGTTCTCCAAGAACTAATACAATCTATTACTCCTAAAAGGTAGTAATCAAAATTACATGGTATTGGGATCATCACAAAATTTGACTTCCGGGGCCAAGTTGCTGCGCCCAATTGCTGCGCCCAATCGCTGATACCGAGCTCCAATGGCGCATGCCATAGCCGCCGTTGCGACGCTCTAGCCCGCCTCCGCTGCCGACGAGCCGAGCAGTTCGGAGGATGGCAGATCCTACTATCAAGGAAGAAGAAGTTCTGCCTACAAGCAGGTGAGCTACCCTTCTCTTTGCTATTCGCACTAATTACAACTACTAGCTGGCTACTGAACCTCAAATTGTTCGTTAGACCAATGCTGACAAACATATTTTTTCCACAGTTTTCTGTCAAGTGGGATCTGCACGGACCCCCTTACCTGGTTACGGTAGTCCTCTACAGGTACGACTCCAAGGGCAAGTGGTATGGAAGCCATTGTTTCACGATGGAAGAAGCGTCTGCGTAGATCTACACTATATCTGGTATGGTTACTGCTCTGCATAATCATGTTGAAGTATGGCCGAAGCAGACTACAAAGGTTAGCTTCATGGATGAACGTGGCATCATGGTTCCTATATCGTGTGACAGTCAGCTAATTGGGTTGATGAAAATGTATGCTTCAGATTGCATGTTTGACCTGAATTGTGATGTACTGGATGTGGAAGCTGCTGCAACTGGGAGTCGCCCTTCTATTCTTGGACAGGGTGGTTGCTCGAACGTAGTTAGCTCCTGGTAAGCAAAGGTCGCTTGGGGTTCGCATGTTTGTGCTGAATTATAATTTTTGTTTTATTTAATTTGTAGATATTGGGCAGTTATGCAACAGTCTTGTTTCTTTGATAGGAAGCGCCGCAAGGTTAGAAACATGACTGCCGGGTCAGTCATTTTGCTGCCCAAAGAAATTAAAAACGAGTGGAAAGATGATGATGGACACGATTTTGGTGCCCATTGTCCTGGCGATGCAGAGTACATGAAGCTAAGAAAATTGGCACCGAGGAAGAGGAAGAAGGCAGGAAATGAAGAAGCCATTGGATGTGAAGGCTTGGCACCCAGGCTGCGGAAGAAGGCTGCTGGCAATGAAGATGCATAGTAGTGTGTTGAACTTGAACCTATATATGTAATTCTGTTAAATTCGGGAGCTCTGTGTGTGGCACGTTGCTGGGCGAAACAATCTACCCACATTCTCTAAGTAAAATGTCGCGCGACTTAGGGTTTGGAAACGCCCGAGCCAGTAGTTGAATTTGAAATTGTGATTGTGCCACTGCTATCTGAAAACAAGGATCCACCGGTTCCACGATTTCTGAGGGGCAGGAGGTCTCCAAATACGACGGAACGTAAGTGCCACAGAAATAAATTATTTAAGTTGCCATACTCCACGAAGCAGCAACTTATTTCAGATGCTGCACAACGATGTTGCAACATAAACATCAATGTTCTCACCGATAATGCCCAGATGAGGAGGAAATGGGTACCACTTTCTGGCCTAATCCTGACCCCGTCTATCTCACCGCCTCTCTACTCCTGCATCTAGCGAAGCTCCCGGATCTACAGTAACCGGGTGTATGTGCTTCCACTTTATAAATTGTGGTTGTGTCATTTTCATGCGGCCAAATCCACGTAGATTACATTTAAACAAACCACCAATGTCAGAATACACTAGTAGAAAAGGGGTCTTTGGTCCACGGTCACGTTCCCAATCCGGGACAGAGATCTAAATCGAGGCAGAAATTGATCTAAATCATAAATTCTTCCACAAATTAATCGAGACAGAGATCTAAATCGAGGCATTTCATTAATTCAACCACAAATTCTTCTAAACAAAGGTGTGATTTCACATCCTACATTAATTCAACCAACTAGCCAACAATTTCACTTCCGCTGCCGCTGTCCTCCGAGCCGCCGGCTTCCTCGTCTTCGTCAGACGGAACCTCCACGATTTCCGCATTATACGCGAGACGGAGCACCTCTTCGCGGTGAGCGGCGGCGATGACGGTGAACTTGGTCCGTCCAGGGATGGACCAGAACCTCTCCCGCCCTTCTCGGTTGCAGAGATCCCGGTGCACCACGTGCCCGTAAACGATGCGGTTGCCAATCTTGGCCTTCCGCTCCTTCTTGAACAGCGCCGGCCAGTACGGGATGGCCGCCGCGTACCGGGGCAGCGCCCTCTTCCATGCGGGCATCTGGCGGCGGCGCGCCACGATTTCGCTCTCCATCATGGCTCCTCCGGGGACGAGGAGCAGAGCCATCGACACCCTCGCATAGCTGATGCGCCATCCGTGGGGCACTGTCGCGGCCGGCGGCGTGAGGATGTCGAAGTGCGAGAACATCACCGCCTCATAGAAGTTCAGCGAGGGCATCTCCATGGCGGCGCGGTGGAGATTGGAGAGTGAGCGAGGGGGTGGACGGCGCGGTGGAGATTGGAGAGGGCGAGGGGATGGGCGACGAAGCGACGAGCTGTGGCGCCTCCTATTTGTACACGAGGACGACTAAGCGACGGGCGGAATATCCAAGGGGCATTGGTCAGACATAAGGAAGTAATGCAGGGTTAAGACAGATTAACGGGCGACCAATTTTTTTACTCCCAGGACTCCGGGGCCAATAATTCAGACTGCTAGGTCAACAAGTACAACTATTACAACTTAAAAAAGGCACGGGGCTTAAACTAAATAGAACTAGTTAACACACATCTCCTTGATCTTCCTAATCTTAGCCCTATGCGCATCTTCCTGCAAGAGCAAGGATCGAATTGTTTGCTCCTTCCTTTTAGCATCTTCCTTGCATAGCTTCAATTGTTTCTCTGCATCTTTCCTCATGCACTTGTCAATACTCGTAGTTGTGTACTGCAGGACTTTGGCTTGGTGAAGATCCTTCCTTGATTGAGTCAGTTCTTGCTCTGCTTTAGCCTTCAGGGCCAACGTCGCGTCTCTCTCCTTCTTGACTTTGCTAACCTTGTCTTCCACCCCCATGAGATCTCGCTTATGCTTGGTCGTGTCAACTGGTTCTCATAGCTTCATCTCAACACTGTCAAGAAGTGAGCTGAATGCGGATTATTTCAACTCAACAGTAATTTCCCATAGTTTGTCCAGCGTTTTATGCATCGATTTGGGCCACTCTAGATCTACCTATTTGACAACATCGCAACTTCCGCCTCACAACATTGCACGATGTCCTTGACACCGTAGAAACCTCCTGCCGGCGTTTCGTCCTTCGAACGCTACAAATTTAGCGGGCACATATCCATGTTTACATAGCAGAGGACTGTCTTCATCTGCTAAACCATGATAGTCGGCGTCATACATCATCTGGTTGGCCTAACACATCATACGCGCATGAGTAAACGGAGTAGATCTGGCTCAAAAAATAGATAACTGGCCATAGATGATAAAGATAGAGATGAGATGACTGCCATCGAAATCACCATCCTTGTCGTCACGACGCGTTTCCTCGTCGTCTCCCCTTGAACCCATGGCGAGAGGGGAGGGGGCTGGCTGCCAGAGAGGGGACTGGGATGGCGGCGCCGTCGGCTTGCGGCTACGGCAGGATGGGAGTGAAGTGGGGAATGTGGCTTCGAGGGGAAGGAAGAGAAGTACGGGGAGGAAGAGAGGTAATGGGGACGTGACACTGGGATATGGCCCGCTCAACTCGTGAGTCGTGACACTCGCAACAGGGGAGCCCCCAGTGTTACCAGTTTGTCCAGAGCAAGCGTGGCCAATCATGCCGCAGAACAGACTACTCGCGGATCGATCTCACGAAAACCATCCCAATCGTCCAAACGCCCCAATCGGATGGTATGTAACAATCGACAAGCAGAACAACTGTGTTAGGGCGTTCCTTCTAGAAGACTCGGTCTAACGCTAAGGTTAGGGCTCTCCTAAGGTTAATTAGTATCCATATGCGGTTTATGAAAAGAACATGTATCCAATGAAACGGGTGGATCTAGCTGTGGTTATGAGAAGAGCAGACATGCAATGACACCGGTGATATGTGGTTTGTGGGAAGAACACACATGCAATGACTCTGGTGATATGTGGTTTGTGGGAAGAACAGACATGCAATGACTCTAGCTATGGTTAATGAGAAGAGCACACATGCAATGACACTTGTGGATCCATGTGTGGTTAACAAGAAGAACACACATGTAATGACTCTGGCTGTGGTTAATGATATAGTTTGTAAGAAGAACACACATGCAATGACTCTAGCTGTGGTTCATGAAAAGAGCAGACATGCGAGAACTCTAACTGTGGTTCATGAAAAGAGCAAACATGCGATGCCACCGGTGGATCCATGTGTGGTCTATGAGAGGAACACACATGCAATTACACCGGTGGATCCTTACGTGGTTTGTGAGAATAACACACATGCAATGACACCGGTGGATCCATGTGTGGTTCATGGGAAGAACACACATGCAATGACACTGGTGGATATGTGGTTTGTGAGAAGAACACAGATGCAATGACTCTAGCTATGGTTCATGAAAAGAACAGACATGCGATAACACTGGGTGTGGTTCATGATATGGTTTGTGAGAAGAAGACGCATGCAATTACTCTAGCTGTGGTTCATGGGAACAACACACATGCAATGACACTGGTGGATCCATGTGCGGTTTGTGGGAAGAACACACATGCAATGACACAGGTGATATGTGGTCTGTGACAAGAACACACATGCAATGGCACTGGTGGATCCATGTGTGGTCTGTGGGAAGAACACACATGCAATGACACAAGTGATATGTGGTATGTGAGAAGAACACACATGCAATAACTCTGGTGGATCGATGTGTGGTCTGTGCGAAGAACACACATGCAATGACACAGGTGATATGTGGTCTGCGAAAAGAACACACATGCAATGACTATAGTTGTGGTTCATGAGAAGAATACACATGCAATGACACTGGTGTGGTTCATGATATGGTTTGTAAGAAGAACACACATGCAATGACTCTAGCTGTGGTTCATGAAAAGAGCACGCATGCGATGACTCTAGTTGTGCTTCATGGGAAGAGCAGACATACAATGACACTGGTGGATCCATGTGTGGTTCATGGGAAGAACACACATGCAATGACACAGGTGGATCCATGTGTGGTCTGTGGGAAGAACACACATGCAATGACACTGGTGGATCCATGTGTGGTTCATGGGAAGAACACACATGCAATGACACCGGTGATATGTGGTTTGTGAGAAGAACACACATGCAATGACTCTAGCTGTGGTTCATGAAAAGAGAAGACATGTAATGACACCGGTGGATCCATGTGGGGTTAATGAGAAGAACACACATGCAATGACACTAGGTGTGGTTCATGATATGGTTTGTGAGAAGAACACACATGCAATGACACTGGTGGATCCATGTGTGGTCTGTGAGAACAACACACATGCAATGACACTAGGTGTGGTTCAGGATATGGTTTGTGAGAAGAACACACATGCAATGACACTGGTGGATCCATGTGTGGTCTTTGGGAAGAACACACATGCAATGACACTAGTGATATGTGGTCTTTGAGAAGAACACACATCCAATGACTCTAGCTGTGGTTCATGAAAAGAGTAGATATGCGATGACACTGGTGGATCCATGTGCGGTTCATGGGAAGAACACACATGCAATGACACTAGGTGGATCCATGTGTGTTTTCTGAGAAGAACACACATGCAATGACACTGGTGGATCCATGCGTGGTCTGTGGGAAGAACACAGATGCAATGACACTGGTGGATCCATGTGTGGTCTATGGGAAGAACACACGTGCAATGACACAGGTGATATGTGGTCTGTGAGAAGAACACACATGCAATGACTCTAGCCGTGGTTCATGAAAAGAGCAGACATGCGATGGCACTGGTGGATCCATGTGTAGTTTGTGAGAAGAACACACATCCAATGACACCGGTGGATCAATGTATCGTCTGTGGGAAGAACACACATGCAATGACACTGGTGATATGTGGTCTGTGAGAAAAACACACATCCAATGACTCTAGGTTTGGTTCATGAAAAGAGCAGACATGCAATGACACTGGTGGATCCATGTGTGGTTCATGGGAAGAACACACATGCAATGACACTGGGTGGATCCATGTGTGGTTTGTGAGAAGAACACACATGCAATGACACTAGGGGATACATGTGTGGTTCATGGGAAGAACACACATGCAATGACTCTGGTGATATGTGGTTTGTGAAAAGAACAAACATGCAATGACTCTAGCTGTGGTTAATGAGAAGAGCAGACATGCAATGACACTGGTGGATCCATGTGTGGTTCATGCAAAGAACACACATGCAATGACATTGGGTGTGGTTCATGATATGGTTTGTAAGAAGAACACACATGCAATGACTCTAGCTGTGGTTCATGAAAAGAGAACACATGCGATGACTCTAGCTGTGGTTCATGGGAAGAGCAGACATACAATGACACTGGTGGATCCATGTGTGGTTCATGGGAAGAACACACATGCAATGACATTGGTGGATCCATGTGTGGTCTATGGGAAGAACTCACATGCAATAACACTGGTGGATCCATGTGTGGTTCATGGTAAGAACACACATGCAATGACACTGGTGGATCCATGTGTGGTCTATGGGAAGAACACACATGCAATAACACTGGTGGATCCATGTGTGGTTCATGGGAAGAACACACATGCAATGACACCGGTGATATGTGGTTTGTGAGAAGAACACACATGCAATGACTCTAGTTGTGGTTCATGAAAAGAGCAGGCATGCAATGATACCGGTGGATACATGTGGGGTTCATGATAAGAACACACAGGCAATGACACTGGGTGTGGTTCATGATATGGTTTGTGAGAAGAACACACATGCAATAACAGTGGTGGATCCATGTGTGGTCTGTGAGAAGAACACACATGCAGTGACACTTGGTGTGGTTCATGATATGGTTTGTGAGAAGATCACACATGCAATTACACTGGTGGATCCATGTGTGGTGTTTGGGAAGAACACACAAGCAATGACTCTAGCCATGGTTCATGAAAAGAGCAGACATGGGATGGCACTGGTAGATCCATGTGTGGTTTGTGAGAAGAACACACATGCAATGACACCGGTGGATCCATGTGTGGTCTGTGGGAAGAACGGACATGCAATGACACTAGTGATATGTGGTTTGTGAGAAGAACACACATCCAATGACACTAGGTGTGGTTCATGATATGGTTTGTGAGACGAACACACATGCAATGACACTGGTGGATCCTTACGTGGTCTGTGAGAATAACACACATGCAGTGACACTGGTGGATCCATAAGTGGTTCATGGGAAGAACACACATGCAATGACACTGATGGATCCATGTGTGGTCTTTGGGAACAACACACATGCAATGACACTGGTGATATGTGTTCTGTGAGAAGAACACACATCCAATGACTCTAGGTGTGCTTCATGAAAAGAGCAAACATGCAATAACACTGGTGGATCCATGTGTGGTTCATGGGAAGAACACACCTGCAATGACACTGGGTGGATCCATGTGTGGTTTGTGAGAAGAACACACATGCAATGACACTGGTGGATCCATGTGTGGTTCATGGGAAGAACACACATGCAATGACTCTGGTGATATGTGGTTTGTGAAAAGAATAGACATGCAATGACTCTAGCTGTGGTTAATGAGAAGAGCACACATGCAATGACACCGGTGGATCCATGTGTGGTTTGTGAGAAGAACACACATGCAATGACACTAGGTGTGGTTCATGATATGGTTTGTAAGAATAACAAACATGCAATGACTCTAGCTGTGGTTCATGAAAAGAGCACGCATGCGATGACTCTAGCTGTGGTTCATGGGAAGAGCAGACATACAATGACGCTGGTGGATCCATTTGTGGTTCATGGGAAGAACACACATGCAATGACACTGGTGGATCCATGTTTGGTATGTGGGAAGAACACACATACAATGACACTGGTGGATCCATGTGCGGTTCATGGGAAGAACACACATGCAATGACACCGGTGATATGTGGTTTGTGAGAAGAACACACATGCAATGACTCTAGCTGTGGTTCATGAAAAGAGCAGACATGCGATGGCACTGGTGGATCCATGTGTGGTTTGTGAGAAGAACACACATGCAATGACACCGGTGGATCCATGAGTGGTGTGTGGGAAGAACACACATGCAATGACACTGGTGATATGTGGTTTGTGAGAAGAACACACATCCAATGACACTGGTGGATCCATGTGTAGTTTGTGGGAAGAACACACATGCCATGACACAAGTGATATGTGGTTTGTGAGAAGAACACACATGCAATGACTCTAGCTGTGGTTCAAGAAAAGAGCAGACATGCAATGACACTGGTGGATCCATGTGTGGTTCATGGGAAGAACACACATGCCATGACTCTGGTGGATCCTTGTGTGGTCTGTGGGAAGAACATACATGCAATGACACTGGGTGGATCCATGTGTGGTTTGTGGGAAGAACACACATGCAATGACACTGGTGGATCCATGTGTAGTTTGTGGGAAGAACACACATGCCATGACACAAGTGATATGTGGTTTGTGAGAAGAACACACATGCAATGACTCTAGCCGTGGTTCATGAAAAGAGCAGACATGCGATGGCACGGGTGGATCCATATGTGGTTTGTGAGAAGAACACACATGCAATGACACCGGTGGATCCATGTGTGGTCTGTGGGAAGAACACACATGAATGACACTGGTGATATGTGGTTTTTGAGAAGAACACACATCCAATGACACTAGGTGTGGTTCATAATATGGTTTGTGAGAAGAACACACATGCAAAGACACTGGTGGATCCTTACGTGGTTGAGCTTTGGCAGGGCGGACTACCAGTGCTAGTAGCAACGTGGAGACCTGCACAACACAACCACAGAACTTTGTCCCCAACTTGCGATGAGGTTGTCAATCTCACCGTGTTTCGCGGAAAACAAAGGATTAAACGTATCGAATGGAAAGAAGCAAAAGTTTGTAGAAAGTAAACACAAAGCAGTAAACAGTTGTAGATTGTATGTAAAGAAAAAGGACTAGGATCCATACTTCACTAGAGGTGGCTCTCCTTAGATAGATAACATGCTGGGTGAACGAATTACAACGGGGCAATTGACAAACACCGAGAAAGCAATACATGCATATACTAATCATCTTGACTCCTCAGAGACTTGATTGGGCATTACAACATAATACATAGACCACCATCCAACTGCATCTATGACTAATAATCCACCTTCAGGTTATCATCCGAACCCCCTCCAGTATTGAGTTGCAAGCAACAGATTATTGCTTTACGAACTGCGTGTAAAGTAAACAATACGATTGTTCTATGAACAAAGGGTTGTTGTTTTCTCCCTAGTAGCAACAACACATCTAGTACCTTAGAGATTTCTGTCACTTCCCCAGATTACCAGAGGCATGAACCAACTATCGAGCATAAATACTAACTCTTGGAGTTGCTAGCATCTACTTGCCCAAGATAGCTACTAACAACGGAAAGCATGCAAGATCTCAAATAACAAAGACATGATAGAATCAATAATCAATCTGAAATAGCATCTCAATATCCATCGGATCCCCGCAAACACAACATGTATGAATTACAAATAGATGATCTTGATCATGAACGGAGCTCACAAGATCTAAACATGAAAGCACAAAGGAGGAGAAACCAGCCATCTAGCTACTACATGGATCCGTAGTCCAAGGATGAACTACTCACGCATCACACCGGAGGCTTGCATGGTGATGAAGAAGGCCTCCAGGGTGAATTCCCTCTCCGGCAGGGTGCCGGGAAGAGCTTCAGATCCCTCCTGATCTAGGGATGGAGATGACGGCGGCTACAAACTCTTTCGTGGATTTTTGATCGGGGCCTTAGGGTTTTCATCCCGAGGGCAATATATAGGAGGAAGGAGAGGCCGAGGGGGTGCTGGGAGCAGCCACACTACCCCCTGGCGCGGGCTAGGCCTGGCCGCATGGCCAGGTGGTGTGGTGGCTGCATGGCGCTTCTCCGTTTCGTATTCTGGCACTTGGTCACTTCTGGAAAAATAGGCACTTTGGCTTTTGTCCCATCCAATTCCGAGAATATTTATTTTCTGACTTTCCTGGAAGCAAAAACAGCAGAAAACATGCAGCTGGCACCGTGGCTCTTGTTAATAGGTTAGTCCAAGAAATCATATGAAAAGTACTCCAAAGTTGGAAGAAAACACAAGAAATTGGATAAAACCAAGCATGGAACATCAAAAATTATAGATACGTTTGCAATGTATCAACATCCCCAAGCTTAACTCCTGCTCGTCCTCGAGTGGGTAAGTGATAAAAAAAGAATAATTTTTGAGGTGACATGCACCATCAAAGACTTGATAAAAGTATTTGCAAAACATTCAAAGCTGGGATCATAGTACTTCAATCATAACATGAAAGACAAAGTTCTAGCAATAAGCAAAGAAACTATGATGCAACATGAAAAGGCACAAACAAAAGATTCATGAATAACAATGCTTTGCAAGACGTTTGTTTGTTTCACATAAAGAAAACATAGAATAAAAGTATTTAGCTTGTCCCTCAATAGAGTAGCAAATATAAATGCATAGGTACCTTCAAAGTTCATAAGAGTGACTAGATACAATAGTTTAAAACAAGCAATAACAAGTTATACATGAATCAACTAGTCTTGGGACAATGCACATAGAACTAAGAATGGCCACTATGCTCTCAAAGTAGGTGCATAAAGATAGAAGGTGGAGACTCAATATAATGGTGGAAGAAAAGCCTTTTGTAAAAGGAAGTAGGGATTCAAGTCTCATAAAGAGCTTCCAAAAATTATGGTACTTGTAGCTTTCAGCTCTCATTGCCCCTATCATAAGCATCTTGAAGGTGATTAAGGTTAAAGTGACACAACTAAGAGGATATGCTTGACAAGTTATAAACTGAAATCGCATGCCCCTTACTTACGAAGACCGATCCTCATGCTACTCAACTTCAGTCACGAGTAAGCTCTTGTCATTGTAAGTATATGTGTATCATTAAGAACCGCCAACGGGGTACCCCTTGCACATGATACAGGAGCTTTCCCATAATCAAAATGACAAGGCAAGCAGACAATGAGCATCTCAGCGATCTTTTTATTTGCTATTTGCATAGGTTTTTATTGAGGATGGTTCATAGAGTGCTCATTATGGTGATGCTGCAAGTTTCCGCCATGATTAGGCATGGCTTAGGCTAGCGGCCCAGGCGTTTCTCTAACACACATACAAACTCCATAATCTTACAAGTTCCACTTTTATTTCACACCGCCGGGATCCGTAAGCAAAAGAACATAATATCAACGGGGTACAAAGTACAAGTGCAATGTTGAAAGCGTTCCCCATGGTACATGGTTCTGCTAATTTCAACTTATAAAGCGCAAGCATATACGCAACAAAGAAGGACCCAATGGTTCAAGTTTATTAGAGGCAAAAAAGTAAAGTGTGCCATCAAGTTCGTGGGAGCTTTAATCACTAGTTTTCTCATAACAAGTGGAAGGTAAACAAAAGCATGAATATACTTGGAATAGCATAAGCTAGTAGGTAGGTATGGTGGACTCTTTGGAATAACTTGGTTTAGGGAGTTGGATGGATGAGTGGAACTCATACTTTATTGTGGAGGCTAGCAAAAGACTAGGAGCGACCAACTAAGAGAGCAATAATGGCCATAATCATGCAGAGAGACAAAACATCATTGATCAAAGCATAAAGTGATACTACAAGTTGAAAACTAAAGGATCATACAGGCTATGGTGACTTGAGATAGTCATAACATGGTGTGAGCATGTGCCAAGTCAACCCAAATAAAGCATCAAAGGAGAATACCACTATACTATGCTTTAATATGCTAAAACAACGCATGATTCATCCAAGGCACATTAAGAAATCTCAATTGTTTATAACAAGTCATGCTACAGCAAACAATACTAAGCATAAAGCCAAAACAATATCAAGCATGGCATGACAAAGCATAGGCCACAGTCAAAAACGAGCTCTTTTTACCACATAAGTATGAACTTTCCTACTCTTTTCCAAACCAAACCAAACTATCTGCAAACCAACGTATGAAAGAGGGAGTCCAACCAATTTATTCAGAAAACTTAGCAAACCAAGCAAACAAAAAACCAAAACGAAAACGAAAAAGAAGACGCTCCAAGAAAAACACAACTGCGCATGAAACAATAAAAAATGAAGCGTTTGGAAGAAACCTGAGATTTTTATTGATGAAGAAGGGGATGTCTTGGGCATCCCCAAGCTTTGACGCTTGTACTTCTTGGATATTTCTTGGGGTGACACGCGTGACATCCCCAAGCTTGAGCTTTAGTCCATCCTTCATCTCATTACTCATTCCTTCCATACACCTGAAATTTTTCCTTCATACAAAACTTCACACAGTCTCATTAGCAACATTAGTGCACTTAAGATAAACAAGTCTCAAGGTTCAGTTCTAACACCAAATAAACTTCCATTAGAACACTAGCTACTGTAGAACTTCCCTCAAAAAGCTCAATTCCCCAAAATAACTCAAGAAGGAACTAACAAGAAGCAAATGCAGAAAATGGCAGAAATCTGTCAAAACAGACCAGCAGGTAAAGACGAATTTTTTCGAAGACCTTATGTTGCTCAAATAAAAAAGTGTTAAACTAACGGAAGTTAGATAACAACCTGGGGCAGAATCACAAAAACTTACAGCTCAATCCGACATACAGAGCTCTCTCACGAATTTTTACGGTGAAGCACAGAAATCTGTTTCGGGACAGCAACTTTCCCAATCATTACTTCACTCTCATTAGAGGTTACTCTTGGCACAAAAAGCAAATAAAAAGGATAAGTAGAGGTTACTACAGAGGTAATAACTTCCAAGACCCATCTAAAACTCTTGGGTTATCTCCCAACAAGTACTTTTCTTTAATGCCTTTAAGTTAGGCATAAGAAGCAAAGAAAGAATCAAGTGTTCTCAAATGAAGAAGCATTAAAACCAACTTTCTTGCCCTTACTTCTCTTACTTTTGTTCTTAACCTTGGGTAAAATATGATTGTTTGGTGGAGAAGAAAGGTGCATGGTCCCCTTTCCCACATCTATTATTGCTCCAAGGAGTTCTAATAGGGACCTTCCAAGTGTAATTTGTCCTTTTCCTGCACATTCAATAACAAGATAATCAATAGAAATCATTTTCCCAAGGATCTTTGTAAACACTCCTTCAGCTATTCCAAGAGGTAATATGGTAGTACTATTAGTAAGAGATATTTCTTTTCCTCCTTCAATGAGCCCCCAAGTATTCAGAGATTTATAAATATCCTTGGGCATAAGGCAAAATTCAGACATGATATCACAGCGAGCTTGAAAAGTTTCATTGTTCATCTCAATATTTACTTTAGGGAACCACTTTGATGATTCAGAGTTTTTTTGGAACATAATCATGATGCTCCCTAAGCGTATTATAGAAACTCTCTAATCTAGTAATGCTAGCCTCAAGAGTGTCCACCCTAGAAAATATTTTTGCGAAAGAAGTATCAGTTTGGCTAGGCAAGTTGTAAGTGAGGATCAATTTCTTTATAGCATTAATAGCATCATCCTCATTACAATGGAGGAAATCTCCTCCCACAACAGCATCCAAAGCATATCTATAGAAAAGAGCAATTCCAAGGTAAAAACTGCTAAGGAACAAGCTTTGAGTCATTTTAGGCTCAGTTTTCTCATGTAGATCGGAGATTATAGACCAAGCTTCCTTAAAACTTTCCTCAATTCCTTGTTTAAAAGTGAAAATTATTTCCACGGGTGACATAGTGATTGGAGCAAGGCTAGACATAGTGACAACTTAGGATAGGAACTAATTTTTTTTGTGTTTTTCAAATAAGAAAGCAAACAAGTAAAACTAATTTTTTTTGTGTTTTTGAAGAACAAAACAAGCAAACAAAGCAAAAAAGAAAACTACGCAAAACAAAAACAACAAAGTAAAGAGATTGGTTATGAGGGACTCCCTTTGTGAAGATGTCCTTGACTCCCTAGCAACGGCGCCAGAAAAGATCTTGATGCGCTCGACTTTCAACGTAGAGCTCGTTGGGAACCCCAAGAGGAAGGTATGATGAGCACAACAGTAAGTTTTCCCTCGGTTATGAAACCAAGGTTTAATCGAACCAGTAGGAGCAAGGAAACACCCCAAAGGTGTTAATAGCTGAGCTTTGGCAGGGTGAACTACCGGTGCTAGTAGCAACGTGGAGACATGCACAACAAAACCACAGAACTTTGTCCCCAACTTGCGATGAGGTTGTCAATCTCACCGTGTTTCGCAGAAAACAAAGGATTAAACATATCGAATGGAAAGAAGCAAAAGTTTGCAGAAAGTAAACACAAAGCAGTAAACAGTTGTAGATTGTATGTAAAGAAAAAGCACCGGGATCCATACTTCACTAGAGGTGGCTCTCCTTAGATAGATAACATGCTGGGTGAACGAATTACAGCGGGGCAATTGACAAACACCAAGAAAGCAATACATGCATATACTAATCATCTTGACTCCTCTGAGACTTGATTGGGCATTACAACATAATACATAGACCGCCATCCAACTGCATCTATGACTAATAATCCACCTTCAGGTTATCATCCGAACCCCCTCTAGTATTGAGTTGTAAGCAACATATTATTGCTTTACGAACTGTGTGTAAAGTAAACAATACGATTGTTCTATGAACAGCGGATTGTTGTTTTCTCCCTAGTAGCAACAACACATCTAGTACCTTAGAGATTTCTGTCACTTCCCCAGATTACCAGAGGCATGAACCCACTATCGAGCATAAATACTAACTCTTGGAGTTGCTAGCATCTACTTGCCCAAGATAGCTACTAACAACGGAAAGCATGCAACATCTCAAATAACAAAGACATGATAGAATCAATAATCAATCTGAAATAGCATCTCAATATCCATCGGATCCCCGCAAACACAACATGTATGAATTACAAATAGATGATCTTGATCATGAACGGAGCTCACAAGATCTAAACATGAAAGCACAAAGGAGGAGAAACCAGCCATCTAGCTACTACATGGATCCGTAGTCCAAGGATAAACTACTCACGCATCACACCGGAGGCTTGCATGGTGATGAAGAAGGCCTCCATGGTGAATTCCCTCTCCGGCAGGGTGCCAGGAAGAGCTTCCGATCCCTCCCGATCTAGGGATGGAGATGACGGCGGCTACAGTCTCTTTCGTGGATTTTTGATCGGAGCCTTCTGGTTTTCGTCCCGAGGGCAATATATAGGCGGAAGGAGAGGCCGAGGGGGTGCCGGGAGCGGCCACACCACCCCCTGGCGCGGGCCAGGCCTGGCCGCGTGGCCAGATGGTGTGTGGCTCTCTGGCCCTTCTCCGTCTCGTATTCTGGCACTTGGTCACTTCCGGAAAAATAGGCACTTTGGCTTTTGTCCCGTCCAATTCCGAGAATACTCATTTTCTGACTTTCCTAGAACCAAAAACAGCAGAAAACAGGCAGCTGGCACTGTGGCTCTTGTTAATAGGTTAGTCCAAGAAATCATATGAAAAGTACTCCAAAGTTGGAACAAAACACAAGAAAGTGGATAAAACCAAGCATGGAACATCAAAAATTATAGATACATTTGCAATGTATCAGTGGTCTGTGAGAATAACACACATGCAATGACACTGGTGGATCCATGTGTGGTTCATGGGAAGAACACACATGCAATGACACTGGTGGATCCATGTGTGGTCTTTGGGAAGAACACACATGCAATGACACTGGTGATATGTGGTATGTGAGAAGAACACACATCCAATGACTCTAGTTGTGGTTCATGAAAAGCGCAGACATGTAATGACACTGGTAGATGCATGTGTGGTTCATGGGAAGAACACACATGCAATGACACTAGGTGGATCCATGTGTGGTCTGTGGGAAGAACACACATGCAATGACACTGGTGGATCCATGTGTGGTCTGTGGGAAGAACAATCATGGAATGACACAGGTGATATTTGGTATTTGAGAAGAACAAACATGCAATGACTCTAGTTGTGGTTCATGAAAAGAGCAGACATACGATGGCACTGGTGGATCCATGTGTGGTTTGTGAGAATAACACACATGCAATGACACCGGTGGATCCATGTGTGATCTGTGGGAAGAACACACATGCAATGACACTGGTGATATGTGGTTGGTGACAAGAACAAACATGCAATGACTCTAGCTGTGGTTAATGAGAAGAGCAGACATGCAATGACACCGGTTGATCCATGTGTGGTTCATGAGAAGAACACACATGCAATGACACTAGGTTTGGTTCATGATATGGTTTGTAACAAGAACACACATGCAATGACTCTAGCAGTGGTTCATGAAAAGAGCACGCATGCGATGACTCTAGCTTGGTTTATGGGAAGAGCAGACATACAATGACACTGGTGGATCCATGTATGGTTCATGGGAAGAACACACATGCAATGACACTGGTGGATCCATGTGTGGTTCATGGGAAGAACACACATGCAATGACACCAGTGATATGTGTTTTTGTCAGAAGAACACACATGCAATGACTCTAGATGTGGTTCATGAAAAGAGCAGACATGCAATGACACCGGTGGATCCATGTGGGGTTCATGAGAAGAACACACATGCAGTGAAACTGGTGGATCCATGTGTGGTCTGTGAGAAGAACACACATGCAATGGCACTGGGTGTGGTTCATGATATGGTTTGTGAGAAGAACACACATGCAATGACACTGGTGGATCCATGTGTTGTCTTTGGGAAGAACACACATGCCATGACTCTAGCCGTGGTTCATGAAAAGAGCAGACATGCGATGGCACTGGTGGATCCATGTGTGGTTTGTGAGAAGAACACACATGCAATGACACCGGTGGATCCATGTGTGGTCTGTGGGAAGGACACACATGCAATGACACTGGTGATATGTGGTTTGTGAGAAGAACACACATCCAATGACACTAGGTGTGGTTCATGATATGGTTTGTGAGAAGAACACACATGCAATGAAACTTGTGGATCCTTATGTGGTGTGTGAGAATAACACACATGCAGTGACACTGGTGGATCCATAAGTGGTTCATCGGAAGAACACACATGCAATGACACTAGTGGATCCATGTGTGGTCTTTGGGAAGAACACACATGCAATGACACTGGTGATATGTGGTCTGTGAGAAGAACACACATCCAATGACTCTAGCTGTGGTTCATGAAAAGAACATACATGCAATGACACTGGTGGATCCATGTGTGGTTCATGGGAAGAACACACATGCAATGACACTGGGTGGATCCATGTGTTGTTTGTGAGAAGAACACACATGCAATGACACTGGTGGATCCATGTGTGGTTCATGGGAAGAACACACATGCAATGACTCTGGTGATACGTGGTTTGTGAAAAGAACAGACATGCAATGACTCTAGCTGTTGTTAATGAGAAGAGCATACATGCAATGACACCGGTGGATCCATGTGTGGTTTGTAAGAAGAACACACATGCAATGACTCTAGCTGTGGTTCATGAAAAGAGCACGCATGCAATAACTCTAGCTGTGGTTCATGGGAAGAGCAGACCTACAATGACACTGGTGGATCCATGTGTGGTTCATGGGAAGAACAGACATGCAATGACTCTGGTGATATGTGGTTTGTGAAAAGAACAGACATGCAATGACTCTAGCTGTGGTTAATGAGAAGAGCAGACATGCAATGACACTGGTGGATCCATGTGTGGTTTGTAAGAAGAACACACATGCAATGACTCTAGCTGTGGTTCATGAAAATAGCACGCATGCAATAACTCTAGCTGTGGTTCATGGGAAGAGCAGACCTACAATGACACTGGTGGATCCATGTGTGGTTCATGGGAAGAACACACATGCAATGATACTGGTGGATCCATGTGTGGTATGTGGGAAGAACACACATGCAATGACACTGGTGGATCCATGTGTGGTTCATGGGAAGAACACACATGCAATGACACTGGGTGGATCCATGTGTGGTCTGTGGGAAGAACACACATGCAATGACACTGGTGATATGTGGTTTGTGAGAAGAACTGTAACAATCTCGGACCCTACGCTCTAAGTTCAAGCCTGTATGAACCGAAATTGGTTAAAATAGTATAGCGGGGGCCCAGGGGCCACCCACGTGTAGACCCGTCGGCCGTCCTAACCACTTCCAAGAACATCGGGACAAGAGCGAGTGGCGTAGGCAACAGGCGAAGAGATCAAATACATACACAAGTGAGTATGTATGCAAGCTACCTTACAACAGTTCTCATAGCCATGCCATCTAAAAGAAATAGAAATATTGCAACGCCATATGGCAAGATCCAAATATCCTAGATAGAGATAATAGTGTAGGATAGCTCTGAAGGGAAACGGGTAGGCTACACTAGCGTAAAATCAAAATTTTCTACCGTGTCAACCAGGAATACTATTGTCATGGATCACGGGATTACCGCTAGACGCGCAGGTGCGGAACTCGATGACGCATGTTGTGGCAGTGTAGATGTTTTATGTCTCCTCCTCGTCCTCGTCCCACGAGAAGCTCCCCTTTGCGCGGCTCGTCCAAGTGCTACAGATGTAGCACCTCCGAGGTATCCACACGTCCGGAGTGGAAGCCGTCACACGCCAGACTGCTAGGTCTGTGCGTGCAACACAGGTGGAAGAGGAGTGGCGGCTGGGTGGAATGCTCTACCCTATTCAACTCGCCTCACTCTCTCTTATATAGGCATCCCTGGTGGGCTTCTACATTAGCAGCTTAAGCCTGGTCTAATTCGGATCCAATCCTCATTAGGCTTCCAGCCCCTAAATTGTGTGACCCTATAGGTTCATACACGTATAGACATGACGCGAGTACACTTACTCCGTCAATAGTTGGTAGCGGCCTCTAGCAAGACGTGCCAACTCCTAAACGCATATAAAGATCATTCGGACGAACCATCACAAGGTTGAGTACATGTCTTTCCCTTTGCCTCACGATATTTGGTCTAGCTCCAAGCTGACCTCTCTTTCTCGATACTGTGATTCGGAATCCCTTTACTAGGTTAACTCTTAACCATATGTAGCACGGCCATGCATTTCTGGATCCGATCACTCGAGGGGCCCAGAGATATCTCTCTCAAGTAGAGAGGGGCAAATCCCATCTTGATTGACCGATGCCTTGCAGCATGTATCAGGACAAACCCGAAATCTACCTTTATAACTACCCAGTTACGGAGTAGTGTTTGATAGCCCCAAAGTAGGTCGATCCACATCTCAAGTACATGCGACAATCTCAGGTCTAAGGACAAAACGTACACGATGTGTAGAGAGAGCTGCAAGTATTATTGCTAGTCTCATGTTGGGTCAGTCCAACCCCATGCTCATAACATGTGACCACATCATTGGTTTGACATTTCCATGTCAATGACTTGCGAAACATAGTCATCAACCAATCGATGTGCTAGTCTAATATTCACGTGTGTCCTCGCATGAACTCCGACTAGGGACAATTATTAGATAACCATACAAGTCAAGAGTTTCACAAACAATTCACATAATTGCCAATAAATACAAGTTGCCTGGTATATGGATATTCAAGGAACATTATAATAACTCATGGATACACATGAAATACAATCATCTCTATGATTGCCTCTAGGGCATATTTCCTTCAAGCTCCTCATACATCAAACATCAGAGTATCAAGCGGCAGCGGGAAACAAGATCCGAGTACGGACAAGAAGCAAATCAGCATAAGATGCCACATAAGTAAGCACATGCCGCCCATAGATCTCTCGGATCCCCATCCCCGGAATCTCTACACTGAGTGATCGTTGCCAACATCATCTGTCTCCTCCACCCAGTATCCCTCTTGCGAATACACCTGTTCATCTGAATCAAACAATTTATCGTGTGAGACCCTAGGGGTACTAAGCAAGTCTTTATGCCTCTAAAGGGGACATAATCTGGGGTGACGCAATTGCAGCAAAAGATAATACTAACAAGTATATAGATACTCGCTAACCATCCGCCTAACCAAAGATAGACGGATGTCCGTTAGTTAGTAACAATAGTTATAACAGTATAAAGTAACAGATCCATCCTCCTTCTCGCTTACCAACAAGAAAGCGGACAAACAACCCAACCGTTGGCAGTTTTATTAACCATTCCATGAGTATTGCACTATTTACTAGTCAGATATTTAGTCAAATTAGAAGCGGTACTTTAGTTATACTTGTCTATGATCAAGAAAATGTGCTCCAAGTCGTCCATAACCGCGGACATGGCTTTCAGAAAGATTTACCCTGCAGGGGTGCACAAATAGCAACACACACACGATCGACCTCGAAAAAACCAAATCAAAACCCAACGAGGCTTTCACGACAAAGCAATCACAGGATTCTTAAAATATTTCAGGGGGCCACCCCAATAAGCTACCGGCAACGAAGTTGGCCGGCTCCGATACGGACCCAGGGTTTGCAAGAACGGATGTAAACGACTGGGAACCCGAAAATGTGAATGGGCTTGTCGATACCGCGAAATCGTGCCGCGATCCCTAAACAGTACAGGTGCTCCACGCACAATCTTAAATAAAACAGTAAAGCATGGCATAAGTACAGGATAGTAATAAAGCCCCAAACTACTTTGTGGCCCCAAGAAATAAAGTACGAATCAAGCTCTAGCAAAGGGGGATTCATAGAGTCTCCCGTATGTGGATAGTGCGAATAGTCAAGGAACAGGAATCAAGTACTCGTGGTCCTACGGGACACAAGTGAGCATGAAAAACCAAATAGCAGATATTGCCCACCGGTGCCTCTTTCATTAGTTATCCCATTACTACTCAGGTTAAGTTGTTTAGGTACCTCGTTATCCTTCAGACACTCACATACCCTTCACATGATGTTCTACGACTCGCATGGCTCAAACAACTCCTGTAGTAATGGCTCATGGGATTGAGGAACAGGCTCGGTGGGGTTTAAAAGTAAAGGTTATGCAGTACTTGGGATTCAATTTAATGCAATCGCGACTCCATGATGCAAGAATAAGATAGAAGCAATAGGTACTATATGTATGCAAGCACGTGGTAGTGCTTGCCTGGCAGCTCAGTTGAAGCGAGAGGTGGATCTGGGTAGTACTCCTGGGATTCCTGATATTTCCCCTGCTCGGCGTCTATCCGAAAGAAGAACCAAACAAACAAGGGCCAACATAAATAAAGTGCACAAGCATATAAATAAAATGCGACAAGCAAACAGACAGTTCTGGTTTTTAATAATGACATGATGCATGCTGCAATTCAGAACATGGAATGCATAAACAGAACGGGCTCATCGCGCCGATCGATTTAGACATATTATTTGTCAAATTTGGAGTTATAGAGTTAAAGTTATTAATTAATTAAGAAAAGGGCATTTTATTGCAATTAAACAATTTCGAAAATTTAAATTAGCCAAACATTAAATTAGATGGCAGATTTGAAATCCTCAACTTTTTCTAAATCAAAAACATATATCATTTGGATTTGTCAATTAAAAGATATTAATTTCTGGATATTAAAACATATTTTCATTTTTTGGAATTATTTTTATTAAACAGATAAGATCAGCGACTTTTTGCACAGAGGCAGCTAGCCACCGACGTTGACGGGTGGGCCAAGCGCTGAACTGGCGAAACCAACGCGCAGCAGACTTTTCTCACCACGGAGTTATCCAGCCTGTGCAGTTGACAGGTGGGGCCGGTGGTGTGCGGGGCCACGCACGGGCTCGCGAACCGGGCGTAGCCACGTGGCGCGGACGGGGAGCGCGGGTTGAGGATTCCCAAATCCTGGGTACCTTTTCGTAAAAGTACCACAACGACGGACAGGTGGGGCCGGGCTAGACCACGGGTTGTGTACGCAAAAAGGCAGGGGTATGTGCAAAAGGAGACGCGGTACTGTTTTTCTTCCACTGGGTTTTCTCTGTCGAAACTGACGACGCACGCGAACAGAAAGCAGAGGTGCAGCCGGGGATCGAACTCACGATCCAGCGCGTGCGCGCGGCGGCGGCGACCACTGCGGCTAGGGGGTTTGACGTTGGGAAGGATCTATGCGGCCAGAAGTCACCTCCGTGGCGCGACGGCGGAGAAGCGACTGTGGCCACGATGCACAAAGGGCGTTCGACAAAATGAACAGCGCGTCCAAGCAGCTACACGCAGAGCGAGGGTGCCCGGAAGATGCGACTGCTCACCGGGAGTGTGTTGGCGGGGTCGGCTCATGCCGGAGCACAGGGGATCGTCGGGGTAGCTGGGGTCCTAGGGCTAGGGTTTGCTCGCCGGAACACGTCGGGGCGCAGCAGATCTGGCCGTCTCCTCCTCGACTCCGTGTACAGGGGCGACGCTGGGGCTCGACTCGGTCTTCCCCAATGCCCAGACACCGCGCCCTCCTTCTGCTATGGTGGTGGTGGAGTGAGGTCGACAGTGGGGTTAACAGAGATGGGAGAGAGAGTAGCCAGGGTAGATGGGGGAAGGAACTGTGGTGGCAGAACCTTGGGGATCTAGGGAACGACGCACGACAGAGGGGGAGTAGATAAGGGCAGGGGAGGGGAAGCACATGGGGTGGACGGTGAAAAGGTGGAGGTGGCCACCATTCTCCTTCTTCACGTGTACGGCATGGTGCGATTCGAACAGGGGCTCGAGGATAGCTGGGGGGCTGCAGCCAGGGGCCAGAGGGAAGCGGGACAGAGGTGGCTCGAGTGGGGCCTAGCTTGGCAGCGAGACGGAAGAACAGAGAGGGGAGGGGCTCGTCTAGGGTTTAGGAGAGGGGTAGCTCAGCCTAGAGAGGGTCCGACAAAGGGAGTGGTCTTGGCCGAGCCAAGCCACTAGGTTGGGTGGCCAGGTTAGGAAGGAAGGGTAGCTCGGCATGGTGCTTAGCTAGGAGGGAAAGAGGATTAGGGTTAGGGTTTAGATATGTGTGAGAGACAAAGGTATGAAAGTAAAAGTGTAAAACACATGCAACAAGAGACATGGGATATGATGGATTTGAACCAAACCAAGAGGAAGAAAGGAGTAAGAGGAAGATCTAGGGTTTCATTTGTAAGGTATAAGCAAGATCACATCCATGCAAGCATGATGCATTAATATGGTGGTGGAAAAGAGGTTTAGAGAATGGTTCCAAATAGATGAAGAGAGAGGGAGAAATCTAAGTTGGACCATGGGAACATTCCCATGCCCCACTCCAAACCGAAATATAACCAAAGAAAAAGAATGGAAGATGCTCTTGCATGGCCCATGCATAATTATTAAATGCCATGAAAACAATTGGAATGACCATGGCATTTGTTCCCACATGCACCCCAAAAAGATGGAATTAAGTCCAAGCAAAAGAAAAGAGTTGTGTCCCAAGTAGAATGGATGGAAAATGCCCATATTTGGATATAATGTGGGCATGCTAGTGTGTATGTTCCACTAGGTAAGTATATAGCCACAATTCTATTCATACATGATCAAATACTCCAAACCAAACCATATGGAAGCTAGACAAGGAAAATACTCCCATAACATGCAAAGGTGGCCATGTGGCTCTCCACATATCAACAATGTGAAAACAACATCAGGCATATATGGAAGCATGTGGAATTAGAAGTGGATCCATCCCAACCCACATGAGCTAGAGGTACACCCAAATAAAATGCAAAGCTCACATATAGTTGGATGGTGGAATTATGGGGTGGTGACAAGAAAAGGTGGTGGAGTTAAATAAAAGATATGCCCCCAACTCAACTTGGGCATCAAGCATTTATCCAGAACCAAATACAATTATTAAGAACGAAATACAATTGATAAATGCATATGAGGCAAGATCCAAAAGAAAAAGGGTTTTATATGATGCTCAAATGCAAGGGGGCATGATGACATGAGCATGATATAATGATGATGCAACAATTATATGTAGGAAGTAGCATTTTATTATTAGACCATGTAGCATTACAGATGTTAGACAGATGGGATGCTACAACTCTCCCCCACTAAATAGGAATCTCGCCCGAGATTCTAGGAAGAAGAAGAAGACACGAAGAGGGTAGGATACTTGGCACAGAGCTCATCCTCGCGTTCCCAAGTGGCTTCATCAACGGAATGGTGTGACCACTGCACCTTGCAGAACTTTATAGACTTGTTGCGAGTCTTTCTTTCTACGACTTCTAGGATTTTTGTGGGGTGTTCTTGATAAGATAGATCTTGTTGGAGATTGATGAGTTCATGGTCCACGGTCCTGCCGGGATCCTTGAAGCACTTCTTGAGTTGAGAGATATGGAAAACATCATAGACCTTGAGTTTTTTAGGGAGCTCAAGAGCATAAGCAACTTCTCCTCTTCTTCCACGAACTTTGAAAGGACCGATGTATCTAGGAGCCAGGTTTCCTTTGATACCAAACCGGTGCGTGCCTCTCATGGGAGTGACACGAAGGTAAACGAGATCACCAGGGACATACTCCATGTCCATGTGCTTTTTGTCATAGTTGCTCTTCTGGCGACTTTGAGCAACCTTCAGGTTTTCAAGAATGATGTGAACCTTCTCCTCCGCTTGAGTTACAATGTCGGGGCCAAACAATGTTCTTTCACCTGCGCCCGACCAACCAATCGGAGTTCTGCATTTGCGGCCATAGAGAACCTCAAATGGTGCCATCTTTAGACTCTTCTGGAAGATGTTTTTGTAAGAGAATTCAGCATAAGGAAGGCATTCTTCCCAATTCATGCCGAAAGAGATGACACAAGCACGGAGCATATCTTCCAGAATCTGATTGATCCTTTCAACTTTTCCTTGTGACTAAGGGTGGTAGGCAGTGCTGAAGTTCGACTTTGTTCCCAAAGCATTTTGGAAACTTCCCCAGAACTTGGAAGTGAAGATGTTTCCACGGTCTGAACTGATCTCAAGAGGAACCCCATACAGAGAGACAATTCTGTTGATATAGAGCTCAGCCAACTGAATTGCAGAAATTGTTTCCTTGACGGGAAAGAAGTGAGCCACTTTAGAAAGCCTGTCGATGACAACAAAGATTGCATTGTTGCCCTTCTGTGACCTTGGAAAACTAGTTATGAAATCCATCTCAACTTTCTCCCATTTCCATTCCGGAGGCTTCAATGGTTGAAGAAGACCAGAAGGTTTCTGATGGACAGCTTTAACTCTGCGGCAGACATCACACTCGGAGACATACTTGCCACAATCTCGTTTCAAGCCAGGCCATCAATATTGTGTTTTCAAGTCCATGTACATCTTAGTGCTGCCAGGATGGATAGAAAGAATAGAATCATGAGCTTCTTTGAGAACTTGCTCTCTCAAACCCGGATATTTCGGAACGAACATCCGGTGCTTAAAGAATAGAGTGCCTTGGTCGTCAAGGTGGAAAGGTTCATACTTCGGAAGCTGAATCTTGGAGATGATGTTTTTAGTGTACGGATCACCAAGTTGAATGGAGCGAACTTTTTCTTCCAAGAGAGGTGTTTCCAGAAGGTTCAGAAGATACCCTTGATCCACAATTTCAAGGTTGAGCTGGCGGAATTCCTCGCACAAGAGAGGCTGTTGTTCTTCCACCATGAGGTTGTTGACATAAGCTTTTCGGTTGAGAGCATTGGCCATCACATTAGCTTTTCCAGGAGTGTAGTTGATGGTCAGATCGAAATCATTAATTTCTTCAATCCACCTCCTCTGACGAAGGTTGAGATCAGGTTGTGTGCAGATATACTTCAGACTCTTGTGATTAGAAAAGATCTCACAACGGTTGCCAAGCAAGTAGTGCCTCCATACTTTCAAAGCAAGACAACTGCTGTGAGTTCGAGGTCATGTGTTAGATAGTTGAGCTCATGAATTTTCAACTAACGAGAGGAATATGCAATGACTTGCTTTTCTTGCATGAGGACCGCACCCAATCCTTGGAAAGAGGCGTCACAGAATATCTAGAAAGGCTTTGATGTATCTGGAGGAATCAAGACTTGTGTGGAAGTGAGCTTCTCTTTGAGTGTTTCAAAGCTTGCTTGACATGCAGGAGACCAAAAGTATTTCTTGCCTTTCTTGAGGAGATCGGTAAGAGGCTTCGCAATCTTCGAGAAGTTATGAACGAAGCAACGACAGTAACTAACCAAACCAAGGAAACTCCGGACTTCTTTGACATTTTTGGGTGGAAGCCAGTCAACAATTGTCCGAACAGTTTCTGGGTTGACGGCAATGCCCTTGGCAGAGATGACGTGACCGAGATAGGTGACTTCAGGTAGCCAGAACTCACACTTGGAGAACTTTGCATATAGGCGGTTCTCACGAAGCTTGTTTAAGACACGCCGAAGGTGTTCTTCATGTTCTTCCTTTGACTTAGAATAGACTAGAATGTCATCCAGATAGACCACGACGAACTTATCAAGATACTCCATGAAAACTGAGTTCATAAGCCTCAAGAAGGTGGCAGGTGCGTTGGTGAGACCGAAAGACATGACCGTGTACTCATACATGCCATAGCGGGTGGTGAAAGCTATTTTGGGAACATCTTCCTTGCGGATCTTGATTTGATGATATCCACTTCTCAAGTCAAGCTTAGAGAATACCACAGCTCCAGCTAGCTGATCGAAGAGATCATTAATCCGCGGAAGGGGATATTTATTCTTGATGGTTTTAGCATTGAGAGCCCGATAGTCAACACAAAGTCTATCAGTCTTGTCTCGCTTCTTCACAAAGATGGTTGGGCTACCCCAAGAAGAAGTATTGTGCTGAATGAAACCCAACTTCTCTTGTTCATCAAGCTGACGTTTGAGTTCAGCCAACTCAGCAGGACCCATTTTATAAGGCCGCTGGGAGATAGGAGCGGTACCAGGTTCAAGCTCAATCACAAACTCGACCTCTCGGTCAGGAGGCATACCTGGTAACTCTTCAGGAAAAACATCTGGAAACTCACGAACCACCAGAACACTCTGAATAGCATCCATAGCATCATCATTCAAAGCCGCCAAAGAGAAAAGCTGAATTGCAGGAGTCAGACTTGGAGAATAGACTATATGGCCTTCAGGAATTTTTAGAGAAACCGAGCGTTCAGGCAATCAATCACAGCTGCATTTATTGTTAACCAATCCGTGCCCAAGATAACATCAATGTCAGAATTGCCCAATTCAATGAGGGATGCCGGAAAAAAATTGTTTCCAATTTCAATTTGGTTCCCATGGCTTATTTGAGAAGCCTTCATAGTTGTCCCCGGTGATTGCACCCTAAGAACCTTGGACAATGATTGAAGTGGAAGACCTTGTTGCTGAGAGAACCTTTGAGACACAAAAGAATGCGATGCACCAGTATCGAATAACACTCGTGCAGAAACTGAGTTAAATAAAGCGTACCTAGCACAACTCTAGGTGCATGTTCAGCTTGAGTGACGTTGACACAGTTGGCACGAGCAATAGTGGACCCGGGCTTTGTGTTGATGTTGAGAGCCCGAGGTGGAGGTGTACGAACCATAGAAGAACTTGCTACAGGTCTTGGAGGTGGTGGAGGAAGAGCTTTGTTGTTCATGGGACAACTCCAGTGTTGATGCCCAGTGTTCCCACAAGTGTAACAAGCACCAGGTGGACGTGGAGCAGCATAGCCAGGGACTCCGCCAGGCGCTCCAGGGTAGTTGTGGTTGTAGCCCCTAGGAGCCGCGGTGAAGGAGTTTTGTGGCCTTGCCGTGTAGCTTGAAGGTCTTGGTGGAGCCGGGAGCGGCGGTGCGGTATTAGGAACCCACATGCGGCGCTTAGAAGGAGTTGTCTTAGCTGAAGAGCTTGCTGCGTCATGGCTGTGTTTCTTGGACTCCTCAAACACTGGCCTACTTGCTTCCTCCTGTAGAGCTGTATGTTGGAGTTCCAGAAAAGACCCCGGCCTTGCATGAGTGATTGCATATTTGATAGATGCATTGAGCCCTTGCCTGAACCTCTTTTGCTTCTTCTTGTCATCAGAGATCTCATCGCCACCATACCGAGAAAGATTCATGAAGTTTCTGATATAGGTATTGACAGTATCATTGCCCTGCTTGAGGTTGAGAAACACTTCCTTCATCATTTCCATGACAATTTCTGACAGATATTGCTCTTTGAAAGCCCCAGTGAACTGCTCCCAAGTAGGCTGAAAACCAGAGTGGTTTGCCTTCAGGTAATTCTCCCACCACAAAGCTGCGTCTCCCTTGAGAAGGTGAGTGGCACATTTTACCCATTCTTGCTCAGGAACATCAGCAGGCATCAGCAACCTTGACATCTCACGCAGCCAATCATCAGCATACAGTGGCTGATCAGACACCTCAAAGTGGCGCCGGTTTGAACTTCAGAAAGCTCTTGATGTCTCCTCGCTTGGGAGGTGGAGGTAGCAGAACAAACTCATTCCTCGTGACACTTTCTTCAAAGCATTGTTGGTTCTATTGCATTGTTCCCAAGGCATTAGCAATACTTGCCAACGCAGCCCCCCAGTTCAAGTGGTATGTCTTCCTCAGAACGGCGTGGTGGTGCCATCCTATGATTGATATAAAACTCAAGTCAGTACTATAATGGAGAATAATAATAATCCAAATAGTACCAAAATGGAATTAACCAAGATTAAAGGATACAAATTACTAACATGATATTAAAATATCAACAAAGTTCAAAGCACCTAGAATATATTAAGCATATCGCACACGACTGAACAAGGAGTGTGGTACACAAAGCTATCAAAGAAAAATTTCCCGCAAATTTCGGCATTAAAATACCGCTATATGCGCCAAAACCACCTAACGGATCAAGATTAGTAACTCTACCAATTCAATATACAAGAGCGAATGATAAAAAGTAGTGGTATGGTCGCGACTCCATCCCGCACTCAAATCATTACTCCGCACATGAATAAGTAAAACACATATCCCAACTCCCTTCCTTCTTAAGATGAACCTAAAGATTAGTAACTACAGAAACAAAAACCCCAA